>JAMPIV010006669.1:0-314504 GCA_024509875.1 Oreohelix idahoensis
CAGAACAAAAAAATCAGATTGATCATATATATATATAAACAAGAAGTTTAGATTATCATTGCATGATGTAAAGGTATTTAGAAGAGCAGATGTGGCATCATATCACCATCTTCATTAGCTAAAATAAAGATAAAACTCAAGAGATATACAACAGTGCATAGTTATAAACAACAGTTTAATGTAGGATATCTAAGAAATCAAGAAACAAGAGATACATTTACAGTCACATTATCCAACAAAGTGCATCAACAGCAGGAAGATGTAGTGAATACAGAAGACCGCTGACAACAGATCAAAACTATATGGAATGAGACATGCGAAGAAGTGCTGGGAAAAAGAGAACACCAGCACAAAGCATGGATAACAACAGAAACCAACAATAAAAGATAGAAATAACAATAAAGCAGCTTTAAAGAGAAGCAAAACCAGAAGTTGAAAGTCAAGGCTGAGGAAGTTTACATGGAAACAAAGAGGAAAGAAAAAACATCAAAAGAGACAAGAGGAAATTTATTGAAGTGTGTTTGGCAAGAAAGGCAGAGGAAGCTGCAGCTAAAGAAAATATAAGAGAACTGTACAATGGCACAATGAAGTTAACAGGGAAATAGAAACAAGAAATTGGCCTCATCAACGTCAGTTGGAAAACTCCTTAGCAATATACAAGGACAAAGGAAGAGGTGGAAAGAAAATTTTGAAGAACTTCTGAATAGACCAGCTCCACTAAATCCCCAACCCCGCCCACCCCTCCCCCCCCCCCCCCCCCCCCCCCCACCCCCCCCCCCCCCCCCCCCCCCCCCCCCCCCCCCCCCCTTTCCAGCCAGCAGAAGAGGAGCTACAAGTCTGGTTCTTGTCATTATTTTCACATTAGTGATCTTGTCATACCACTTATTTTTTTCTATTCTACGCAAGTACTTATTTATGAAAGTCTGTAGCTTTTGTTGGTCTCCCATGTTTCAGAGCCATACAATAGGGCTGGCTTGACATTTGAGTACAGATAGTTTATGAAAAGCTAAATTTTCTAAACTAAATACCTTTCTTCCAACTTGACCTCCTGTTTGTCTCATTATAATCAGTCCAAGTGTATAACAGAGCATTAACTGCCATTGCCGTAGTGAATATTCGGTCCTCGCCTCTGACCTACAATACAAATAAAAAATCACAATACAGCTCTTAATTGTCAGCAATATAAACAAAGCTGGTGGGACAGACAATGATGTCAAAATAGGAATACAAAAAGCAAGAGGCGCTTTCATTGCATTGGGAGACATATGGAGATCAAGAGAAGTAAGTCCAACACGAAAATAAGAATCTTCCACTCAGATGTCATGTCAGCCATATTGAACGGCAGCAGTACTTGGTCAACTCAGATGTCATGTCAGTCATATTGAATGGCTCGAGTACTTGGCTATTTGTTGAAAGCCTATGCTCTTTTAGGAGCTTAAGGATGTTGACTGATCACCATCTTCTGTTAACCAAATAAAATTTAAACTCAGACAAACTGCAGCAACACACAGGTACAAACAGTAGTTTAACGTGGGATATTTCACAAATCATGAAAAAAAAGAAAATTGTACTGTCATAATATTCAATAAGTACCAAGATGCTTCTACAGTTAGAAGACAAAGCAAATACAGGAGACCACAGCAATATATAACAAATATATGGTATATGTAATGTGACATGTGGAGAAGTACCTAGGAAAAGGAAAAAACTAGCATAAAGTTGTTCACTCATTCATCATCCTCCAACTCCCCAAGGCACATAACCCTTCAGCTTATACCAAGTCTTCAAGTCACGTGACATCAGCTCAAGATCTCTCCTTGTCTTCTTCATCCCTTCATGTCTGCCTCCAGTTCTCTTCTCTGTGTGTTCTTTGGCCTTCCTCTACCTCTCTTACCCTGGGCATTCCATAACAAAGACTGCCTTGTGATGCTACCAACAGGTTTCCTCTTCTTCTTCATACACTCTCAGACGTCGTCTACTTGAATATTTTCAAAGAAAGCAGTGGTCAGTTTGAGGCTATTTGTATCTCCATAGAGCATTTCCAGGAATAGTATTGGTGACGGCCGTTTTGTGATCTCTCTTTTGCTCATATGTTGGGCATCTTTGAAGCAGATGTTCAGCAGTCATTTTATCTGTGCTTTACTGCCGTTTTGACTCATATGCTTGGTAGGAAGCTAAGCTGTTTTTCCTGGGCTGCGAATGAAACTTAATATGCCCGAGTTGCAGCTTAAACAACCAGTCATGTGATGGGGTTGAATTTTGACGCAAAAAGGAAGCCATTTGGGACTTAATTCATAGTTGTGGTCAAGGATAGACATGCTGTGGGAAGACGGTATGTTGAGACTATATCTGTGGCCAAATGGCGGGACAGTAATTATTCGCATTTGTTTGATAGTCCTGTTGGATTTGTTGGAGTGTAGTACTTTTTTGTTCTCCTATTTCGACAACAATGTTCGCTGTAACTTATGATTCTCGCATTGGGAGTATTTTAATATCTCCATGAGAATAATATACTGTAGTTTGCCTCTCCACACACTGTGTTAAGTGGTGGTCAGACTTGACCATGAGGTTTCTTTGATAGTTTATAGCTACCTTGGGATGTGTATTGGTAGCATGCATGTATTTTGTATTTCACTATGGCAGTATTTGGTATTGTCATTATTATGTAATAAAAGGGATAGTTGCTAACTAAGTCTTCCTTTTCTTCGTGTGTTGCCACTGCTGGTGGAGCCCTCTAGTTGTTTACAAGCCCATTGTTCCTGTCCCATGTAAGTCCAGTGCATGCCATGGAAGTACTGTGTATCTGTATTATTATCAGTGTTATATCTTTACCAGTACGTTGAAAGGTGCCATAGTTACAATCATCGGTAGTTCCTATCTTTAACTTGTTGAATAGATAATATCCCAATCTGTTGGGGCCTGTGCGGAGTCTGAAGATTATCACTTATTTTTTTCTGCAGAGCTGGTAAGATCATCATTTTGTGTTTGTCCTACGTGCTCTGCATCCTGTTTGTTTCTATATCTGGCTCTGATAAAACTCTTTGCCTCTTCAAAAGTTATGCTTCTATCAGGTTTAGGTAGCTTTCTACCTTCCTTTACCAATCTGTCAGCCTCTTCATTGTCAGGGATGCTACAATAAGATGGGATCCATTGTTTTACGACAACTTTGAATCGTTGACATATGTGTTCTTTCCATCTCTTGTTCTACCGGCACCTGTTTAGTTCTTTTCATCAGTAGTAGGATGAAGTAGGAATAACCTCCCTGTTAAGTTATTTTATATTCATAGAGGGGGAGTTAAATGTTTGCGATCCTCACATGTGCGTCTAGTCTTTTGTAGACGCACATTTGAGCGCATCTAGGTTAATTGTATGTTTAATTATTTGCGTACGACCGTGCACCATTCTTAAATGGGTTTGGCGCAGTTTGTCGCTGTGATTTGTTGTCATCCGGGCAACGTACTAGAGGTAGATCCCGATATCCTCCATCTTGTACAGACGTGCATTTTTCATGTGCTTTGTCCTTAGGAAAGACATGGTCATAAAGTAATTATAATCATCTGTAAGATGAAGATGTCGTTCTGGATGAACAATACCAAGAATTGTTTGATTTCTAATATTGAGCCAGAAACGGCTCGTTTTTGAAGTATCTCACCTCCGATACTTAATATCTCCTACACGTAACTGAAGAGCTTCCGTTAACCTTCGTGTGGTAATGGCTAGTGCAGTCAGTCAACGTCCATGTTGATTATTATTGACTATGTACTTTTTCTGCCATGAATATAATATTGATGATCGTCTACCTTACTGATGTCAACGTTATGTCTTCAATAAACTGTGTGTCGTCACCAACTGTCCACTATGAGTCCAGCATCTATTCATCGCCAGTTTGGTCATACTGTCTTGACCCATTAAACATTGTTTCCAAGCTCAATTGTCATCACCATAGCCAAAGTAACGACCCAAATCATATTTGCGTTATCAAGAAATACGTCGGCCACACGTAGTAAGCCCGACAGTCCAGTAAAGAAAACACACTGGTAACACCCCCAAAATAAACCCATCAATAAGTTAAAAGAACAAGAAATAAGAAAGTTAATTTAAACAGAAGCAGAACCACCGGTTCCAGAGCCAAAGAAGAAATATCAGAAGAGACAATAAGTCATGCATTTACAAAAAAGACAAACATAGCTGCAGCCAATGGAAATGTGTCATGTGATGTTTGAGAGACATTACAGCTAAGAACTAAAATATCAGTAGTCGAAACATTAAAACAGAAATCAATGATCAAAATATAAAAGTTAATAGAAATGTTCTGTAGAAAAAGCTTAGAAGAAACGTAATGTCATGATGTGAATATGCAACAGAATCTAAATGATATATGCAGACAGATTACTAGAGGCTGGTTATCAGGTGTGAGGTCCCCATCACCAAGGAAATCTTCATAATAGTTATCTCCCTGCTCATCTTGTTTGGCCTCAGAAAGAATAAAAGTGGTCATGTTTCCTTTTACAGCTTCCTGTAGCATTGCATGCACTTCATCCATGACCTGTAAGAAATAATGTTATGTGAATTGTGAAATGAAACAATACCTTAATCGTAACTGGATGTTTAAGCAAAAAACAGTGGCATAAGTACAGGGTAATGGGGCACAGGAGCGCAAATTAAATGAGGCTCTCGTGTTATAACGGACTCACCAATTATAATCAATATACAGCAAATCTACACACACAAATTTAACTACTTACTTCATCAGTACATTCAGATCCCCAAGGACCATAAGCCTTCAACAATCTGTGTCAGGTCATCCTGACTTATCCCATCCACTCAAGATGTTTCCATATCTTCTTTATCCTTGTCATTGTTGTCTCCAGAATGTGAGAAAGGCTTTGACATTTAACACAGGAACAAAGGAAATTAAAAGGATATACTTAAAGGCGATGGTCCCTTCTGACTGCTACTTTCTGGGACTCACTCTGCGCTGTGGTCCACCCGGGCAGTAAATACATGACTGGGAAAAACCTTTCATCATTACAGTAACAACAAGGAACATAGAGAGCTAGACAAGTGTTAGTTCTGGCATTAGGTAAAATGCATTGAAGAAACCGGCTGAAAGTTGATAGTGCTACAAGACTGTCTTTGTTCTGGAATCCACAAGGAAAGAGAATCAGAGATAGACTAAAAAATATATAGAGAAGAGTACCAGAGACAGACATAAAAGGGATAAAGTAGACAAGGTAAGACCTTGAGCAGATGGCACAAGACAGAAAGGCTTGGCATGAACTGTTGAAGGCCTAAGTTCTTTAGGCAGCGCAAAGGTAATGACGATGACGAAGCCAACTGCACAGTGGCACAGTACAATAAAAAAAAATATTGGATGTTTCAAGGTGATTCCTTCATTATCATAGTAACAAACAAGACACATTGAAAAATGTAAATGGCGGAGTTAACTGTAGAAGCAGAGATCATTCAATACCCTTTAGCTCCCCAAGGAGTATAAGCCTGCAACTAACACACACCAAGTCTTCCTGTCCTGTCCCATTTGCTCAAGTTCTTTCCATATTCTCCTCATCATTTTCACCTCTGTATCCATGTGTTATTTGGTCTACCTCTGCCTCTCTTTCCCTGATGATTCCAGAACAAGGACTGCCTTGTAATGCTATCAACAGGTTTCCTCAATGTGTGTCCTATCCATCGCCAGCGTCTTCTTCTCAACTCTTGTTCCACTGCACTTGTCTAGTTCTTGTCATCAGTTCCACATTTGTGACTTTGTCATATCATTTCAATCCTTCTATTCTATGCAAACACCAGTTTATGAACAGGTTTGTAGCCTTTTAGTTGTTGTTTTTGTTGTTCTCCATGTTTCAGAGCCACACAATAGGACTGACTTGACATTTGAGTGGAAGATTCTTATTTTCGTTTTGGACTTGATTTCTCTTGTTCTCCATATGTTTCCTAATGCAATGAAAGCCCCGCTTGCTTTTTGTATTCTTATTTTGATATCATTGTCTGTCCCTTCAACTTTGCCTACATTACTGCCAAGATATGTGTACAATTCTACATCATTTAATGGTGTTTCTTCAAGTTCAACCTTGTTATCATTTCTTGCATTTATTCTCATAATCTGTGTCTTTTCCCTGTGTATTTTCAGACCTACTTGTTGTGACCTCTCATCGAGTATTTTCATTTTGTCTTGCATCTGATTATGGTTATAGGACAGAAGAGCCAAGTCATCTGCAAAATCCAGATCATCAAGCTGCTTAGTCACATTCCACTGGATTCCATTTCTGTTGTGTGATGTCGATGTTTTCATAACCTAATCTATTGCTAGCAAGAAAAGAAATGGAGACAAGAGGCATTCCTGTCTTACTCCCATTCTATTCCTAAAAGGTTCTGTAAGAGGTCTTTCATGAAGAACTCTGCATGTCATGTCTTCATAGGTCTTCTTTATTAAATTAATGATCTTCATGGGAACTCCATAATACCTCATCAATTTCCAAAGTGATTCTCTGTCTACACTGTCAAATGCCTTTTCATAGTTCACAAATCTGATGTATAGCGAAGAGCGTTTCATTTTTATTTCTATTACCAGTTACTGGAACCAAGTGAAGGTAGAAGTGGATTGACGTTGTGAGAGACGCCATCATAAGAGGGTCTTATAGACAGATGCAGAACCAACTTGGCCGTTACTCCTTGATGTTCTGGAAACGTGAGGCGCCTGAACTTTGACCAGAGACGAGCGCGAGCAGAGTGAAAGGAACTAACCCAGCGGGAGAAGAAACTACCATTGGCAGCTAAGTGAAAATATCCGCTGCCAAAAGTGACCTCCTTTATTATTTAAATCCCATTCAAGTGATGAAATCCTTTTCATAACTATTCAAATTATTTCTTTTAAACTGTTAAACTTAAAGTGATTATTAAATTTTGTTATTTGTAATGTTACAAATTTAACTTCGATTCAATCCTTTTAAATGTACTTCATGTTTGTCTCAGTCAAAGTTACTAAACAATTACAGAATTAACTTGCTCAGCGACAGCCAGCATTGTTTTTGCTTATCTGAATATCTTGTGAAGACTCCCTTGTGATAGAAGCTTTCCTGCTCTACTATCTATATTTCTGCCAAGAGTAATCTTGTGTAAAGATAGACTCCATTGAAGTCTATAATAGATACTCTTGAGTTTTGGCCACTGTTGGAACACTACTGCAAAGCAGGGGAGGCAATACCGTCACACAGACTGTGTAATATGAATACATTAAAGTACGAACCACACATTGTAATATAATGCGAATCTTGACATGTACGATATTCTGTAAATAAACATGGCTACGAATTGAACATGCTTTTACTGAGTCCCTTCTGAAACGTGTGTGCTTGTGTAGATGACGAGGTAATGATTATATATACATACATCATAACATTACATGGTGGCAGCGGTCGATACCGGACTGACGCAAAACAGCTACACGATAACACGTGAGTACAGTATTCGGCTAATTTTCGTCATCGAAGTCAGCCATGGCGGCGAAACAATATCGCAACGCACCGCAAATGAGATTCGCCGGTCAAGACGATAAGAGTGAAGCTTTCTTGTTATGGCGCCAACGCATAGATCTATATTCCAAGACCACTGGTCTGGAAGGACAAACCCTAACTCCATATATCCTAGAAGCATTGGACGATGAAGGTTTGAAAATCTACAACAGTTTTGCTACCGCCATGCCGGTTGAGTCGGCAACCGACCCCGTAGCCATATTGGACGAATTTGAAAAGCGTCTGATCATAAAGCACACAAACTTTAGAGCGGCAAGATTAGAGCTTCACCACCTGCGACAGAAACGTGGTGAAAGCCTAGATGATTTCTTCACTCGCATTAAGGAGAAAACAAGAGTATGTAAATTTAGCAACGAAGAAGAAAAAGAGCGAATTATTGAACAGATTCTTCTTAGCACACCAATGCCAGAATTCCAGAAATGGCTACTGAGCCAGAGTGATACGCTAACTTTACAACAACTTCTGGATGAAGGCAGGAAACACGAGGCACAAGCACTAAACATTAAACAAATTCAGCAAGGTACATTAGCAGCCCAGGTGGATGCAGTGAAAAGCTATAAACCTAGACACAACAAAGCAACTGGTTTGAAACAACAAGAAAAACACAACACAAGCAGAGGTGCTATGTGTAAATGTTGTGGCCTAAACCACATACAAAACCACTGTCCAGCTAAAGACTCTACATGTCATTACTGCAGAAAGAGGGGCCACTGGATAAAATTATGTTTCAAGAGGAAACAAGACAGTGCTCAACACAAACTTCACAGCAGAAAGTCGTCAAAACAAACACACTCTATGATGACTGAGGACCTTGACTCCAGTGAAGAAAGTGATCCTTCCACTTTTGATACTGTGAAGATACTAACTTTCAGTAATGAACCAAAGAGAACGCAGGCTTTCTGCAAGGTACAATTCCGAATACCAGGAATTAAAAGGCACAAAGAAAGATATATTCAGTTCAAGATAGACACAGGTGCCCAAGGTAACACTCTACCCTTAAGAATATTCAGACAGATCATGCCTGACAAGGTGGATAAGCAAGGATTTCCCACAAGGGATGTAAAAAGTAGGAGTGGCAGGACAAAGCTAAGAGCTTACAATGGAACAAGTATAGACTGTTTCGGAGCAGTAACACTTGAATGTTTATACAGAGACTCTGAATGGACATCGTCAACATTTTACTTGGTAGATGTTGAAGGACCTGCAATTTTGGGTTTACCAATGTGCGAAAAGCTGAGTGTGGTAACTATTAACAACATTAAAGCTGACAAAAAAGAACATCTTACTCTACACGTCACTGGAGTAGATGACCTTAAACAGCGATTCCCAGAACAGTTCGACAGAATAGGCAAACTTCCAAGAAAGGCAAGATTCTTTTTAAAAGACAACGCTGAGCCAAAGATAGACCCACCTAGAAAGTATCCTATACATGTTAAACAGAAACTTGCCACAGAACTAGAAAAGATGGTGCAGAATGATGTTATTAGAAAGGTTGAAGAGCATTCTGATTGGTGTAGTAGTATCACAACCGTTCTGAAGCAGGATGGTTCTCTTCGGGTTTGCCTTGACCCAAAACACTTAAACAACAGTCTAAAGCGCTGTCCACACAAAATGCATACAGTGGAAGAGATAACTCACAGATTCCACAATGCCAAATATTTTTCTAAACTAGATGCTGTACACGGATACTGGAGTGTTGAGATAGCAGAGGAAAGTCAACTCCTTACAACTTTTCGAACACCATTCGGCAGATATTGCTTCAAGAGACTCCCATTTGGTTTGAATGTATCACAAGACATCTTCCAACAGAAGATTGACAACATTGTTGAGCAATGTTCTGGTACAGTGGCTATTGCGGATGACATTGTAGTCTGCGGCAGGTCAGAACAAGAACACGACCGTAACTTGATTAACTTGATGCATGTAGCACAGGCCAATGGGCTAACATTCAACAGCAAAAAGTGTACAATTAAGGCAACGGAGATACAATTTTTTGGATTGCTGTACACCCAGAATGGTGTAAAACCAGACCCTAAAAAGGTTGAAGATATTCATGACATGCCAACACCAGCTACAAAGAAGGAACTGCAACAATTCTTAGGTGCTGTCAATTTCCTAGCACAATTCATACCAAATTTGTCAGCTGCTGCAGAACCTTTGCGATCTCTACTACAGAATGAAACTCCGTATGAATGGTCAGAAGACTACCAACACATATTCAACCACTTGAAGACCCTCATATCATCTGATGCATGCTTGAAATACTATGACATGCAAGCACCCACTTTTCTCATGGTTGATTCCAGTCTGAAAGGCCTAGGAGCAGCACTTTTGCAACCAGACAAAAATCCTGAAGGACACTATGCCAAAGAACTTCGTCCTGTAGCTTACGCAAGCAAATCATTAAGTTCTGGCGAAAAGAAACTTGCAAACATTGAAAGAGAAATGCTAGCTGTACGTTTTGGAATCAAACGCTTCCACACATTTCTTTTCAACCGCCCATTTACAATTCTCTCAGATCATAAGCCACTTGAGATGATTCATAAAAAACCAATAGCTTCAGCACCACCACGACTACAAGCTCTGTTATTGGAAACACAAGGTTATGATTTTAATATTCAGTATATCCCAGGAGAGGATATAGGTCTTGCAGATGCTCTCAGCAGATTACCAAACCCCAACAAGACAGCAGATCTTACCCCAAACATCAAAGTTGATTTTGTCAAGTTTAGCGATAATCGGCTTGAACACATCAGAGAAGACACAATGAGAGATCCTATCCTTAACTCTCTCAAAGAACTGATATACCATGGATGGCCAAGCTCTATCAGGGAAGTTCCAACACACATCCGTCCATACTACTCGATGAGGGACGAGTTAAGCATCGAAGATGGTCTGATCCTTAAAGGAGATCGCATTGTTGTACCAGAAACACAACGCGATATCATCCTTAAACAGCTCCATAATAGTCACCTTGGTATTGTGAAGACACAACTGAGAGCAAAGAAAGATGTTTACTGGCCACAGATAAACAAGGACATAGAAACACTATGTAAAAACTGTTCAATTTGCCAAGAACATGCAAATAGGCAGTGCAGAGAACCTCTCATACCATCAGACATACCATTGAGCCCTTGGAGCATTATAGGAACTGATATTTTCTCAATCGACAATAATGACTATCTTATTATTGCTGATTACTACAGCAAATTTCCCATCATTGAGAAACTTCCACAACCCTCACCATCAGCTGTTATTGCAGACATTACAAAGAAGTATTGCAGCATGTTTGGCATCCCAGATGAAATTAGATCAGACAACGGTCCACATTTCTCAGGTCAAGCATACAGAAACTTCACTAAGGACTGGAAGATCAAACACACAACATCATCACCTAGATACCCTAAATCTAATGGTTTCATTGAGAGACAGATACAAACTATCAAGTCAATCATGAAGAAAACAAGAACAGAGGATGTACACCTAGCACTTTTGAGATGGAGAACAACACCGGTAGACAGTAAGATCGACAGTCCAGCAGAACTTATGTTTGATAGAAGAATTAAAGACTTCCTACCATCTAAGGTCCACTTCCGTCCACAACATAGAGACAGCACATATGATCAATTTCAGCATCGTCAGCAAGTTCAGAAATCCAACTATGACAAATGTGCTAAAGACTTACCACCATTATATCCTGGTCAGCATGTGACTACCTACAACCACAACAATGACACATGGTCAAAAGCAACAATCATTTCCAGAAACCCTGAACCCAGGAGCTATACTTTAAGACCAGACAGCAGCAGCAACCTCCTGAGGCGAAACAGAGTGGACATAAGAGAAATCCCACAGAATACAACAGAACAGAGAATCCCCATGCTTTCAACAGACAATGCAGTAACTCCAGACTTTGGTGCCCCACAAAACCAACAAGCGCCAAGGCCGAAATCACAACCAACTCAAGCTAAACCAGGGACTTCCGCAGAACCACCAGCACTTTACACCACTCGTTCTGGCCGTACAGTGACACCTCCCAGCCGATACAGACAGTGACATATATATACTCACACTGAGCATTACACATACTTATCCTTTCTCACATGAAACATTTCGTTGGAAATGTTTACACACATTTTTTTTTCAAAAAAGGGGGGATGTAATATGAATACATTAAAGTACGAACCACACATTGTAATATAATGCGAATCTTGACATGTACGATATTCTGTAAATAAACATGGCTACGAATTGAACATGCTTTTACTGAGTCCCTTCTGAAACGTGTGTGCTTGTGTAGATGACGAGGTAATGATTATATACATACATCATAACATTACAGACTGTAGGATAATATTTTATATAGTGAGTGATGAACATGAAAAACATAATTTTTTTTTTCTTCCTAACATTCTCAATTGTTTTAATTCTAGCAAAAACTACCTTCTTGTTTAGCTGCTGACTGACAAAGCTATCATGCCTAGTGGTGTCTTGTTGGGCAGAAACAGTCTCCACTTTGCTCAGTCAGCGGACATTCCTTTGTGCAGTGCCCCAGCTCTGGGTCATGCTTTGCATTCCTGCCTCCAAAGTTCTTTGCCAAGTTGTTTTTGATCTACCTCTCTTTCACCTTCCTTCAGGGGCCTATATCATAGCAGTTTTTTTATGGTGTCTGGGTCTCTTCTAAGGACATGGCCTACCCAGTTTCAGCATCTGCCCACAATCATGGTTTCCATATAGTTTTGATTGCTCTGAGTAAGCAGTTCTTGGTTGGTGATGGTATTTGGCCAACAAATTTGGAGAATTTTCCTTAAACAGGTTGTGTGGACAGAGAACAATTTGGAGATTTCCTTTTCTTTTGCTCTCCAGCATTCCACACCGTACAGAAGTAAAGAAAGTATGCAACTCTTGTATAATCTTAATTTGGTGTTTATGTTGTACTGAGATGTCTAGATGTTGTTTAGAAAAGAAAAAACTACCTTGCTAGACATAATCTTGCTGTTCTTTAGACATTTCTTTCTAATAATTAGTATTAATCAAGAAAAAATAAAAAAAAATAGAATTATTAAATTATCATAAATAGTTATGATTTTATATTACTTTTAGACCTACATAAAATGTTCACTCAGCTACCTTTAATTGACATTTAAAATAGCCCAAGGACATAAAGAGCCTGGTGTAGTTCTCATGGCTCTCGGATACAAGAGATAAGTAATAGGACTACTGTTGCCTCAGGTATGTTACAAAGAGTAACTAATATAAGGTTGTGCATAGGGCTGGTAACTTCTGTCTATTTAAAACAAATTGTTCCAGAAACCACTACTGCTACAGTACATTAATGCTTTGACTCAGCCAGAAACCACTACTGCTACAGTACATTAATGCTTTGACTCAGCCAGAAACCACTACTGCTACAGTACATTAATGCTCTGACTCAGCCAGAAACCACTACTGCTACAGTACATTAATGCTTTGACTCAGCCAGAAACCACTACTGCTACAGTACATTAATGCTTTGACTCAGCCAGAAACCACTACTGCTACAGTACATTAATGCTCTGACTCAGCCAGAAACCACTACTGCTACAGTACATTAATGCTTTGACTCAGCCAGAAACCACTACTGCTACAGTACATTAATGCTTTGACTCAGCCAGAAACCACTACTGCTACAGTACATTAATGCTCTGACTCAGCCAGAAACCACTACTGCTACAGTACATTAATGCTTTGACTCAGCCTTCTTGCAAGTTTGCCAGCTGCACTGGTGGCTCCAAGCTCCACATAGGGCCAAAAAAAAGGAGACAATTATCAAGACATGAAGACTTCATTCATACCGGCACAGGTAGTCTCCCCTTAGCTTTAGCAGCATCCAAGATGGCAACGGTCCTTGAAACAAACCAGTTAAACTCCATGTGGGATGGGTAGTACAGTAATGATAGGTCAGGCCGGCTGGACAAGTTTGTTTGCATCTCATGAAGAATTAGGGCAGACGAGTTGTGGTAGATTTGCTGAAGACAAGAAAGTTTTTAAAATACATGAAATAGCAGGTACCAAATATCACTACATGTATCACAACAATACCAAACATCACTGAATGTATAACAACAATGCCAAACTTAACTACATGTTTTATAACAATAGCAAGCATAACTAACTGTATAAGAACAGTGTCAAACATCATAAACATTGTAATAATACCAAGTATCACTAAACGTATGACAGTGGTGTCAAACAATACTAAATGTATGACAACAATATTTAAACATCTTTATAAGTATCGCACTGAGAAACATATCATAACTAAATGTATAACACTGTGCTGCAAACGGCTCCGAGGTCAACCCAGCCTCATGAATTGGGTACCACGGCAACTCTGGGAAGGTTAAGGCGGCCGGCGTGCTGCTGACCACATCACCCCTAGTGTGTCGATGGTCAAGAAAATATGGGCCTAACACCATATTCCCACTATGCCTCAATTGGCATGTAATGGGATCCTTTTTTTTTTTAAATGTATAACAACACCAAACATTACTAAATGTGTAACAATGACATCAAACATTCCTTAACGTATAAGAACACCAAACATTACTATATGAGTGACAATCACACCAAACATTACTAAATGTATAACAATCACACCAAACATTACTAACTGTATAACAATCACACCAAACATTACTAACTGAATAACAATCACACCAAACATTACTAACTGTATAACAATCACACCAAACATTACTAAATGTATAACAATCACACCAAACATTACTAATTATATAATAATCACATCAAACATTATTAAATGTGTAACAGTCACACCAAACAATATTAAATGTACAACAATCACACCAGAAATTACTAAATGTGTAACAACACCAAACATTACTAAATGTGTAACAATACCAAACATTACTTAATGTATAACAATCACACCAAGCATTACTAAATGTGTAACAACACCTAACAAAAAAAAGGAACAATTGCACCAAGTATTACTAAATGTGTAACAGCGGCAAACAATACAAAATGTATAACAATGACACCAAACATTACTAAATGTGTAACAATCACTCCAAACATTACTAAATGTGTAAAACACCAAACATTACTAACTGTGAACCAATCACACCAAACATTACTAAATGTGTACCAATCACACCAGACATTAACAAATGTGTAACAATCACATCAAACATTACTAAATGTGCACCAATCACACCAAACATTACTAAATGTGTACCAATCACACCAAACATTACTAAATGTGTAACAATCACACCATACATTACTAAATGCGTAGCAATCACACCAAACATTACTAAATGTGTAACAATCACACCAAACATTACTAAATGTAGAACAATCACACCAAACATTACTAACTGTTTAACAATCACACCAAACATTACTAAATGTAGAACAATCCCACCAAACATTACTAACTGTATAACAATCACACTAAACATTACTAAATGTATAACAATCACAACAAACATTATTATTTATGTATATGAGAAAGACAAGTCTTTTCCACATTGAAGCTTTTGTTATTTGCAAACTCACATTTTAAAAGATTCAAGCTAAAAAAAATAATAATTTTCACCTATGATTAATTCACTGTGTTTTAATTAATTAATTTTTTTTACTGTGGGACAGTTTTGGCACCCCTAGCCAGTGGTCTCAATGGTTTATTCCTGGCAGTGGCCCTGAACAACAATACCAAACATTACTAAATGTTAAACAAGAAAACAAAACATTACTAAATGTTAAACAAGACAACCAAACATTACTAAATGTTAAACAAGAAAACTAAACATTACTAAATGTTAAACAAGAAAACCAAACATTACTAAATGTTAAACAAGAAAACAAAACATTACTATATGTTAAACAACAATACCAAACATTACTAAATGTTAAACAAGAAAACCAAACATTACTAAATGTTAAACAAGAAAACCAAACATTACTAAATGTTAAACAAGAAAACCAAACATTACTAAATGTTAAACAACAAAACCAAGCATTACTAAATGTTAAACAAGAAAAGCAAACATTACTAAATGTTAAACAATAATACCAAACATTACTAAATGTTAAACAACAAAACCAAACATTCAAAAATAAAAGATGTAACAGTAAAATCAAGCATCAGAAAACATGTAAACAAGAATATCAAAATGTATCATCAAACATACAGCAAGGAGAGGGTCCTCCAACACTTTAGGACTGACTAGACCTGAGAGAACAGCAGCAGTGATTCCATAAATGGTGTTAGCACAAACAGTTGAGTCGACATTGTTGATATTTAGGGGCATCGCCACTCCTTTCTTGATTTCAGTTCTCAATTCTGCTAGATTTTGAGCCTGTGGGAACATGATGGACATTTTAACTGCTCCTTTGCTAACGTCAGTGATGCCAGGATAATAGAATGTTGAAAAATCAGGACCACATAAGCCACGAAGCATAAAAGTCTACCTCAAACATCACATTTTATCAGCAACCACAAACATCACATTTTATCAGCAATCACAAACATCACATTTTATCAGCAATCACAAACATCACATTTTATCAGCAATCACAAACATCACATTTTATCAACAATCACAAACATCACATTTTATCAGCAACCACAAACATCACATTTTATCAGCAACCACAAACATCACATTTTATCAGCAACCACAAACAACTTCTCTCATCACACCCATCATCACTTTCATTTTCTTTGCCACCGTTTTTGACTGATGGAGACAAAATATCCTTGCCCAAACCCTGATGAGTTCAAGAGAATATATTGAATGTCTACAACATTATCTGTTATGGGACCACCATTTATGTTAAACTGCTACTACGTCATCATCATAATACTTCAGCTGCCCAAGGAGCATAGGCCTTCAACTAATTCATACTAAGTTCTCCTGTCTTGTGCCACCTGCATAACATTTTGGGATGTGGAATCATGGAATTGAGAGCACAACACTTCTTTGAAATAATTTTTCAGAAGCTAAATTCCTGTGATGGAATCCACATTGAACTTGTTTTTGTCTTTTGTCCATTAATATTCCAGAATGAAGAAAACCCTCTCTACATCCACATTGTGACCAGGTACCATGAAGAAATATTCTGCAGTCATTGGAAGTCCAGAATAAAATTCAATATTTCATGATGCTTTAAAAATATGTGGTATATTTCTCATGTTGAGGTTTGTACATCTTCCTGTGTTGGTGCTCCATATCAGGTCTTCCATACAAAAAAAACATGTGAAATCTTCTAACTGTTTCATCCAAACTCCAGGTGTTCTAACAAACTGATGTGTAAACATTTATTGTCATAAAAAAACTTACCACACAAACTATCAAGTCCATCTCCCCACTTTTTCAGAAAGCATATGTGAAACCTTCAAAAGTGCAGACTTTTGATTACTTAATAGTGTCTGTCACAGATTTAGCATAGTTTAGAACTTCAAAAACTGATTTGCATTCCCTTGCAATTAGTCCAATATTTACTCAAAAAATACTCATTAAAGAATACACTTGCACAAGACAGACCTTACTAAAGTCATGTTCTATCTTAGAAAAGAAAAAAAAAGCCTGACAAATAGCATTGTAGAAAAAAGCCACCTAGATGTTAAATTGAAATGTGAAAAAAAGGACAAATCCAGATGAAGGAGGACATTTGGTCACTCTTATTATAAAAACAGTAAAATAGACTCAAAGTCTAGATGGCAACCCTAACCTCCAAGAAACTACTTTACATATATGTCATAATCAGTGGTGTGTCTGGTGTTGGGGGTCATGGGCACAAATTAAGTTTTATCCTCCTTATTTAATGCACTCATCTACCATAATCAATAATCAACACGCCTGTATCAAAAATGAAAACTACATACTTAATAATTACTATTTGTTTTTTTTAAAAAAAGCATTAAACAGTAGTTTTTTCGTTTAATATTTTAAAAAAATCAAATATTTTGTGACATCATCTGCTTCATTTTGAAATGCACTTTCTCCTAGGCCAGAACATAAGTCATCCTGGCAACAGCACGAGATAAAGGAGAATAGCTGATAGCCATACAGCATCACTGCCACCAATGGCTTCTAAATATATGTGCAAAAACATACACACATAATTTTTTAAATTTCTTTCCAACCAACAACTGTCTAGTGCTTACTTAGTGTTATGGCCCACAATCATGTCCTGCCCACCTTGGCAGTAGTTACATTACTGGTTGCAATCAAATCCATACTGGCTTCACATAATTATTTTACAGCCACAAGCTAGCTCAGAGCCACACACCAGCTCCACATGTTTATGCCATGGCTAAAGCAACAGACCAAGCCCATGTGGCTGTAAACACCAAGCCTATTCATATGCCCATGTGGTGATAGACACATACTCGGTTGACAGTTCAGCCACAGATACACCCACAAATTCATGACTTTATATGCCCACACCAAGCTGTACTCTTAAATCTCCACAAAACAATGAGAGCACAAAAGCCACAAAATAAATCAACATACCCATGTGGTGACCAAAGCCACATCCTTGCCCGCAGCTTTGGCCTCATCCAGGAAGAACCTGAGATACATGTAAGTTCTTGGATCAATGGAATCTGTTTCTGAGTCATTGTGGAAGGGTCTGTAGGCATACTTCTTCAGGGCATCAAATACTTGAGAAAAATCAAAGAAAAAAAAGCAGCATGAGTCACAAACTGTGCAGTGGAGTGTTTTCACTCCAAAAGTAAATTATTTATGGAACATAGTTTCTGCATCAAAATATTATATAGCCGAATACAGTGGTGCTATTCTGCCTGCCAGTTGTTAAAATTTGCAGGATTCACAGATCAGCTTGTTGAAAAATTAGGCAAAAAATTAGGTTACAAAATTAGGCAAATATTACGAGGCAAAACGTGAATTTACAATATAAAATTGGCCATTTCACCAAATTCTATATGTGTCCTTGTAAGTATAAAGGCAAAAATATTGCTACAGAGAAAAGAAATTATCTCCTTGATGAAAATATTTCACATCTCATGACGATGAATCTGATAGCAAAGCTTCTTGTTGAATGAGACCCAACACCTTTTATGAAGTCTTGGCTATGTCTTAGACATCAGGTCAAAAAATAGGGGGCATTAAGTATTCACAGCATCAACTTGCCAAGTGGTCTCTTCTTAATTTGTCAACAATCCGAGATTTTTGAAAATACGTGTAATTCTGTACAACATGTTGCACTTGTAAGGTTATTTTGTATTCTTAAGTCATTTGTTATTCATTAAATCATTATTTCTTGATTTAATGAAATAACAATATATATAAATTAAATAAATTGGAATCGCTTTGATATGTTTTTCTTCGTAAATGTTGCTCGATGTTTGGTTGATGGAAAATAAAGCCAATATCTAATGACACCACTGGTTCAGTGTTATGAATCATGGCACAGAGTTAAATTGAATTTGAATTTACAGATATAACAAAAAGTCTTGGAATCGCAGCATAAAAGGAAGTCCCACAAACATATTATTCCAAGTTATATCCAGAAAATATCAGTTATCTATGTAATTTTTTTTTTACTGATTTAAACAGGATGTTTTATGATATAAGAATCAATGTTGTGCAGAATCTCACCAGGAATATCACTTTCAAACGAAATTCATTCACCAACAAATGCCTCCATCGTATCCTCCATATTAAATGCAGCATCATACTAAGGGGGTGTGGCGGGGGGTGTCGCCCCCGGGAGACAGCCCTGGGCTGTCATCGGACATTATTATGTCAGTTATGTAAGGTAAGATAAAGGTAGTCACATAGCAGATACTGCCTTAGGGGAGTGAGGTGTTAGAGACTTCCCAATACTAGGTCCAACTTTTTTATGAGGTGGGGTGACTGTTTCCATTCTTGCTACCTTTGCCTTCCCAAGTCAAGAGTGGAATCTGTAACCAAATGTGACAGTACTGTACCATTTAAAAATTTACTTGCAAGCGTATTATATTTTTCTGTGTGTTTATTTGCGGGTGTACCAAAAGTTAGACTCGCCCAAGGTTCTAATTAAATAAGTACGGCCCTGTTAAATGGCATGATGTAATGACAGAGAAGAATCAGACAACTGTCAATACAGACTAAGATTAAAGGGAGAAAGTGGAGATGGATAGGACACACCTTCAAGAAATAACTGGCCAGTATAACCAGACATGCCTCTGAGTGGAAGCCACAGAAAAAGAGAAAAGTGGGAGCCCTAAGAGAACTTGGAGAAGAACAGTGAAAAAAGAAGCCAGCTCAAGAGGGATTTCAATATGCACGGCTAAAGAATGTGGCCTGATACAGAAACAGGCATCAAACAACAATTTCAGCTCTGTGCTCCATTTGGAGCAACAGGAAATGAATTTGAATCAAATGAAGTGACAAGATTGCAAAGTTCATTGACACTTCGTGAATGTGCTATGATGATAGCTGATTAACTAAATGGTACTTGATAAACAATGAGAAGTCAAAATAATAATCCAAAAAACTAACAAGCAGACAATAGACACATTTAAAAGAATGTCAAATGCAACTAAGAAGATGGAACCAAAACATAAAAGGGTAAAGAGAGATAAATATAGGAACATGAAAAGGGATACATTATAAACACCATTGATACTGAACAATGCCACAACAAACGGTAGATAAATTACAGCCTATAAGAACCAAACACAAGAAAAACAACCAATGTAACAGGCTATATAGAATTATAAACACCCTAATTATAACCTGCACTGGGTTGAACTGAGTATACCATGCACAGTACAAACACCAGTTGTCCCGTGCATGATCCAAAAACCAAACCACAAAAATAAAATTTTAATTTACTACAGAGGTACTGATGGCATCTTGTGGTAGTTATGACATGAAAATGGATGTCATGGAAATTGAAATTTGTGACAATCTTGTTCAAGTAATATGTAGCTTGTATTTAGTGGAACCATGTTGTGATGCTGAGATTATAAAACATTGAGACTGAATTAAAATATTGAATTCTTCAATATTGAATTAAAGCATGGTTAAAGTTGAATTCTTCCAAGTTGTTTCTTGTGTTGTGGTAAACTGTTCCCCCTAAATGTTACTAGAGTGCACAGCACATTTACAGCAAGGTTGTTGCTGATAATGTCTAGTGAATGAACCCATTGATATCAGCTTTGACATTTTATGCTGAAAGAATTTACAGGTGCTGTTGGTTTCAGTCATAACCTCATACTTACTTGAAGTAAGGTTGTTGTGGTGCTTGTTCCACAAAGTGAAGGACTCTGGGAATTCACTTCTTACTTCATACAAGAGTGAGCCAAGACCGAGGTTCACAAACGTGTCATCCATGTCAGGGCAAAGATGGAAAACTTGGTAGTAAGAGTCTCTGTAAAATTAGAGACAATTTTTGTTAATGGTAGCCTACTTTTATAAATGGGTGCCTGTAGAGAAACGAATGATTAAAGTGTTATGACAAGGTTATTGCTGTTGTTATTTTTGAACAGAATCGACATCATTGCACTCCAGGCAAACCCATAGGGGCTCAGTCTCCCTCAGCAAATGTCAAAGGGTATTCTTTTTCTTTTTCTTCCTCGTTCGTCCTGAAAAGGACGGTGGTTGCGTTGTGTCTGTTTACGCCTAAGCTGTGATATCTGCACCTTTCGGTTGACACATCCAACTTCTGCACGCCATTTTTTGGGACCAGGTTTGCCTTCCCGCTGTGATCCCTACTCGCTCAGCCAGACTGCAGTGATGCAATCTGTTTCCAGGACCACCACGTGGAGGTGGAGTAGGGTCTTGACCAGCTCTGGTTCGCTGATCCTGATGCAAGCAGTCAAGCTTTGGGTCGCTGACTGCATTCTCATTCAAAGGGTATGAATGCTAACTGTTCCTGTTGCGCTCTGGCTGTAAACAGGATGGATGCATCCTCTCATACTTCCATCCCTGCTAGCCTTACGTTTGATGCGAAATTCCAACAATCTTAACTTTATTAATTTATCTATTGCAGTGTTATTCTCTAACAGGCGATCATTAATTGTTCTCAGTATCTCTCCCTTAACCATATCCAGTGTTCAAACTATGGGTGCTCTTGAGGCTAGTCTGTCAGCTCTCTCATTACCGTGAACTCCCAAATGACCAGGACAGCACAGGTTACTAATGTGGAACTGAGGACAAGAACCAGACAAGTGCCAGTGGGCCAATAAATGAGATGAAGGCGCTGGAGATTGATAGGACCCACACTGAGGAAACTTGTTGATAGTATTACCAGTGAGTCTTTGGTCTTATAGATCCCTACGTGCTGGGTAGTTTTGAAGAAGGTGTTTAGATGTCTGGATTCCCATCCCATGTGGACATTCATTAGTGTGAGGTATCCCAAGGCAATAAAGACCTCCTTAAAATCTGCTGTGGCTAGTTTGTTGGTGAAAAAAAAGATGGCTGGTGCTTAAAAAGCTGGTTGATTAGCTCGGCATTAAAACTTCATTAGAACTCTATATCACAGATTGTCATAACTAGGAAATAATTTCATTCTGATGATAAGGATGAGATAAAATAAAATATCTTCCAAGCCTTTTACTAGAATAATCTCTATCTTGATGATCCTTGGTACATAGGCCTAGCTAAAATGACTTTCTAAGAAAATAAACACGTTTATTTTGCAAGTGACATACCTTAAATGGTACCAAAAACTTTTATAGCCCAAACTGAAATTGAGTATTAAGACTGAACTCTTTCTAAATGCTACCAAGGCATACACAAAAGCATAACGCTTTGCCTTCTTGTGGGAGTACTCTTTTAAATAACAAGAGAAGGCACAAGGATGAGTCTCTTACACCATAGAAACAGAATGCTTTGGGCAGATTCTGCTTACAAGCACTGTAAGTAAATTAATCCAGCAGAAGGAAAACTCCTTTCAAACCCCCCATTGCCTTTTAGATAGTGTGGGCACAGACAAAGGCTAAGAAAAGCAAACCCAAATAAAACTGCTCGTTGAAATCAGATTATTAAACATACACACAAAGTGATCCATATTACCAGCTCAGCAGAAGAGAACAAGTGGTAATCTTCAGACTCAGCATGGGCCATAACAGATTGGGAAACCATTTATTTAATAAGCTAATGATACAGGTTACTGACCAGCGTAAATGTGGCACTGATAAAATGACTTCTGAAAATCTGCTTCAAAGATGCCCAACATATGAGGAACAGAAAAAGCAAATATGTCTGTCACCTGTACCATTCTTGGAAAAACTCTATGGAGATACAAATAGCCCGAAGTTGACTACTGCTTTCTTTGAAAATATTTAAGTTGACATCTGAGAGTGTTTGAAGAAGGAGATGTCTAATAAAAGCAGTTGACATGTAAAATGAAAAGATAATGAAAATAGCTGGAACATGACAAGTGAGGATTCATCAAACAAGATTTGCTTCCACCTCTCGCCAACCAGTATGAAACTTAACAGCTCTTTTCCAGAAGGTGTTGAGAATCGATAGACCTAGAGAACTGCACAATATAACAAAACTGTATATAAGACATCAGCAGGGAACAGCATGTTGTTCTCCGGGGGTCTCTGACAGACAAAGAAAGAATACAACTACCACAACCTCAAGTATGTCATAAAAGGTGATTAATATGGGGCTCTGCATGAGGTTGGCAACCTCATTATGTAAAACAGACTACAACATAAACCACCACTGCAAGAGTTTGTGCTTTGGCATAGGCTTACTGAAAAAGGCCACCTACAGTGGTAGCTACATGCTCCATAGGAGTAAGAAAGGAGATGATGATGATGATGAAGGTGATGATGATGATGATAATAGATGAGTAGAGAGCAACAATTGCAGCTGTATATTCTAAATGAAATGAAAAGGATGAGTGATAATAATAATGATGATAATAAATGTTAAGCATTGTATGAAATGACAAAGGATAAGAATTTGGATACTGTGTGAGAATAAATCCCTGCCAACCAGCAGCACAAAAATGTGGTAGCTGAACGGAGGTTGTTAGACAAAGAGAACAGTTCTGGAAAATTGTACTGAGGAGTTTGATGATGAAATGTAACTCTACACAGGAGGCAATCTGATCAACAGAAGCATTCCCCCTCTGGCCGGACAAGTCTTTCAGCCCTTTATCTACTTTATGCTCTGAGGGGAGGGGTCCACTTGGGTCAAGATTCCCAAATGTCCGCCTCCTGTTGTCTTTTCACATTTGCACTGGGAATAGAACCCACTCTACCCTGGTTGCAACTTTCAACTTCATTCCTGGTTTTATCCATGTTGCCAGCTTGAAGCAATTATGAAAGTACCCATTATGTTGTAGATAAATTATTGTTTTCAATTTAAAAGCCCATTGCAGTTGCTCCTCAGCCAATATGATGCCCTTTCCATGGTATCACCGAGCCTCTTAAGTGCCCTCGTTATTGACTGTCCTGTCACATCCAATAGTTTTAGTAGATCAAACATTGAGGCAGCCACTAGATCTCTTGCACCTATCTCTACTGCTTTATTTGTCACTGTCAACCCCTCATGTCTAAAGTCCTTGACCAGATCAATCATTAAACTTTGCCAATTTGAATAAGAGCTGCACATCTAATCTGGATTAAAATGGCACTGTCAGCTGAGCCATTATAATCTGGTGTGATAATGAGGGGTGTAGTACTATATCAGGTCACTTACAAGGTCTAATGATTTCAGGGTATGTTCCTCACCCAGGTAGATCTGCTGCCGTTTCCCAGTCACTTGCAGTCAAGAATAGAGTGAGGGTAAACTGATATTTGGTTTGGAATGTGCCGACTTTCCTGCTCCCAGAAAGAATGTATTTGTGGTACTCGGTCTGACTTTGTGTTCGCCATCACTCTTGCCAGGTCTGTTGTAGCAGCCAGCTAATAATAATGATGATGGTAATGACTATGAAGGAATGTATAAATGACAAAGGATAAGACTTTGGATACCTTGTGGGAATAAATTCCTGTCAGCTTACAGCACAAGTATGTGGTAGCTAAACGGAGGTTGTTAGGGAAAGTGAATAGTTCTAGAAAAGATGTACTCAGGAGTAATGGACACTATAAGGAAGCACAATATGACAGTAAGCCAGGCTACATTTAATATGCTGGCTGGAAACCTACGAAAAGCAACATTTAGTGTGCTGGCAGAAAACTCATGCAAAGCACATCTCTATGACATATCAAGTCAACCTTTTTGTGTTTTTTTAAAACTAAATTCAGACCACAAGGTCTTTTATATTTTGATATCAGCCCTTATGTAACTGATGGACTGTACATCTAGGATGAATGGGATGAGACTCACCGAAAGGATGCAAAACTTTATTTTTTTTTAAAGTAGGAAGAAGACAAAAAAAAAAAGTCTTATAAATAAATATTCCAGTGTACAGTCATCTACAGTAATGTCTAAAACCAGTCATCAAAAGCACAAAGTTATCAATAATTACTTTGACAGTTAGCATGTACAAACTTTTTTGCAATGATGGCTTCCACGTAACTAGTCAAGTTTTTAAACCCAAACAAGTCAAGGATGGCCACAATCACATTTAATGGGATGTAGTTAGTGGCATTAAGTGAGGCCTGCAAAAAAAAACTACATTATCAAACATTAATTTCCAAATATTTTAATCTTTGCTGCAAATATTCATATCTCTACCATGTTTATTAAACATACATACAAAATGATGCATATTACCAGCTGAGCAGAAGAAAACTGTAACAATCATTGCCTGTGTCCTTGTCCCAATCTTTGCTTTTGTCTCTGTCTCCATCTTTGATTTTGTCTCTGTTTCCATCTTTGATTTTTGTCCCTGTCTCCATCTTTGATTTTGTCTCTGTCTCCATCTTTGTTTTTGTCTCATCTCCATCTTTGCTGTTGTCTATGTCTCCATCTTTCCTTTTGTTTCTGTCTCCATCTTTGCTGTTGTCTATGTCTCCATCTTTGCTTTTGTCTCTGTCTCCATCTTTGCTTTTGTCTCTGTCTCCATCTTTGATTTTGTCTCTGTCTCCATCTTTGATTTTTTCCCTGTCTCCATCTTTGATTTTGTCTCTTTGATTTTGTCTCTGTCTCCATCTTTGATTTTGTCTCTGTCTCCATCTTTGATTTTGTCTCTGTCTCCATCTTTGATTTTGTCTCTTTCTCCATCTTTGATGTTGTCTCTGTCTCCATCTTTGATTTTGTCCCTGTCTCCATCTTTGCTTTTGTCCCTGTCTCCATCTTAGCTTTTGTCCCTGTCTCCATCTTTGCTTTTGTCCCTGTCTCCATCTTTGCTTTTGTCCCTGTCTCCATCTTTGATTTTGTCCCTGTCTCCATCTTGATTTTGTCTCTGTCTCCATCTTTGCTTTTGTCTCTGTCTCCATCTTGATTTGGTCTCTGTCTCCATCTTTGATTTTGTCTCTGTCTCCATCTTTGCTTTTGTCCCTGTCTCCATCTTTGATTTTGTCTCTGTCTCCATCTTTGATGTTGTCTCTGTCTCCATCTTTGATTTTGTCCCTGTCTCCATCTTTGCTTTTGTCCCTGTCTCCATCTTAGCTTTTGTCCCTGTCTCCATCTTTGCTTTTGTCCCTGTCTCCATCTTTGCTTTTGTCCCTGTCTCCATCTTTGCTTTTGTCCCTGTCTCCATCTTTGATTTTGTCCCTGTCTCCATCTTTGATTTGGTCTCTGTCTCCATCTTTGATTTGGTCTCTGTCTCCATCTTTGATTTGGTCCCTGTCTCCATCTTTGATTTTGTCTCTGTCTCCATCTTTGATTTTGTCTCTGTCTCCATCTTTGATTTTGTCTCTGTCTCCATCTTTGATTTGTCTCTGTCTCCATCATTGATTTTGTCTCTGTCTCCATCTTTGATTTTGTCTCTGTCTCCATCTTTGCTTTTGTCCCTGTCTCCATCTTTGTTTTTGTCCCTGTCTCCTTCTTTGTTTTTGTCCCTGTCTCCTTCTTTGATTTTGTCTCTGTCTCCATCTTTGCTTTTGTCACTGTCTCCATCTTTGATTTTGTCCCTGTCTCCATCTTTGATTTTGTCTCTGTCTCCATCTTTGATTTTGTCTCTGTCTCCATCTTTGCTTTTGTCCCTGTCTCCATCTTTGCTTTTGTCCCTGTCTCCATCTTTGATTTTGTTTCTGTCTCCATCTTTGATTTTGTCTCTGTCTCCATCTTTGATTTTGTCTCTGTCTCCATCTTTGATTTTGTCTCTGTCTCCATCTTTGATTTTGTCTCTGTCTCCATCTTTGATTTTTCTCTGTCTCCATCTTTGATTTTGTCTCTGTCTCCATCTTTGATGTTGTCTCTGTCTCCATCTTTGATGTTGTCTCTGTCTCCATCTTTGCTTTTGTCCCTGTCTCCATCTTTGCTTTTGTCCCTGTCTCCATCTTTGCTTTTGTCTCTGTCTCCATCTTTGATTTTGTCTCTGTGTCCATCTTTGATTTTGTCTCTGTCTCCATCTTTGATTTTGTCTCTGTCTCCATCTTTGATTTTGTCTCTGTCTCCATCTTTGATTTTGTCTCTGTCTCCATCTTTGATTTTGTCTCTGTCTCCATCTTTGATTTTGTCTCTGTCTCCATCTTTGCTTTTGTCCCTGTCTCCATCTTTGATTTTGTCTCTGTCTCCATCTTTGATTTTGTCTCTGTCTCCATCTTTGATTTTGTCTCTGTCTCCATCTTTGATTTTGTCTCTGTCTCCATCTTTGATTTTGTCTCTGTCTCCATCTTTGATTTTGTCCCCGTCTTCATCTTTGATTTTGTCCCTGTCTCCATCTTTGATTTTTGTCCCTGTCTCCATCTTTGATTTTTGTCTCTGTCTCCATCTTTGATTTTGTCCCTATCTCCATCTTTGATTTTGTCTCTGTCTCCATCTTTGATTTTGTCTCTGTCTCCATCTTTGATTGTGTCCCTGTCTCCATCTTTGATTTTGTCCCTGTCTCCATGTTGATTTTGTCTCTGTCTCCATCTTTGATTTTGTCTCTGTCTCCATCTTCGATTTTGTCTCTGTCTCCATCTTTGCTTTTGTCCCTGTCTCCATCTTTGATTTTGTCTCTGTCTCCATCTTTGATTTTGTCTCTGTCTCCATCTTTGATTTTGTCTCTGTCTCCATCTTTGATTTTGTCTCTTTCTTCGCAAAAAATATAAATTAATATATTAAATGCAATACGGTTTTAAAACGACAAATAACATACACTAATAAAGTCTCACGTTGTTCTTTATGTGCATTAGAAATGCTGTGAGTGAAAATAATTTAAAATGTGTTATATCCCTTTAAGTAATCACATCAATCATAACATGGTGATATTTATGTTAATTGTGTAAAATGCACCAGAAAATCAATAACTTTATAACAGATGTCAGATTATAACTATAACTGTGGTGAGGATATACATAGAAACTTTATATAATAATGTAATCAAAATGAAGATAAAACACTGCCATGTTTGAAAGCAAAAATATCCTAATAATTGTAAGTTGATGTGCTCTGTGGATGCATAGCCCTACCATTATTTAATTGAAAAAAAATGGCATTTATTATGCTAGTTTTTAAATTAAGGAATTCGTTCCATGCATAACATACTGTGGCTACTGCAATGACCTCTGACCTTATCTACAAGCTTTCGTTTCTTTGAATATTAAATAGGTCCAGCTTAGTGAGGTGGGGTGACCAATTCCCTTCGTCACTGATCTTACCTGCGCAAACAAAAGAGCAGCGTCAGGTATCCATTTACAGCAGGGTAGACTGGAGCAGGTGACTACCAAATTTTGATCCTGAGATGCAGTAACTGTGCCCTAAGAGGACAGCACTCTAACCACTTATCTAACTGGACACTCCCATGCTCCACGGGAAGCATAAAAAGAATACCTGTCAACCTGTACGAATTTTTCGTACAATGTACGGATTTTTGATACTTTTAGCAGTGTACGGCCGTACAGACTCGTTGTACGGATTTTTCTTCCCCCCCCCCCCCCCCCCCCCCAAAAAAAAAACATTTAAAAAAAAAAAAAATTCTAAAATATTTTTCAACCCAAGTTTTTTTAAAATTTTAAATCAGAAAATATTTTCTAGCCCAGGTTTTTTTTTTACCAATTTTTAAAATTTTTAATTCCGGGAATCTCGGCGTCCGTTTTTAAACTGAGGTATCTCCCAGCAACCAATCAAATCCTTTTACATCCAACAATTCGGCAAAAACTTTGAATTCAGCCTCAAACGCCTTCGGTTTTCAGCATGACATGACGTATTTTTAAAGTTACCTGTTATCAATGACCACGCTTGCTTGCCACCACACTTCGATGCCATTTTGTTTAAAAAAGCTAAGTACTTATAAATTGGTTAAATATTGCTGTTGTTTTGCTTTGTTGCCATTTAATCGCTGTCTTAATCTTTCCAGTTATATCTTGCCCTTCAATATATTTCCGATAAATTGTCATAATATTCTGTGTAGGCCCTACATAACTAGTAGAGTTGAGTAGGCCTACTTTATTCCAGCGCTCGACATTCGCTGCTTTATTTTTTAATAAAGTTGCAATCTGTTATCACTGGTCTAGGCTACCAACTCTTAAATAATTATTTTGTAAATTTTTGGTGGTACGTTTTTTCTTCCTAGATTTGATATTCTGTTCATAATTTTGTTTATTTTTTTGCTGTTAGCCGTTTGCTTTGTTCGTTGTATTTTTAATCATTCTCTTCGCCTACAAATATTATTAGTTGAAATATTTCATCCACTGAATGATGGCTGAGCCTAATTCAAAGAAACAAAAGCTTGCAGGTCATGGTAAGTTTCAGGTCGAATTGGTTAAACTCTTCCCTGGCATTGTAGATGCATCCAAGTTAGGATCAACCCATGCTTTTTGTAGATTATGCAGCAAAGGTATTAAAGTAGTAGCTTCAGGATTATATGATCTGAAAGTACATTTTAGATCGAAATTGCATGATACATTTTGATCGAAATTGCATGAACAAATGTTTGCAATGAAGAAGGGAGCATCTATTAAGAACTTTTTTGCTCAGCCAAAGCAGGAAGAGGGTGGCATTACAAAAGCTGAAGTTTTATTTGCCAATTTCATTGCCCAGCATAACTTAACTGCATCTGTTGCTGATCACTTTTGTGACTTGGCGCCTGTAATGTTTCCTGACATTTATATTGTCAGAAAGTTCAAGTCGAAGAGGACCAAGACAACACATTGATACATGCTGTGCAGACTTTAAGCCCACAAATGCAATTCTGCAAAGTGCTAAAAGTGCATGTGTTGATTATAATACAAAACACTATACATCGAAAGAATAGTGTACCTCATGATCACTAAGTTTTTTATATGTAAAGAACAGCATGAGAATATTAGCATGTTTTATATCACAATAATTGAAATGCTAATAGATTTGTATAGTCATTTCTCATTTTAAAACTGTATTGCGTATAATTTATTAATATATTTTTTGCGTAAGGATTTTTGGTTGTTTGTAAGGATTTTTTTGGTCCGGCGTACAGATTTTTGTCTCAGGAGGTTGACAGGTATGAAAAAGGAAAAAAAATGATGAGATGACTTACCAGCAGATTTACAGGTGTTGCTTGCCAGAACTGCACTGTTTCATTGTAGGTCACAGGCCAGAAGAACAGAAGAGAATTGTTGTATGGCTTGTTCCAGTCCACATGTTTCTGAAGACTCTATACAAGATGAAAATGTGCATGTAAGGTCAAGGCTGTTGCTCTGCTGCTCTAAAAATAGATCTCTCATTGTTTATATGCCTCCATAGTAAAACTGTTTTGCCTGTCAGCTGTCTCTCACTTTTATTAATGGATAAAAATATACTGTTAAATCCGTGAAGGGTTATAATTAGGATATACCGCATTAATAATTTAAGGTTATATATTCAAATGTTAACCACCTCTAAAAGAGAACAAAGAAGTGCTTTATCGCAGGCTTTTTGCAAAGGGACCAGAATATTTCACTGTTGTAGTTTGTTTACTGGCAACATTCATCCTTATCACTTATTCAATATTGTATACCAAGTAGTAGAAAACTTTTAATTATGCCAAATTTTATTTTAAATCTTAAATAATAAAAAATATTGTAAAATAAAACAAACATAAATGGAATGGAAAAGTTTTGAGAAGAGGTTAGTAGAAGACATGTAGATTGTTTTTTTGTTTTTTTTTTTGTAAAAACTTCAGTTGATATAAGTTATCTTTTTTTTTTCTTTTGTGACTCAATTATTATCTACTTTTGCTTCATTTTTAATATTCTTTTTCCTTACTGACTTTTCACGTCTTCTTTATCAGTGAGTAGAATTATTTTAAATTATGTGCTTTGGTTAACTTGTGCTTGTTTTTCATGAAGTTTTTTTTTTCTTTTTGGCACCAGGTTTCCAAACGATGGGGTAGCCAGCTCTATGCCCAACTTTCCATAGCTGCCTGTGTGGTTGGTAGGCCTATGGCATTATTAATCTTTGCTCCAATTTCAGGCCCCTTTAACACACTGGTAAAGTTGGACGTTACAATAATATAAATAGCCTGAGCTATACTATTGACACAATATTTATTAGTAGTGCAAACAAAAATGGCCTATAAAAATTGCTAGATATAATAATAATAATAATAAATTCTTTAAGCACCAAACACGGCGCATAAGGCAGAAACCAGTGCTCTCCAAGTTGTACGTTGTGACGCCACTCCTCATAGCTCTTGCACATTGTTTAATCCCAACGTTCTTCCTTCTCTTATTATTGTTCTTCTGAGTGTTTTTTTTTTGGTCTTCCTTTTTTCCTCTTACCCTCAGGAACCCAAGTGAGTGCCTGCAATGGTATTCTGTTGTTTTGCATTCGTAGGACATGACCGATATATGACCATCGTCTTTTCCTTATATAGTTGGAGACATATTTCTGCCTAGAGTCTTCTCTTATTTGTCGATTAGTCTTGAATTCTTTCCAACTGATGTTCATGAGTTTTCTAAGACATTTGTTCTGGAATGTATTCAGCTTGTTCTCCGATGATTTTGTTATTTTCCAACTCTCACAAAGATATAGTAGTAATAAAAAGTAAAGAAAAAAGTATTCCGCCTGAACAGCAAAACAAAAAACAAGTTATAATTCAAAAAGGGACTCCTACCTAAGCACAGAATAATGTTAAATGGAACAGCAGTGAAAAAAAACCAGTATCAGATATGTAGGCACAGATATGATGTAACCATGATTTAACTTTGTGTGTTGCTAGGGAACAAAAGTGGAGCAAAGAAGAGTAACACTGTAAACAACCACGCATGTCGTAAATAAGCAACTAAGGAGGGTTGTGCGTGTGACTGGCTACCCATCTTGTAGAAACTTTAGGCCATAAAAACTTCAACAAACAATATGAACATGTCAAAAAAAAAGGTAAATAAAACTCAGCCATCCAAGACCGATGAAGGCCCTCTGGAAAAGTCTGGACATACGCAGCCAAGGCAAAGCTGAAGAGATGAGAAGAAGACACTGGCAATGGATAGGGAACACACTAAGGAAACCTGCTGATAACATTACAAGGCAGTCTTTGTTCTGGAATCCCCACAGTTAGTAAAGCAGAAGTAGACTGAAAAACACATGGGGAAGATAACTGGAGACAGAAGTGAAAATGATGCCAAAGACATGGAAATACTTTGAATAGATGACATAGATAACAGAAGGACTTGGCATGCATTTGCTCTCTGGGGAGTAGATGGGTAATGAATGAATGATTTAACTTGATAAGCATTTAATAAAGTAATTACTTCAATAGCAAGCATCAGCTGTGTTTCTGTGGGTTTGGGAGCTTGCCCGTAGCGGAATGCCTCCAGTAAGGCAAAAGAGATCCAAGCCGTTGTAAACATATTATTGTCAAACACATCCAACAGCCTTCGAGCCTCAGCCAAGTCTGTAGGACCATGGAAATTCAGCTTAACAGTACTGGGGTAGACACCTTTCTGTTTGTAGAAATGCTTGAATGGCACTAGAGGTACATCCTCTTTCACCTTCAGTTTTAAACAAGAAACGAAAAGGTATTACATTAGGGTAGCATCACCATTGTGAGAATAAATGCAGCAAATAAAATCCAGTGGGCAGTTGGGGGAGTATCCCTACAAGAAGTGAATTCATACATTTACTGCTGGCAGTATTATAAATACAGGTGCAGGAACAAATAGTCATCTCAAAATATAAATACAGAAGACAAGAGAAAATTTCACTGGATTGGGAGATGTATGTAAATCAAAAGAAATCCAGCATAAACAAATTGCTAACATCAGGATTCATCAATGTGTCATATTTAATGCAAGAATCCTTTTCTCTTGTTCCACCAACACTTGTTTGGTTCCTGTCATCAGTTCCACATTAGTGATATTATCGTCAGTTCCATATTGGTGATCTTGTCATCAGTTCCACATTAATGATCTAGTCATCAGTTCCACATTAGTAATGTCATCAGTTTGACATTTGTGATCTTGTTATCACTTCCACATTAGTGATCTTGTCATCAGGTCCACATTAGTCGTCTTGTCATCATTTCCACATTAATGATCTTTTTGTCAGTTTCACATTTGTGATCTTGTCTTCAGTTCTACAATAATGATGTCATCCTTTCCACATTTGTGATCTTGTCAATATTTACTTACTTAGTCGTTCCCCTTCTACCGTGAGGTGTAGAGGTTTGGAAGAGAGAGCGCCAGACCATTCTATCAGCTGTCTTCTTCCTGGCCTGGTTCCATTCTAGTCCTCGGTCCTTCAAAGATTGTCTAATGTTGTCCTCCCAGCAGATTGTCAATATTTACACATTAGTATTCCTGTCATCATTTTCACATTTGTGATCTTGTCATCATTTCCACATTAGTGATCTTGTCATCAAGTCCACATTAGTGATCTTGTCATCATTTCTACATTAGTGATCTTGTCATCAGTTCCCTATTAGTGATCGTGTCATCAGTTCCACATCAGTGATCTTGTCATAATTTCCATGTTAGTGATCTTGTCATCAGTTTCACATTAGTGATCTTGTCATCAGTTCCACATTAGTGATCTTGTCATCCTTTTCCACATTAATGATCTTGTCATCAGTTCAATATTACTGATCTTATCATCAGTTCCACATTAGTGATCTTGTCATCAGTTCAACATTAGTGATCTTGTCATCAGTTCCACATTAGTGATCTTGTCATCAGTTCCACATTAGTGATCTTGTCATCAGTTCCACATTAGTGATCTTGTCATCAGTTCCACATTAGTGATCTTGTCATCAGTTCCACATTAGTGATCTTGTCATCAGTTTTACATTAGTGATCTTGTCATCAGTTCCACATTAGTGAACCTGTCAATCTATTTCAATCCTTCTGTTCCATACAAGTATCCACTTATGAAAGCCTAAAACATCTTGGATGTGGTTTTATTTGTTCTCCATGCTTTAGAGTCATACAACTTTTGAACTAAAAATTCTTATTTTTCTTTTGGACTTCATTACTTTTGAGATCCATAATTTTTATTTAATGCTGTGATAACTCCTCTACAGTCAATACCCTTTAGCTCCCCAAGATGCTAGACCTTTAACAAACACATACCACATCCTCCTGTCACGTGCCAACAGCTCAAATTCTTTCCACGTTTTCCTCATCAGTTTCACTTCTGTCTCTAGTTCTCTTCTCCATGTGTCTTTGGTCTACCTTTGCCTCTCATACCATGGGGATTCCAGAACAAGGACTGCCTTGTAATGCTATCAACAGTTTTCCTCAATGTGTGTCCTATCCATCGCCAGCGTCTTCTTCTTATCTCTTGTTCCACTGCACTTGTCTGGTTCTTGTCATTAGTTCCACATTTGTGACTTTGTCATACCATTTCAATCCTTCTATTCTAGTTCAAGCACCCATTTTTGAATGTCTGTAGCTTTTTGGTTGTTATTTTTGTTGATAACTCCTCTTGTTATATGTATTCTTATTTAGATATCACTGTCTGTTTCGATAACTCTTTTTATATTGCTTTGCTGCCAAGATATATGTCTCGGTCAATTTCTTGAAAGAATATTTCTGAAAAATGCAATCTTGTTCTCATTGGCTGCGTTTATTTTCATAATTATTACCTTTTCCCTGTGCATTTTTAGACTCCATTGCTATGACCTCTCAAGTGTTTTCATTTAAAATACAAATTAGATTAGGGTACCCTCCGAAGACGGCGAGTATCTGCCTGAATGGCGAGAGGACACCTGTCAGCGTACAGGGAAAATAGGATACTCACGTAAAATCAGCCTCAGGTTAGATATACTAACAGGAGATTTCGCCTCAAGTAGTACCGGTCGTACGTTAATAACAAAAAAATAATTAAAAAATAAAAAACAAATTAGATCCACACTAAATATCACAGCTCACAGATTCCATTATCATTCTGCCTTTATGAAACCATATCCTTCCATAACTAATCAGCCCATGCTCTTCCAATCTCATTCACTGGCTCACCTGTAGGTTGGAGACTGAATCAAAGAGCTTCTGAATCAGATCATCTGCAGCCTTGACCTTCATGGTTTTAACTGACGAAGAGGAGGTAAGAACGCAAGTACTTGCAGCCAACAGCATCACTAGAAGGAAGACACGCGTCATCTTGCACCCAGTGTTTCTAAAACAAAAGAAGGGGACTTAATAGTGGCTTAAACATGAACTAGGGGAATTAATAAATATCTGTTACTTGGACAAATTATGTCCTATATCAAATTTGGACAGAAGAATAAGTAATATATGACAGGAACGAACGAACGTTATTTTCAAAGGACTGAACATTTGGTACGCATACTCGTCCAACATTATGCCCTTCTTTTTCTATCTAAAAAATAAGAAGCTCTACACATGGTGTTACATCAGGAGATGGATGATATGATCATCATAAATGCCCCCCTGTCAAATCAAGTAATTTGATCTTTGCTCTCTGTTACATTCTAAGAGGGATGGGCCGACTTGGGTCACACTCACAAGTGTCAGCCTTCTGTTTTTTTTTTTTTTTCAAGTGCTCTGGAAATTAAACCCACTCCACAAATTAATTTTTTTTAATTGAGCCCTGTTATTTATTGCTGAGACAAATTTTGGCATGTCTTAGAGAAAGACACAGGCAATATTACATTGTTCTTATTACTAAAACACATTATATAAAAAAACAGGCATACGGAAGTTCGTATACAGTACCCCATGTTACTGGGAACAATTGTGTCCAAGCTCAGAAACCATATTAAATTCAGTGGAAGCAGTGCAAAATTAAAAAAATAACACCAACATGAAGACGATACAAAAAACCATGGCCAAGTGGGCCCACACTTTTCATGAAGAAGATAAAAAGCACAAAATATGAATCTGACAAGTTTCTGATATCAGATTTCTGCCGGTAGTAGTGCTCTGTATAAAGTTTCCTATTACTGTCACGGATTGCCTCCCCTGCTTTGCAGTAGTGGTCCAACAGTGAACAAAACTCAAGAGTATCTAATATTGGCTTCCAAGGTATCTACCTGCGCGCAAGATTACTCTTGGCAGAGATGTAGATAGAAGGTCAATGACACTTCTACCTTAATTTAGCGTTCACAAGATATTTCCAGAAGTCACGAACAATGTTGCATTGGGCTGAATAAATTGTTAACGGATTATATCTGGTCCGTCGCCTTGTGTGAAGGCTTTAAGCAATGGTTTAGCCCGTTCAAGCCCCTAGTTGGTGTAATCCAACGAAATTCCTCTTATAAGTAATAGCTCTGTTTAGAGGTAAATATATGGATATATATAATATTCTGGCTCATACGTTTGCTTTCATACACATAAAAAAACTAAATCGACTATGATTGTTTAGTTTTAATAGAAACATGTTACAATTTTAATAATGAATTAGTCTTTAACGTATAAAATAAAAATGGAAAGATTGGTGAAATTTAGATTAAAGTTTTCGTTACAGAGACGTAGGTGAGGATTTATCAAAAGCCCGTTGCTTTCACCTATTTTACAAGAAACTTAACTCTAGCTGAATCCTGCAGCTGTGGTTCATCAATTCTGTGATGACGAAAGCCTTCTCCACACTCTCTTCCACTGTAGGCGGTTAGGGTGGATGCTTTTCTCTCACACTAGCGGCGTTAGTACCACAAATCGTCTGATGGCTTGTAACCACGAACTTTAGAAAAATAGAAAACAAATGCCTTCTGCTAAGTACATTTGTTTTGAGCACTCTAACAGGCTCACGTTCCTGTTGTCCGCCCACCGATGTTAAACTCTAAGAAGAATTTAATTCTAGAGCACACACAACGTAATTTTGAGAAGATGGTTACAATTCACCAATATTACTCTGAAGATTAACGGGTAAAATGTGTCTGGACAGTGAGAATATGATTTGTGCCTGAACTAACATTAACAAGTTACATATATCTCACAAAATAATATGCTACACTTGAGGCACATATGATGTAGTCATCACTCATCACTGCTCCAGCCGGAGTCTGGGGTCACCTCTGCTGTCGGGTTTTCCCGCACGACTAGCAAGAAACAATCACCAGCGCTTGCTGTAGTGGTTCGTGAATATACTCTTTTCATATGTTGAAGTTGCCAGCCTCATAATAACCACTTAGCAAAAAACCTGTTAAATTTACATTAGTAAATAAATTGTTTACACTTACCCCAAAATTTTGGAAATACACAATCTCCTTGCACAGATTTAGACTGGACACAGCTCTGTATTTAGATGTTTCGAAATCACCTAGGTCTGGAAATTAGAGTTAATTCCTCTGACGGCGGATGTTCTGCGAAATCACTGGCCTAAGAAAACTTTTGTTTAATTCCTCTACGACTTGTGATCAAATTCCTAAGTTTCCAGTCTTGTATTAAAATGAGGGTTTACTTGTAAATTCCTAAGTTGCCCAATACTTGATCTGTCACTTATAGTTGTGGAATTTCTAAGTCCAATGTCTCCTTTTTCTTTCTGGCTTTTAGGAGTCGCTAGTCTGACGTTTGCGCTGCAGTGTGTGTACTGACTTCGATTTTGTTACATTATATCTCACAATCCTCAGTTCAAATTCCAGCTGTGTTTCCGCCTAATTTTATAATGAGATACATTTATATTCCGGCCTCTCAAATCAACCAATCCAATCGAATCTCGTTCAGCACTACGTAGGTAGGGGTGTATCAAATTCAAAAAATACCCTCACGTGTTTCAAAATATTAAATTTAATTTCAACGCTGACTTCTTCATATCGTTGCGTCAGACTTCCGCCGGCATCTTGTGCTATCTTCACAAACAAATGTTGTGCACTGATACTGCCCCGATGCTATCGTATGCAAATCTTGAGTTCCCAGACAGATTTATCTGTAATCTCGATACAGAACGTACATTGGAAGCGATTACCTCATTATCTCCCGTCTTGTGCAAACAAAGGGAGAGTCACTATCCACCTGGGGTCAAATGTTGGACGATCACGTTCAAAGGGATCAATAGAGATGACCGTCTCTATCAAATGTGGCCAGACGAATGAAGCGTAAACGTATCAGTCGCGGATCGGTCAAACTACATGGCGTTTTTACAGTTCTGTCTGGGATCGGCTCAAAGCAAACATGTGAAAATTAAAGATAGTCCAGTGGCCGATGCTTCCGTAGGGATGTGGAGTGTTAGAGACTTCACCCTACTAGATCCAGCATAGAGAGTAAAATAATGAATGAAAAGGCATACAATTTATGCCACATAAAAGCGATGACTGAGAGGAAGAGAAAAATGAAGAAAAAAATAATACTGCCGTAGTGGACGTGAGATCGCACAACCGTATCGTCACTATTACGTCAGTCTGAAAAGGGTAGCATCCGGTATAGTAGCAGTGAGATTTTTTTCTGTAATCTTCCGTTACAACTGTTTGATTGACAGCAGCTGCAGGGAGACACCTATAACAAATAAGGAGTTTGCTAAACTGCTCATGCATTACTGTGGCTCAAAAGTGAAGCAAAAAATATTAAAAGCAAGTCCTGCCATGCAAGTTATAGAAAGCATCCAAGGAGGGTTGGACATGTAGCCAGCTACTCCATTATGTAAAAAAAACTTCAGTCAGTTAACATGAACAAGTCAACAAAAAGAAATTAATTCAACTTAGTCACCCATCTCAGAAGCAGGTCCTCCATCAATGAAGTGTATGCTGCAGCACACAAAAAGGCTATTTAATTGATACTGATATCGAATTTAGAATACAAAAAGCAGGAGGAGCTTTTGTTACATTTGGGAATTGTAGTGTTTTCATACTGAACAATTACGTTCAAACAGTCCCATAACTACACCCGGATGTTGACACTAGTGCATGAGCAGTGGACAGCAATGGTCAACCGTCTTCGCTTCTTCTGATGACTAGGCTCTCAGCCAGTCAAGCTACATTTCTTATTTTAGAAACCATTTGATTTTAAGTTAAATTGATTTGTTACTTATATTCAGTCTAGTTCTACACATGTCGTAAATTTGGACTAGACCCATATATCAATTTCGCTGTCAATTCATCACATTTGATACGATGGCAACTCAAGAGTCAGAAATGTCTATGATTCTCAAATTGCTTATGCATCAAATAAATCAACAAATTGAGCAGCAAACAGAGCAAAGAACAGAACAGTACGAAATAAGAGAACAGCAAAGACAAATCATGTAGCTCTTATTGGATCCGCAAACAGCTAGATCTACGACTGTCTCAGAAGCATGTTCCTCCTCACATGTCCTAAAACCACATATTCCTCATTTCCCAGAATTTGCTTTGGAGAAGGATAATTGGCACATATATTTAAAGAGGTTGATTCATCATTTTGATGCACATGGGTTGATCGGCAGAAAGATGAAATGCCACTTTTTTCGATTTTGGATAGGAACTTCCTTATATCAACTAGCACAGAAGTTGTTTGGAACAGAGGACCTATCTACTTTCTCAAACAATGAGCTCACTGCTAAATTTACCACACATTTTAAACAGCGCACTCATCTCATTATTGCCCGACACAAATTCTGGCAATCAAGGAAAGAAGTCTGACCACACATACTCACAATGGATTGCAGAATTACGAGGTCTAGCAAATAATTGCAAATTTATCTGTCCTAAAGATGGATGTGGCCAGTCGCTGGTTGATGAAAGTATTCGTGATATGGTATTACAACATACACTTCGTGAATTTATACGTTGAGCGGCGTTATCTGAAGAAAATCCATCTCTGGAGAAGATTTCACATATAGCAGCTTTTTATGAAACTGCATGTTCTGCAAATGAAACTCTCAGATGAGATGACACAATTAGTCAGATATTCATGTAATAAAGTCCAAGTATAGAAAGACAAGGTCACAGTCACTGACTCGTTCAGCTACACAACAGATCAGACCAAAAGACTCTTCAGCTACCAATAAACTGAAGTCATGTCCAGCGTGTTACGTGAAGCATGAAAGATCAGTGTGTAGTCACAGGCAGTCTACTTGCAATGTTTGTGGAAAACTTTGTCACTTATCCTCCGTATGCAACTCAAGGAGTTCAGTACGTTCCGCCAATAGCAGCTCACGACGCAGTTCCAGCACAATGTTGAGGTCAAGTTGGGTGACAAAGTACGCACACTAAGGCTGCTGGTTGCAGATACACCTCATGGGGCTAATCTTTTCTGTATACCATGGTTCAATGCCTCCAAGTGGAGCAGGGAGCGGATGATGGTGACATCAGGGTGTCATCATCATTATGTAGCATGTCCTTTGCAGAACTTCGCTCTCATCACAGCCCGCCTGGAAGACTCTCGATCTCTAGCCAGCCCTCCTGCCTCCTCCATTATCATGTTCAAGGTGTTAAAATCTTTAGACAGATACCTTTATCTGACTCTGGGTTTTTTCTGTGAATATTGGGAATATGGTGTTAGGCCCATATTTTCTCGACCATCGGCACACTAGGGGTGATGTGGTCAGCATCACGCCGGTCGCCTTAACCTTCCCAGAGCTGCTCTGGTACCCAATTCATGAGGCTGGACCGGCCCCGGAACCGTTTGCGGTCTAAAAAATTCCACCTCCACTGGGGATCGAACCATGGACCACCGGGCAAGGAAGCCAGTGCACTAACCACTGTGCTACGGCGGCTCCTCCACCACTGTATGTGATTGCAGGCAACTGGGAAAACTAACAAGAACATAAAAAGTACCTTCCTCCGAAGAAAACAATTAAATATATGAATTCCTGCCCAACAGAATGAGGGGAATGAAGAGAAAGAAATAATATAGGACGAGGGAAACAAAACACAATATTTTTCCCTAAACACACATTTCTTACCTTATTAGTAAGTTAATCAAAATTGTGATGAACTAAAATGTAGAGACTATTTTTGATTATCACACATCAGTTTACACAGGTAGAGTGCTCCAGGAAGAGTAAATTTTAAAAAAGACAGTGACTTAACTCGTATCAAGTTTAACATACTGATCAGTTACGTAATGTGTCACAACATGATAAGCTATCAGATAAAATGCTATAGAGATTATGTGCTAATCAAATACCATGTGCTTGTTGCTGTTGCTGTGAGGACAGGGCAAAACATGAAGAGATAAAAGCAGTGATCAAAAACAGCTTTAAAAACTACGACACAGAAAAAACCCAGAGTCAGATAAAGGTATATTTCTGCATGTAATATAAGATCTTAAAATGCGAAACTATACATGCACGATCATTTGAAAATAAAGTTTGATGGCAGCAAGGTTATAAAATCTTATTGTGTGTATCGTGACATTTATGTGTGCATCTGAAGAGCACATAACCAAACTTAAATACTGTTAAGTCATGTTTCTGAGTGGGAGTTAAGTGTTTGGGATTTTTATGTACGGGTCTGATTTTTTATAGACACGCTTGTAAGCACGTTTAAAGTTATGAGATGATTTTTTATTTGGGTGCTTGAACATAGCTCAACTGAGTATGTGTTAGTTTTTTTAAACATAAAGAAAGTGTTCATATGTTCTGAGTAAGTTGGAGGAGAGATACGGGTGAGCTGAGCTCACATCTCAAGCTGTTAGTTCGCGCTTGAGTGAAGATGTACTGACTTGTATTGAGAAACAATAATCTCGGTCATTAGGTATCTGGCAGAGCTTCGAGACGGTTCTTATAGTCTCGCTAGTGTGTCCAGAGTGTTTTTGAAGGGAAGAGATTCAATATATTATTAATGCCATGGATTATACCGGCTATTACCATTTATAATGAATTGCAGTTAATGCAACCAATTTCTGACGGATTATATATTATTGCCATTTATGATGAGTTGCTGGTGATGCACTCAACTTTCTGACGGATTATATATTATTACCATTTATGACGAGTTGCTGATGATGCACTCAACTTTCTGACAGATTATATATTATTACCATTTATGATGAGTTGCTGGTGATGCACTCAACTTTCTGACGGATTGTATGCTATGTCGATTTATGATGAGTTGCTGGTGTTGCACTCACTTTATCTATGGATTATACCTACTATGATACCTTGTGATTTGCTGTGATCTGTTGTCCTTGATGTCAACGTTACTGTCGTAAATAAACTGTGTATAAGTTGAAAACTAATTCGCCTTACCCGTTGGTCTGTTTGCTGACCTAAAGTTACTGTTGTGTGAGTTTACATCAGACGTTTACAAACCTAAAGAACTCACGACATTCGCCCATTATATTTACACACCTGTCGGCCACTAAGAGTAAGCCCGACATTGTAGCACTATCTCTTTCATACAACCCCCTCACATACATCAACAGAAGTGGCACCCAAAACAACAGTAACAGAAGTGGTGGCCAGTATGGTGCCTTAGTTTCTTGATTAATTTGTTTGTGATTGTGCATCTAATCTTACTATCATTTATTTCTATACAAATTTTTTTTTATACACTGTGCTGTTGCTTGTCTTGTCACTCCTCTCGCAGAGTCATTGCATTCTTTGCAATATTTTTTCTTTAGTTTTGCTTTCTTGTTTATTTGATTCTGCGAACGTTATCATTTGTTCTTGGGTATTTCGTCTTTGTTTCTGTTACTCTCTGTACCTTCGTCATGTATTTATTGTCTTAATTTTATGCACGACTTTATAATTGATTTGTAATTATATGCTTTATATTTGTATACAAGTTCTATAAGCAAGGACTTGCCACCCACTAAGTAGGGATAAGGTTAATTTATTACAACATGTCATAGATAACTACTTATAAAATTAGGCATAATGTCTAGTTTGGACTATTTCATCCAGCAAGGGAAGGCGCTTGGTATGGAGCCTGAAGAGTTAAAACTATTCGCAACTGTTGAGTATGCAAAAGTACAGGAAGCTCAGAAACTTCAAATGGAAGCTGAAGGTAAAAAACTTCAAATGGAAGCTCAGAAAGTTCAAATAGAAACTGAAAAACAGAAACTTTAAATGGAAGCTGAGAAATATAAACTTCAAATGGAAGCTACTGAGAACGAAAACCGTAGACTTCACAAGCAGACGTTGTTCTCTATGGAACTTGAGAAAATGAAGGTATTGAATGACAATAATACACACAATGCTCCAGACACTTAAACAACTTCACATAAGAACAGTTCTGGGTTTTATAAGATCAGGTTGCCTCCATTTAGACCTACATACGATGATGTCTTATTCTCTCTGAATAGGTTTGAACTCACATGTGAGACTCACAAAATAGATACGTCGGAATACTGTACACGACTTATGGAACTACTTTCAGGTGAAGCTATGACAGCTGTAAGTATGTTGGAAGGTCCTGATAAGAATAACTACGATACTGTCAGAGCTGTGTTATTAAAACAATATCAACTTGATGAAGACGGCTATCGTCTCCGCTTTAAATCTCTGTTGCCGGAGACTGAAAAAGATTTTTCTGAATTTATAGCAAATATTCGTCTTACGTTCTCACGTTGGGTTGAGCTCTCAAAAATGGAGCACACATATGAAGCCCTCATGGACTTATTGCTTCGTGACAAAGTCATGTCGTCAGTCAACGCTTTTTTTCTTTCCTTTCTACATGAGCAAAAGCCAAAAAACTTGAATGATACGGAACAATATTGTCGCCAATACGTAAATGCACACCCAAATGTAATTGTGAGCCACTCATAAGTCAGAGAGGGTTTACCCGTGGCTTCGGCAATACCATATGGTTCTAATTTTCGCCGTAGATCACAAAGTGTTGATCGCAATTTTGGTAAGGGAGATTATCGTGATTTTAGACAGTACCAAGGGAGTCCATCACGTAGTAATTCTCCTTCTCCAAGAAACTGGAGACAATTTAATGGACCTCAACATTTTGGTTCCAACAATTCTGGAAATTATGGAAGGGATAACTACACTAGGGATTGGCAACCTTACAGTAATTATTCTCGAAGCAAACAAAATTCATCGAATAGACATTTTGATCAAAGAGGAAATAGTTATCGCAACAATTCTCACTGGGGTACAAATCAGAATAATGGTCCCAATAGAGGAAATAACAATGGTCCCAATAGAGAAAATAGTCATGATCGATCTCGATATGGTGGTGGATCTCCAAATGATAGACCAGGCTAACTCTGCTCAACAGGATATTTGTAATCAGGGTAACGGTAATAATAATGTTACTAATGCTACTGCTTGTTCTGCTTTCGATTTCAATCGTGCATCGCAGTGCCGTCAATGCACAACTTTATTTCAACCTACAGCGGTGACTACCTTGAGTTGTGGTCATCCTCTACCGACTCTTCCTGCCTTGTCTGCACATGATGGAGCAGGGTCTCTTACCCTACACAAGGGATGTGTAAATAATATTCCCGTCTCAGTTCTCTTTGATTCAGGATGCACGACTGTTAGAATTAGGCAGTCTCTAGTTCACCCATCTTGCACCACAGGTAATGTGGTGAAATGTGTGACATTCGGAGGTACAGCTGAGACTTTTCCAACTGTCATCGTCCACATTGCCACACCATTTGTTACTGGTTATATACACGCATGTATGCGCAGGGCGCCTATCGCCGACCTTACTGTCGGACCGATTCATGGTATAAAGATATGTACTCCGGTACAAATTGCTGCTTGGGAACAGCAACATCACCTTACTGATCAGCATTAACAACTATGCCAAAATCTTATCACCAGGTACATTCTGCTAACGTGATACATTCTGCTAATGTAGTGCGATCTTGCAGTATTAATGATACTATTGTTCATCATACTAATTTTGGTGCTTCTTTTAGCCCAGTTCGACATACCTTAGTACGTCGTCGTTACTCTAACTTGGATTCTTCATTAAGTACAATTACGGAAGAAGATCCTTCTGTTTTGTCTTATACACACACTAACTTTATCGCTACGACTGAATCTACATCCAGTCACGTTGGTTGCAACTTCTTTTCTGCTATGAATACTGTTTTCTTTGCTAAATTTACGGCATTAGTTGTCAATACATTTATATATCTAATGGGTTTCTATACCTTCCTTATTGGGCCGGTTAGCTCAGTATCTTCTGGCTTTACGACTTTTTGTCGTACTTACTGCTTTTCTTTTGAACTTCGACGCAGGTCTAAGTTCACTACTGTCTGCTTTTACATCTTTATTGTATATTTCTTGCTTTTTTCTCTGCCCAGTACACAGGCTATGACTTCAGTTCAGCCTTTGAGAGATACGCCTTTGTCAACTGTATTTCCTTTGTCTTGCGTAAGGTCGCAGATTGTCAGTCATCATTGCACTCTTAGTACTTTGCCTATTGACGTCGCTATCATTTGTATATTCGTGACTTCTCTGTACGTCTTTGCGCACACTCAGGTTGTTACTTGCTTTTTCTGGTGTATGTATTTTTATTGTCCTCAATGCAGTAATGCAGCGCATTGTCCTCAGTGCGACTTACTTCTCACGCTGCTATTTTTCACACACACTTTTGTTGTCCTATATCATTGATAATTTCAATTCAGTCTGTGCTACTTTCACTGCTACCCTTTCTCGTTTATCGGAGGAAGGTTCGACTAACATCATACAGTGGTCTGAAGTTTGCACGGCCACATCCGGTAGGTTAAAGTTAACTTTTTTCTCTAATAATATCCTACCGTTACCAAACAGGAATTTTCATTTGATTATTCGCAGGAACGCCTTCTTGATGGGAATCGGAGCTGTTTTGCTACATGATTATGCAGGTACTCAACAACCTGTTCTACGTATTGTCCTACCATTGACTGAATTTGAGCGTCGATACTCTGCGATAGACATCAATATGTTTGACAATTCAAGATCTCCAAGAGCCGCTGTCGCCTTGCGCCCGTTGGACTTCACCATTCAAGCCATTCGGAATTCTGACTCCGCAGTGGATTATTTTTGTCTCAACACGCTCACAAGACTTTCCAAGGCCGCTGGAGCTTTGATATTGCACATAACTAATTGAGGACATTGTGTTCTTTGACTTTCATGTGACACGACATTAGCATATTATTCATACACAACAGTGTGTTGGTGAACATTGAACGAGTGACAATAGTATTGACAATAGTATTTAAACTTAACGTATCATTACGATACATTTCGGTAGTGAACTTTACCAAGTGTGTGTTTTTTCTTTTTTTTTTTCTCTGACATTGTTATTTATTTGCATTACCCAGCACTTAGTTGTGCACCAGTAGTAACTGTTTATACGCGGTATTAGTTTCTGATTTCAGTAATAAGCTCATATTAGTACTCAATAAGTTCATTAACTTTTTTCTCTTACCTACTATGCTCTATTTAGATTGTAGCTTTCTTTTCTGTTTTATATATGTATTGCTTTTTGTTCCATGCTGTTTTGCCATACATGTATTTATTTACACACAATCCGTTAATTAATTTAAATTGTTACCATGTTGTATCATTGCTTTCTTTCACTACACACATTTCATTGCTGGTCATTCTTCATTTCATTTCATCTCCTCTTTCCACTTTCCACTTATTGGTTCAAAGTTAGTCTATACTTGATATACTTCATCTTTGTTTGAATTTGATGTTTGATCCTCTTGCAATTGCATACTTCATCTTCATACTCCGCACATACTTCCATCCCTCTATTGTTGGTTTATTGATATGACTTAACATATAGTATAATTCTCTGTTGTATATAATAGAAGGGGGGTAGGGCAGGAGTGTGTAAGGGATAGTACCTCATGGTGAGAGGCAGCCACATCCCTTTTGGGATGGCCTGGATCCTATTTGGTTCCCCCGCTTCTGCCCAGCTCACGTATGGCTCCTAGAGTCTGCTTGTGTACGGCAGCGCCCCCCCCCCCCCCCCCCGGGCAATGGCTTTGGCTAGCCGGCTAAACTACGTTGAGCAAAGTAAAGAAGGGAGTCCCCCTTCATTAGTACACACAGCTGCTGGCGGAAGAGATGGATGATCGATTTTTTCGACCACGACTTTGAAGGCAGGAGCTGGCTCGGCCTGGTATCGGGCTTCAGGGCGCACCAGGGACCAAAGTTGGTAAGCGGCCAGAACAGTTCAGAAAGCAATGGCAAACTACTGAATGAATATTGCCAAGAAATCATGACAGCCAAGAATGATAAATCACGAAACACAAAGATCTGATGGTGTGGCCCCAAGCCAGGCAGATCGACCATGCGAACTGGGGAAGAGAACGATGCCAGAGCAAGTACAAGTAATGGTGATGACGGCCAAAAACTTGACTGTGTTACTGGGAAAGCCCTGACATTGGACTAAAGAAAAAATTAAGAATAGGCACGTGGAATGTAAGAAGTCTACATCAGGGAAAACTTTGTATGATTAGTAAAGAAATGGAAAGAACCAAAACAGACATACTGGGCATTTCTGAACATAGATGGGCCAGACAAGGTCATTTTATAACTCAAACAGGAGAGACCTTCATATACTCAGGGAAGGAAAAGGGCGGTCAGAGCGGGGTTGGTTTCCTCCTGACAAAGAAAGCATCTGTGATAGGGTGGGCGAGATGATGATGATGCTATTGGGATATGTGATCACTATCTTGCACACTCGCAACTGATCCGATCAACAATAAAACTCTTGATTCTAAGGCAGGGGCTGTATTTATTTATACAACCCATTCAGTGACAAAGAGCACACTGAAGCAAACATTAAACAAATAAACCAACAAACAAAACACCCAGCCAGTGCTCAGTTGCTAATCCTGAAACGCAAACAAAGCACGGGCTAGTTAAAATCATAATAGTTAAATAATCAGAAACACCATGCTCTCACCTGTCAAACTGTCCTTCTTCCACACTGCGTGAAACATTCAACTATCATGCACAAACACGCACACACACATGCATGTCGTCTAGCGATACTAGTATGGTGTTGTGCATGAGGCTGGCAATCTCACCGTGTAACATCGGTTGCTACAGAAACCACTACTGAAAGAGCATCTGAATGCTTCATGCGGAGGCAAACCACACTGGTGGCCCCATGATCCCTCAGGAGCGGAGAAGAGAAATATATATCTCCAAGTGAGCCCACGTGCTCTCACAAACCATTCTACGCATAACCATAATTAAATAATCATAAAATGGACATAAAATAATATTCAACTATATGTACAACAAATACTCTCAATAATGAGAATAAGCTACTACCTCTCAACCGATCCACATCAATATTCGTTCCTGCACTCTGAACATGTCGTAAGTGACGACTGGTGCGCCTGGCCACAAGCGTGTCGTATATGACCTGCGCTCTCCAGAAATCTAAATACCTATTCTCACCTCACTCAAAGTAATCCACTACTGTACATTATGTCAAAGAACGTCAAAAAATATCAAAGAGTAAAATAAAATTACTCTTGACTTAACAAAACTAGAATTAAATTCAACACCTAAAGGAGATTTTACACGAAAACTATCTCTTCCATTACCGGGGAAAATTACCTTAACCTGCTTTCACCCACGTGTCAATTCACACAACATAACATAGCGTAACATTATAGGCTTATAACACGTGATAACTAAGAGTGTTAAATGCAGACTCCTTGGCACCTTCTTTATTCACAGTCATCAACACGTGGCCCCCCGGTTGCCATATTCCCAACTAGTTAATATTATCTAAATTAAAGTAATAGATCGCTTCTCTGCGTGGTTTCATGTACGAAATAGTTTGCCTTTCTTGCCCGGTCTGATGAATAAATAATTGCTACTAAACTCTTACAGCTGTGATTTGGACTTAACACTTTTAAAATCTATCCACACATATTTTCACTCATCTATCATTTCAGAACTAAATCTAATGTCCTGGAAAAAATCTCCTTTGGAAACACATCTATTTATTTCATTAAACATTAGAACAGACTCACGCTGAATATAATTTCAGAATTACAGAACATTAATGCTAATTTGCTTTGAAATCAAACTCACGTGTTCAAGGCATCTATACTGTAGATCGACTCTGGTTTCTTACTCTGGGTGTCTGACGAGATGAAGAGGCCTCTGCTATCCAGGCCTTTCTTTATATAAGCGCTAAGCCTAATCGCTCACTTAGTGCACTGCGCGTGTTGATTGGGTCACTTAAGTAACATACGCGATTATTGATCTAGAAGGCACGAAAACACAAATAGAACCCACAGCTATTTCTAGAGAGAAAACACAAATATACATCACAACTAATTTTTACGCTTTATTATGGCCTAGCAATATATCTTCTTGAAGATTTTGTGGTAATCAGGCAGTGAACCACGGAGACATTTGTGATGACAAGATGGCGCTGTCACACATCTATAGCACTACTTGGATACAATCCAATTAGTGATCGACTTCTCATGATTAGACTCAAGAGAAAGAAAAGAAACATCACAGTTTTACAAGTTTATGCACCCACGTCTGCAGCAGATGATGATGAAATCGGGAAATTTTACAATAGTTTACAAGAGACTTTAGAGAAAGTGGGAAAAAGGGATATCATGATAATCATGGGCGACTTTAATGCGAAAGTTGGCATCGAAAGAACAGAGGAAGAGAAAAATGTGCGAGGTCCATTCGGTATAGGACATAGAAACGAAAAACTAATCGAATTATGCTTAGAAAACAACCTCTCTATTACAAATACCCTATTTAGACAACATCCCAGAAGGCTCTACACACGGACCTCACCAGATGGCAACAGCAGGAATCAAATAGATTACATCTTGATACAACAAAGATGGAGGTCATGTATATCATCTACAAAGACACTCCCAGGAGCAGATTGTGGTTCAGATCATGAGCTACTAATTGCAGATTTTAAATTAAAATTGAAAAAAGTGACGAAAAGTGCTCGACATCTCCGTCACGATGTAAGCGCCATACCATCTGAATATAACATAGAAGTACATAACAAATTCGAAGCACTGATGGCTGTACAAGAGGATATGACATCGGTAGAGCTAGCCACACATGCGAGAGATATTCTCATCACATCAGCAGAAAGCATGATCCCTAGAAAAGTGCATAAGAAGCAGATATACATCACGGAGGAAACATTGAGGCTCATAGAAGAAAGAAGAAAACTGAAGCAAACAGGGGTAGAACGGAACAGTGACAAATACAAAAACTGCACAAGAAACATCAGGAGAGAGATTAGGAAAGACAAGAAACAGTACATAACGAACACCTGCAATAGAATAGAAGATCTGCAATTTCAGGGAAAAGATGGGGATATGTTCAAGGAAATAAGAACGCTAACAGATGATTTCAGACCATCATTACATGTAATCAATGATAACATATTAACAGAAAGCAAGGATATATTGGAGAGATGGAAGGAGTACTGTAGAGAAATGTATGAAGATAGTACAAAGACCCCAGACATGACGATTGAAAGTGAAGAGAGAGAGCCAGAACCTATATTAGATGAAGTACGTGCAGCAATCAAAAGCCTGAAGAAAGGGAAATCACCTGGATGCGATAATATACCAACTGAACTAATCCAAGCAGGAGGAGAGGCCAGTGTCCTCGTTTATCATGCACTATGTGTGAAGATCTGGAACAGTGCAATCTGGCCAAAAGCATGGAAAAGATCTGTGTATATCCCTCTCCCAAAGAAAGGCAATTTAAAACTGTATACCAACTATCGTACTATTGCTTTAATAAGTCATGCCAGCAAAATCCTCTTGCGGATTATCATGAAGAGGATAGAAAGAAAGTTAGAACATGAAATACATGAAGTACAGGCCGGTTTTAGACAAGGCAGAGGTACGAGAAATCACATTTTTAAGAGAAATGCAGAGAATACAATGTAGATCTTCATGCCTGTTTTGTAGATTACACCAAGGCCTTCGACTGCGTACAACATCAGAAACTGTGGAACATTATAAGAGACATGGGGTTTCCGGTGCATTTGATCCATCTAATTGAAACACTATACCATGAACAACAAGCAGCTGTCAGAGTAGTGGGGGAAACATCAAGATGGTTTGAGGTGAAAAGGGGAGTAAGACAGGGTTGCATCCTCTCTCCATACTTGTTTAACATCTATGCAGAAAATATAATGAGAAATGTTTGGAGTGACCAAGAGTGTGACCATTACGATCCGTTCACAATTGGTGGAAATGCGATCCCAGAACTCAGGTACGCAGATGACAGTTATTCTTTCAAACAGTGCCAAGGGACTAGAACAGTTAATCCTGTCTGTCAAAAGACACAGTGAGGATCAGAAACTTTTTCTGAACACAAAAAAAAAACAAAGATAATGTCCACAGACAAAACAAGATGCCAACCAAAAATTACCATCAGTGATGAGGAAATTGAAAATGTCACAAATTTATCTTGGCTCCATAATTAACAACAATGGAGACTGCTCAAAAGAGGTCAGAAGGAGACTGGCCATAGCATGCAGATGTTAAATATAATGAAGAACCTATGGCATAACACCAGCAAATTAATAAAAGTAAAACTTCTGAGAACGTGCATATTTCCGGTAGCAACTTATGGATGTGAATCATGGACCATTACTCAAACATTAAAGAAAAAAATCGAATCTTTCGAATCAAAGTGTTACAGAAAAATTCTCAGAATATCTTGGACCAAGAAGAAGAAAACTATAGACATCCTACACGACCTGAACATCGAGGAACACTGGCTCATAAACAAAATCATGTCCCGGAAACTGAAATATTTTGGCCACATTAAACGTCATAGTGGCTTAGAGAGAGCAGTAATGGAGGGTATGGTACCTGGAAGGCGAGGTAGGGGCCGACCAAGACGACGGTGGACACAGGACATTGAAGACACCTTGAACATGACAATGGAGGAGGCAAGAGAGCTGGCTAGAGATCGAGAGGCTTTCAGGCGGGCTGTGATGAGAGCGACGTTCTGCAAAGGACATGCTACATGATGATGATGAATATAATAGAATTTGATCGACCTCACATTTTTGTTCGATGTAATTTTCAAAAAAAATGATGATATCATTTTTTTCCCCCGGGGGTCGGTGTAATCTGTTAAGTCATGTTTCTGAGTGGGAGTTAAGTGTTTGGGATTTTTATGTACGGGTCTGATTTTTTATAGACACGCTTGTAAGCACGTTTAAAGTTATGAGATGATTTTTTATTTGGGTGCTTGAACATAGCTCAACTGAGTTGTATTGAGAAACAATAATCTCGGTCATTAGGCATCTGGCAGAGCTTCGAGACGGTTCTTATAGTCTCGCTAGTGTGTCCAGAGTGTTTTTTGAAGGGAAGAGATTCAATATATTATTAATGCCATGGATTATACCGGCTATTACCATTTATAATGAATTGCAGTTAATGCAACCAATTTCTGACGGATTATATATTATTGCCATGTATGATGGGTTGCTGGTGATGCACTCAACTTTCTGACAGATTATATATTATTACCATTTATGATGAGTTGCTGATGATGCACTTAACTTTCTGACGGATTGTATGCTATGTCGATTTATGATGAGTTGCTGGTGTTACACTCAATTTGTCTATGGATTATACCTACTATGATACCTTGTGATTTGCTGTGATCTGTTGTCCATGATGTCAACGTTACTGTCGTAAATAAACTGTGTATAAGTTGAAAACTAATTCGCATTACCCGTTGGTCTGTTTCCTGACCTAACGTTACTGTTGTGTGGGTTTACATCAGACGTTTACAAACCTAAAGAACTCACGACATTCGCCCATTACATTTACACACCTGTCGGCCACTAACAGTAAACCTGACATTGTAATACTATCTCTTTCATACAACCCCCACACATACATCAACAGAAGTGGCACCCAAAACAGCAGTAACAATACATACATAATAACACTACATTACTTACCAAGAAGAGATTATGCGATAATATTCAGACTGAGAACTGTCTTATGCAGATTCAAATATCATCTATATTAAACACAGTATTTACTTAAACAGATTTGCTAGCACCTAACTAATTAATCTATGTTTGAGTTGATACAATTATTTCATGAGTATTTACTTTGAAATGCGATAGCTTTAACTTAAATAGTCAATACGTAATTGTTTCATTGCTTCCTCCCTCCCACATCTCTCTCTGTCTGTCTGTGTGTATGTATGTATGCATGTATGTATGAGTGTGCATGTGTGTATTATGGTGAAGAAGGTGAGTGTGTTTTGGGACAGTCACTCACAGTAGCGCACACACCAAGTCATGGAATGGTGTAACGTCTGATGATATTTTAACCATGGTTTATTACAATTATAACATCACGTAGATCTAGACGAATACAGTTACATCGAAACATGAATCTTCATAATGTAGTTAACACACCATACGGCCCTTACACATCCTGGCCTACAAAATCTCTACTCCTCACATCAGTGCACAAAGACTGCGTCTACGGCAGATATATAATAATCATGGCCTACAAAATCTCTACTCCACATCAGTGCACAAAGACTGCATCTACGGCAGTTATATAATAATCATGGCCTACAAAATCTCTACTCCACATCAGTGCACAAAGACTGCGTCTACGGCAGTTATATAATAATCATGGCCTACAAAATCTCTATACTCCACATCAGTGCACAAAGACTGCATCTACGGCAGATATATAATAATCAAGGCCTACAAAATCTCTATACTTCACATCAGTGCACAAATACTGCATCTACGGCAGATATATAATAATCAAGGCCTACAAAATCTCTATACTTCACATCAGTGCACAAATACTGCATCTACGGCAGATATATAATAATCAAGGCCTACAAAATCTCTATACTTCACATCAGTGCACAAAAACTGCATCTACGGCAGATATATAATAATCAAGGCCTACAAAATCTCTATACTTCACATCAGTGCACAAATACTGCATCTACGGCAGATATATAATAATCAAGGCCTACAAAATCTCTATAGCCCTGCGCAGGCATACATTATCCAAAAACCACCTTAGGGCTGACCACCTCAGTCAAAAACCCTGCACACACTGAACCCACGGGAACACACCCCGTTCACACAGTCACGAGAATCTACTGTTCTCTTAACACTGCTCTCAAAAATCCCTGCGGACACTAGCCGCGAGAGCTATTCACACATCACTTAAAACCAGTACAGAAACAGTTCATTATGACCAGAGTTCACCTGCTATCTGACATACTGTCTTCCACGAAACTAAGAGGAGATATCTTTAAACAAATCCATACCAATCTGTAAGCAAGTACTCTAACCCAAAATTAACTCTACTCAACACGTATTTCCCAAGATCATTTCCCTTTCATCACATCTGCACTTATCAGTTTGCCGCACTCCCAGGGAAAAAAAAAAAAAATGATTATATCATTTTTTTTTTTTTTTGTTGAAAATTAACTCCCAAAAATTTAACGGTCAATGAAGTTATAGCAAATATCTCTTAAGATAATTCCGAAAAATTTTTTTTTAAAAAAAATTAATGAAGTTCTATCAATTACCTACAAAAATATACCTATGACAAGAGAACATAGCACATCTACAAAAATATCATCAATAAATGTAAGATAACGACTAAATCATCCAACATAATCATTCAAGCATACCAAAATAAAAATTAATCTAATACAAAACCCAAATTAAGTATACATAGTACAAACTAAACAGAAAATAAATTATCATACGAGAAAAGACAAAATATGAAATGGGAATATGATAAGAATCAAATAGAATCATAAGATGACAATGAAGACAACAATTCCATACATGTAAAACAAATAGAATTATAAGAACCAATTACATTATCTAAAGTTATATAATTAACTTAACACTACAAAGAATGAAAGTATAAATAGCGTAACACGAAAAAAAAAGTATACAAGAAGTATGAATTACATCAAAGATGAAACACGGAAGCATAAACAAAATATCAGACAATATTGAAAAGACAACAGACAAGATGTAAAGAAATGACGAATAGTCAACAAAGAGAGATGAAAGTAAAGATGCAAATGTAAAGAAAGTTGGTAACAACACCTAACAATAACTATCTAAATGTAACAACGTATTGTAAAATACAAAAATGCTAAAGTATATTTATATACTAACACAAAAAAGAAAGCTTATGACAAGCACAGCATAATAAGTAATTTAACTAAATTAAAAACTTATACATAACTAAAAATAAATTACATCAAATATCACCCAAAAAAAAAATTATTAACGCTAACACAAGTTTTGCATTGACACATAGTCAAGCGCTAAATACCAAAAAATACATCCGAACATCAAAACATTTTCAAAGAATTAATGTCACTACATAATAGTAACCCTAACATACAATCTAGCGCTGGCGCAGAAAAAAATAAATATCACAATGTTCAAAACACATTTTCCAAAAAAGGTACAATACAAAAAATGTTTCTTAACGTTAGGTTAAATAAAAATAGTATTTTTATTTCTAAGTAATATGTAGCTATAATTAATAACTAACAATTAAATTAGCTGAGTAACATAAAAATAATCTTATCTTTAAATAGACACACATGAAAAACGTGTAAGTTTTTTTTTCTCTTCTTTTTTTAAAAAAAAAATACATCAAAGAAACGTCACATTGGGTAATAAAATGTTAACTACAAACGAAGTTATAAATATATATAAGTGTAATATTATTTATCTTAACTATGTATTATAATCAGATATTTAAATTCTTTAAATGAACAAGAGTATCAGCCGTCGCTGTTAATTCTACCCACTTAATTTAATAGGAAATTTAAGTTAATTCTAGCTGACAAAAAAAAATCGAATCGTTTAAATTATCAAATGTCATAATTGAGAAAAAATGGAAACCAAGTTTCAGAATACGTCCTTAACTTCAACGAAAAATCATTAATAATACATACAAGTTATGTTTAAAATTACCTTTCACTAAACAATTAATTCAAATAATCTGTATATAAATATGTTAATTAAACATGGTATCAAATCCATGATGAAAAAACAAAACAAAATTTTAAGTAGTGAATAAAAACACTCAGGACTATCTATAGAAAATAACTATTACATTGTCTCAGTAAATAAGTTTGTGCATAGAAATTATTTAATGCATAATTAAAATACAGTCATATAAGTAACAACCAACAAATAATTATGGCAATCAAATGTTACAAAGATTACATAATATTCTATTAACAACATATAAAGTTCTATACTAAAGAATACAATAACATTCAGTGTTTGTAAACAGAAAAAAAAATAAACAGGACCTTTGAAAAAAAAAAAAAAAAAAAATTCCTTCGAGGTCTTGCGAACATCTCATCAACACGCAAGGTGACATCATGACACGGTGGGTTAACGTACTGGCTAGGCTCGCTTGAATGGTTAAATGGTACACAGTGATCTACATCTCTCCCAGGTAATGTAAAATTAGAATGGTGATTCCCCTCGCAAAGTCGCTCGCTGTGAGACAATACAAATGAAAATATCTATTTTAATCCATGGTAAGATTATGAGTGAACACGGAAAATTCACTTTACAATTACCCGAACTCCGTGGTGTAAGGTTGTGGCCCTCCTGCGATGTCAACAACTCTCGTCACATAGCAGACAAACATAGACGTCTCAGGGACAACCTGACCTATAATTCACAGCTGTCAGTGCGGTATGCTGAAAAAAATTTACTACCTTCACAAGACCGAGATGATCTCTCAAATCTATCAGCATGACAAGCAAAAGCATTTAAGAACCTATTACCGTTCCTATTACTCTGATTGCTAATAATCTTGCTCTTATGTGGAGCACAGTTAACCTGGTTGCGATCTGTATAATTTCTTTTGAGAGCATTGTTATTTGCTCTATCAACACCGTTGTACTGATTTAAATCCCAGTTACAATAGTTATTCTTAATACTTCTTCCCAGATAACAATGTCCATCAGATAGAACTGGCTTTTTAGCAGAAAAATTATTACTAGACTGATGAACTTTCATATAATTACTTCTGCTATAGTTTTCTAAACTTTTAGAATCACAATGTTGAGATCTGTCACATTTTTTCTTGTTTTTAGGCGAAGAAACGTTACCGTAGGATGAACTCCCTTGGTACTTTATAACCTTAGGGTTATGTCTCCTATCACAACTATTTTTTTCTTTGCTTGTGGCAATGTGTTTAAAAAATGAGTCACACTGCCTTGACTGGGTATGACTAGAAGGTTTGACAATCTCTTTATTTTTTTTTCACAACATTTGTTTCCTTCATGGAACAAGCAGTAGTATGTTTGTTACTTGTTACTAATTTATCAGATCTGTCAATAAATACGCTGTTGGTTTTTAACACACTGACTTGAGATTTAGCACTGTTTCTTTCCTTATCTACAGGACTGGATATTACTGTAGATTTTCCTTTGTTATTCTGCCGCCAGCAATCATTATCATTGGAATCATCTGTATTGCGTGAGAAGTTATATCTCCCACGGAAAGATCTATGTCCACCATTCTTGACCGTAGAATCCGCAAAAAGTGTAGAAGGCTGGCTTTTTGCTTTAGTGCTCTGATGATAAGAAACTTTCTGTCTATCCCTGTCACCATTGACAGAAGACAACATATTGCTATTCAAGACTACGTCAAGCAGACCATTTATTCTTCTTCTTGCTTCTGCAATCTCAATGTCTCTAAGTGCAATCTGTTCACTTAATCTTTTGTTTAAACTATCAGCTTTTAAGACCTTGCAGCTTTCCTCTGCTAGCAAATTTTCAATCTTAATCAATTTGTCTTTCTCCATCATTAATTCTTTCACTCTCTCTTTATCAACCCTCTCAATCTCAATAACATGGCTATCCTTAAGCCTATCAACCTTCTCTAGGGATATAGTATCCTTTTCTTTAATTTGGCGACCACAAATCTCATCGTCACTTAACAGATCAATAAGTGTTTCATTACACAACTTCTCATATTTCTTAATCTGAACTTCTAATTTTCCACAAATCTCCGTCTTCTCTTGAACTTTTTGAGTCAGATTTCTAACTTCGCCATTTTTTTTTTTTTTCTAAGCTACCATCTCTTTAATTTTGCCTAATGCCGAGTCTAATTTTGCTCGAACACAAGCAAGCTCAGAATTAGATTTACATAAATCACCTGTAAGTTTAGTTACTTTTTCCTGTAGCTTATTCACTTCAGTAGTACTTTTTAAGCAACTTTCCCTTTGCTCATGTGTACTCTGTTTTATGTCTCCTATTTGCTTCTTCTCTTTTAACTCTTCTTCCTGGTCACTATATATGCCGTCGAGCAATAACGTACGCATACTCTTCAATATGCTATCACGTTTAATACTAATATAATTGTCCAAGAACAGACGAAGGTCCAAAACTAACAACCTCGCTAGATCCTTAGCCATACTCACATGAGGAATTGACTTAAATCTCTCATCAGCAAACTCTCTTAGAGCTCTTGATGCACAAACCAAAAACCTGTCCATAACATGTGACTCAAGCTCTGGGCCTTCTAATCTCTGATAATCTGTCCCCTCTTGAAACAGATACTCTAACACAGGTCTCATATCCTCCGGATCTGTATCAGAATCCATTGTGACTTGTTTACTTAGTCAACCATATATGTCTTAATTAAACTTTCATTATACCAAATCAAGTTTAGATCTCAAATATTGTATCATCAATCCCTGTACATCATCACATTCTATAATTAATCGATATAATTATCGACAACAACAACAATAGTTATCAATAGAATAGGATAGTGCAGATTGAGGCTTGTTGACATGGACAGAAGTGGCAACATTTACACACAACAAAAGCACTTAACTGAAGGTAATCCTGACCCTTTCGCTAACACACTGGATATCACAAAGTTCTGACGTTAAAACACTCCACTGCAGAAAGGTAGAAGGACTAAGCTCTCTTGTCTTCAAATCCCTGCCACTGTACAGTATGTCCTCAACAATGCATCAGACGACAGGAACCGATCACAGCAACCCCGCAATCACTTGAGGTATACGTGCAGACGAACTCTCCAAAATACTGCACCTATAGTTGAATCTGCATATGGAAAGACTGGAACAAGCACTGTAACAATTATGGCATCAATGTCGCTATCAGATAACAGCTATTTGATATCGAAACCAACTGATAAAGTTAGTTTAGTTGCTACAACACGCCAAGATATGAGGATGGATATGCGCAGTCAGCTGATACCTGTGTACAGTTGAATTAAGCCACGCCCACACAGAGCCAAACATAACACAGTTCAGTGTTCCCACTTGTAATGACTGGTCCAGAATCTGACCTAATTTCCTCTCTTGTCACGCGAATGTAATGTGGGTGTTACGACCCGTTGATTTGGTCCACCACTGATAATTAAAGGTCTTTTTTTAGTGAGGGAGAATCCAAATGTTATATGTAATTAATTATGGTGAATGTTTTTATGGTGAAGAAGGTGAGTGTGTTTTGGGACAGTCACTCACAGTAGCGCACACACCAAGTCATGGAATGGTGTAACGTCTGATGATATTTTAACCATGGTTTATTACAATTATAACATCACGTAGATCTAGACGAATACAGTTACATCGAAACATGAATCTTCATAATGTAGTTAACACACCATACGGCCCTTACACATCCTGGCCTACAAAATCTCTACTCCTCACATCAGTGCACAAAGACTGCGTCTACGGCAGTTATATAATAATCATGGCCTACAAAATCTCTACTCCACATCAGTGCACAAAGACTGCGTCTACGGCAGTTATATAATAATCATGGCCTACAAAATCTCTACTCCACATCAGTGCACAAAGACTGCGTCTACGGCAGTTATATAATAATCATGGCCTACAAAATCTCTACTCATCTACGGCAGTTATATAATAATCATGGCCTACAAAATCTCTATACTTCACATCAGTGCACAAATACTGCATCTACGGCAGATATATAATAATCAAGGCCTACAAAATCTCTATACTTCACATCAGTGCACAAATACTGCATCTACGGCAGATATATAATAATCAAGGGCTACAAAATCTCTATACTTCACATCAGTGCACAAATACTGCATCTACGGCAGATATATAATAATCAAGGCCTACAAAATCTCTATACTTCACATCAGTGCACAAATACTGCATCTACGGCAGATATATAATAATCAAGGCCTACAAAATCTCTATACTTCACATCAGTGCACAAATACTGCATCTACGGCAGATATATAATAATCAAGGCCTACAAAATCTCTATACTTCACATCAGTGCACAAAGACTGCATCTACGGCAGATATATAATAATCAAGGCCTACAAAATCTCTCTACTTCACATCAGTGCACAAATACTGCATCTACGGCAGATATATAATAATCAAGGCCTACAAAATCTCTATAGCCCTGCGCAGGCATACATTATCCAAAAAAACACCTTAGGGCTGACCACCTCAGTCAAAAACCCTGCAAACACTGAACCCACGGGAACACACCCCGTTCACACAGTCACGAGAATCTACTGTTCTCTTAACACTGCTCTCAAAAATCCCTGCGGACACTAGCCGCGAGAGCTATTCACACATCACTTAAAACCAGTACAGAAACAGTTCATTATGACCAGAGTTCACCTGCTATCTGACATACTGTCTTCCACGAAACTAAGAGGAGATATCTTTAAACAAATCCATACCAATCTGTAAGCAAGTACTCTAACCCAAAATTAACTCTACTCAACACGTATTTCCCAAGATCATTTCCCTTTCATCAGAAACTGTATGGTGATAAGAGAAGCGTGAGACAGACTGCCAAGTTTTGAGAGAACATAGCAGGGTCATATCAGAGCAAACAATACAGAAGATGATAAACGTGGCTTGTCATAAACACTGGATCGTGGAATATTTATGATGTCATCTTTCAGATGGTCAACTTTTGTTTCTATTTTGTTCGTTCACCCTCAGATGTCAACTTGAATAAGTTCAAAGAAAGCAGTGGTCAGCCTGAGGCTGTTGATATCTCCGTAGATTTTCTCCAGGAATGGTACTGGTGATGGTCATAAGCGTTTTCTCTGTTCCTCATATGTTGAGCACCTTTGAAGCAGATGTTTTGCAGTCATTTTATCGGTGCCACAGTCACACTCATCAGTAGTTCCTATCTTTAATTTGTTGAATAGATGGTATATTAGTCAATTATGACCTGTGCGAAGTCTGAGGATTACCACTTGTTAACTTCTGCTAAGCTGGTTGTCAGGAACCACTTACCGTGGAGAACACTCCACTGGTTACACCACTGCAGTGTTGATTTATAATAACATATAAAGGCTCGTTCTTCCAAGAGTATCACCACACAACAATGGAGTAGTAGAGCAGTACGAACGATGACACTACTGCAGGTTGGCTACATGCACATCAATGGTTGCGATGATCTAGACCATGATCCATATAAGAGGAATTGCACACACCCTGAGATGCCACCACCACTACTGACACTACCAATACCCACAAATATTGACGATCTAATCTCTTCTGTCGACACCACAGTCAGGCACTAGAGCCCAAATACTACAACCACCCCTATTGACACTACCAATACCAACAAATATTGACGATCTAATCTCTTCTGCCGACACCACAGTCAGGCACCAGAGCCCAAATACTACCAAACTCACAAGAAATTCTGATCTCCTATATATCTCTACACGGACCAGCTATTCAACACCTTGAACAACTAACCTCCGCTGCTCCGTCTGGATCACTAACTTCCTAGCACTAAGCTACAAAGTACGCCTTGTAATATGTCAAATTGTGCTACTCGACGCCAGCTGCAACTTCACTTTACAACTTGTGGCACTCCTTCTCTCAATAATTGAACAACCTAGCACAAATGTAAACTTTCCAAAACCACATCGAACACAATAAATGTCAAATATTATCCGTAATAACAACGCTAACCTTCCCTGTGCACTCTTTCCAAACTAGGTCAAATACCGTGACGGGTCAACACCTGACCGAAAACAGTTCCCTGCTACTGTCTAAAAAAAAAAAAAAACAGAACACACTGCCGTGAAAACTGGAATACCTTAAGACGTGAACATATGCTGCTATAGACTTCTCATCTGTGTGCATAGAAACTTCTAGCCTTCTATACTGTAAAATATTGGCCCATGGCCTTTAGGCTCACCAAAAAAAAAAACCGGATAAGAGCCCCCAGCTGTCAGGAACCACTTACCGTGGAGAACACTCCACTGGTTACACCACTGCAGTGTGGATTTATAATAACAAATAAAGGCTCGTTCTACCAAAAGTATCACCACACAACAATGGCTGACATAAGAAATAAACGCCTTTAACAGGTACTTCCCTTTAATACTTTATACACAAAATAAGGCCTCACACGGCCATCAAACGCATCAGATACAATAATGTGAAAACCACTGTAAACATGCCTTAGCAGCTTAAATTATCGCCTTCATACATGAAGGTACGAATTATACAAAATGACTACTCTGAGTCTCGCTCACCTGAGCGGCAAAACTATGAAAATGACACACTCGAAAATCATCGACCTATTATCAAACTACGGCCTGTAGATAATTCGATCTAGACCCTACACTGTTCTAGAAGTACAACGTAATTAACTCCAAGGTCCGAAAATATGGCAGGCACGCAGCTTACAGTGGACAATCTCAACCACACAACAATCTTGCTGGCAAAAGGGAAAATATACGTCCTTCCTGGACAAAGGCTAGTTTCTGACTCCCTAATTTTGCGCCTCCCCCACCCCCCTTTTTTCCGGTAGTCACATGACACACCAGTTCGGATAACCTCGGCCTTTCCGAGTGATCTATCGCCGACCACAATACATAAGATGCACTGCGAAATAACGCTGTGACACTGGTAATATGGATAACTTTTGTTTAATTTCCTCCTCATCTTGCTTTCCATTCTCTACTTCATCATTTTAGCTTTCCTTTCATTATCTCCACTTTGACCTCTGTCACGAGAGCTATTTTCTCTTTTTCTCTCGATAAATGTTTCTCTCATACTCTTTTTCAACCTTCTTTTTAACCGTATAAATATGTGTTCATTAAATCTTCCCTACCCCCACATTCCAGTTTGCTGTCGTCCTAAAATTGAATGTTAGTGTCATCTTCACTCACCAGTGCAAATCGTTTGCCCAGAACAGGTTCCGAGTGTCCTGCAGTCATTCATTCATTCATAACCCCCCACTCCCAAAGGAGCATAGGCCTTCAACAAACACATGCCAAGTCCTCCTGTCACGTGCCATCATCTCAAGTTCTTTCCATGTTCTCCTCATCATTTACACCTCTGTTTCGAGCTCTCTTCTCCATGTGCTTCTTGGTCTACCTCTGCCTCTCTTGCCCTGGGGGTTCCAGAACACAGACTGCCTTGTAATGCTATCAACAGGTTTCTTTATGTGTGTCCTATACATCGCCATCGTCTTCTTCTCATCTCTTGTTCCAAAGGCACTTGTCTAGTTCTTGTCATCAGTTCCACGTTGGTAACCTTGTCATACCATTTTAATCCCTCTATTCTACGCAAGCACCTATTTATGAACGTCTGTAACTTTTTGGTTGTTGTCTTTGTTGTTCTCCATGTCTCCGAGCCATACAATAGGACTGACTTCACATTTGAGTTGAAGATTCTTAATTTCGTGTTGGATCCTATTTCTCTTGTTCTCCATATATTTCCCAATGCAATGAAAGCTCCTCTTGCCTTTTGTATTCTTATTTTGATATCGCTGTCTGTCCCTCCAACTTTGTCTATATTACTGCCAAGATATGTGTACGATTCTACATCTTGTATTGGTGTTTCTTCAAGTTCAACCCTGTTATCATTACTTGAATTTATTCTCATTATTTTTGTCTTTTCCCTGTGTATTTTCAGACCCAATTGATGTGACCTCTCGTCGAGTGTTTTCAATTTGTCCTGCATCTGATTACGGTTATGGGACAGAAGAGCCAAGTCATCAGCAAAATCCAGATCATCCTGCAGTCATAGTGGGATGTAATAGATACGGTGGTTACTTCGCGGTAGTAGAGAATGTAATTAGTTTCGAACTCAGTTATTCTCGTAAAATTAATGTATCTCCCTTAGGCAGCATTTAAATGAAAAGAATGTACGGGATTACTTTAATTTAAGATGAGGAAATAGTCCAGGAAAAATGGGTGTGTTGGCTCCCATTAATCTATCAGTCATAAAATAGGATTGCGCTGTTTTTTTGTTTTTTTGATGTTTTTAACTATATATATATATAATTTATTTTTGTTCTCCATGTCTCAGAGCCATACAATAGGACTGACTTCACATTTGAGTTGAAGATTTTTATTTTCGTGTTGGCTCTGAGACATGGAGAACAACAAAGACAACAACCAAAAAGCTACAGACTTTCCATAAATGGGTGCTTGCGTAGAATAGAGGGTGTGATAGTGGTAACCCAGGTTCTATGCTTGTGAAGTTATTCGTTACGCAATGAACCTGTGGTGTGTACGTTCTTGATTAAACCAATGATGATAATGACCTGTCTTTGTTCTTGTGTACGCGTGTCTGTTACGTTAACTATTGGGCCTGTCTTTCTAATGTGACTGCTGAGTGACACCCAATGACCAGACAACTATGATGACTGCAATGACTGATCGACTCGTAGCTGACAACAAAATTCCTTTACTGATGGCAATAAACATATTCACAATTGGCCATCTCCGTGCCTGATTATAAAAGTAATAGAACACATATGACTTCTACGTTGACCCTTCATACAGCATTTAATTCACTGGTCAGGAACTAGTTGATTAACGCTTGACCTCTGCTGATTACTGTAATACTGTCTACTATTTTATACTTGTTAATGGGCTGTTCTCAATAGATACAATTTGGCTTCGAAATATTAGCTGGGTCACCACCAGTGCTGAAAACTTATTCTTCGCCACTAGAACTGATCTTTATAAAGTCTGCTCTATGCGTCCGACACCGTACCACTGCTTCTCAACACCTGTTCTTGACTATCTGCACTTGATTAACTATTCGAGAGTTTACCTACCAAGGTTTTTCTTGAATGAACTGCTGGCGATATACTGGACACAGCTCGTCATGAAAACTATTTTGTCGTGAAAACATCTTTCGTCTGTCTTCCTTTCTGCAAACTGCAGCGGTACCGTAAACACAATGGTACCTTCTTCTTCTTCTTCTTCTTTCGTTCGCTTGAAATATATTGTCTATATCTGCAATGTTGTTTCTTGTATAAACTTCACTGTCTTTTGTAGTTCATACAGAGGTCCATATAGTTTTGCTTCCAGTGTTGTTTCTCTGGGCCAGTGGGTTTGCCTCAATATATCATATTTGGGGCAATCTTGAAGTACGTGCTCCGCAGTCTGGGGTGCCTGTCCACATGTACACATGGCTGAATTGCCAATCTTGAATTTTGTATACATGTGGCTGCGGAGGCGGTTGTGTCCTGTTCTGAGGCGCAGAATGACTATTTGTTCTGATCTGTTCATAGCTTGGTAGTCATCCTGCGTTGATGTTGGTGGCTTTCTGATAGATTTGATCATCTTTTTCTTCTGATGGTACGTAACTGGTACATCCGGTTGCTCGTCTGCAGCACCTTCTTTAGCCAGTCCGTCTGCTCTCTCGTTTCCTGGTATTCCACAATGAGACGGTATCCACTGCATGGCGACCCTGCGCTGGTTGCACAGTTCAGAAAGTAGGGCTTGTATACCTGGCAATTTTCTGAACTGAAGTGCTTGGAGTGCTGATCTTGCATCTGTCAGGAATACTACAGGCTGTGGACCGAGATTGGTGTTCAGTAGTTTCTCAGTTGCCACCTTGATTGCCTGGACTTCTGCATCATAGTTGTTACAGAATTTCCCTGTTGGTACTCTGACCGTATCCCTAGTGTTGTTTGGGTATTCTATGTACACTCCTGCTCCTCCATTCTTTACTGCATTCTGTGCTGACCCATCCGTGTATACTCGGACCCAGAGGTCCTGTGGGTATTCATCATCCAGGAAACTGAGAGTGACTGTCCTACGTTGCACGCTGTTCTGTTCATCCCTGTCGAATATTCCTTTCACTTTCGTGTGGATGTGTACTGGTAGTCCATGCTCCTCTCTCCAAGGGGTTTGTTCTGGCACAGACTTTAGAGGGCTGTTAACTTCAGGCAGGTCTGAGGTTTGTCTACGAAATCGTTTGGCCTGGTGGATAAAGCTGCTTCTTTTCAGTCGCCCCATTGCTAGGTTTTGGAATCTGTCCTTCATTGGATGGCTCGGCATACAGAGGAACTTTTCTGCCTGTGTTAGCACTTTTGTGTCTCTGCGTTCTCTCAGTGCTTGTATCCTCCCCATTTTCTCCATCTCCACTATAGGCGTCGATTTCATTGCCCCCGTGATGACTCTAAGCGCCTGGTTTTGCACCTTATCTAGCTCTTGTAATGTGGTGTTTGATGCTGGACACCATGCAGCTGACCCATATTCCAGGTGTGGTCGTATGCCCTGCTGGTAAACTTTACTAAGTATTTTCCCGCTGGCTCCCCATGTGGTTCCACTTAGTTTTCTCAGGATGGCTAGCTTCCTCCTGGCCTTTGTTGCTGCCTTGTTGATGTGCTGCTTCCACGTCAGCCTATCATCGAATGTAACTCCGAGATAGGTGGGTTGTTTATCTTCTCTCAGGAGCTCTTCGTTTATCTTGATGACACCAGCTTTTTGTTTGGGAGAGAGAGTGAAGAGCGTAGTGCTGCACTTGTCTGTGTTGATGCTGACACACCATCTATTTGCCCATGAGGTTAAAGCATCTATAGCTCTTTGTAGCAGTTTGGTGGCCACTGTTGCATGCTCATCTGTGCACCATATTACCAGGTCATCAGCGTACATTGCCACTTTCATTCCATGCGGTAGTTCAGCAACCAGGTCGTTGATGTAGACTAGGAAAAGTGTGGGGGACAGAACCCCTCCCTGAGGGACGCCATGACGCAGTAGAATTTTCTTACTCTTGAGGCCATCTAGTTGTACTCGGGCTCTTCTGTTATGCAAGTATGCTTTCACCCATTTGTACATCTTACCATTCACTTTACAATTTCTCAGTTTCTTCAGAAGCCCTTCTTTCCAAACCTTGTCAAATGCTTTCCTTAGATCTATCCATGCTGCTAGTACCAGTTTCTTATCTTGGAACGCATCCTCAATCTCTTGGGAAAGGTAAGTTGCCTGATCTTCGGTGGAATAACACTGCCTAAAGCCCGCCTGCTGTGGTACAAGAAGGTTTTCACTTTCAAGGTACCACTGTAGCCTGAGGTTGATGATACGTTCCATTGTTTTGCAGAGGCAGCTTATAAGGCTGATTGGTCTGTAGCTGGAGGCAGTGGAACTGTCTTTTCCTGGTTTTAGGAGTGGTATCATGATTGCTTCCCTCCAGGTCTGTGGAACTCTGCCTGAGTTCCAACAGATATTAAAGATCTGCAGCAGCTTTGTTTTTGCTGCGGTTCCCAAGTTCTTAATCATTTCATTGGACACTCCATCAACTCCTGGCGACTTTCTCATTTTCAATTTGGATATTGCAAGCTCCAGTTCTCTGAATGTGATTGGTGCCTCCATAACTTCAGGTATGGTTCCATCTCGTCCTGCGTGTTGTTGTTTCTCACGAGTCTCCTGTTGCTTCTCTGGGCTAACTTCGATGTTGTTGTCTTTAGCAAAGGAGTCTGCAAAGTGATCAGCTGCCTGTTTTCCCATGAGGATGTTTCCATCTTTGTACAGAGCAATCCTTGAGTTTCTCCCTGTACCTTCATCGTTAAGTTGTTTTACCAGCTTCCACAGTTTCCTCGAATCTCTTTCGAAGTTCAAGGACTCTGTTTTCTCCTTCCAGCTTCTTCGCCTGGCCTGCAACTTGGCCCTTTGAAATTTGGCCTTAGCTTGCTGGTAGTTATTGTGGTGTTCTTGGCATGGACTGGTCTCTGCCTGCTTTCGAGATGTTTCCACGTCGTTGTGCAGCTGCTCTAGTTCACTATTCCAATATGGTTTGTAGTGCTTACGAGCCCCTCTAGGTATTGTTTCACGAGCAGCCTGTAATATACATCTGCTGAATTCATCAACTAGCTTATTGATGTCTTTGTCTACAGTCAGATTTCTAGCCAGTATACTAGTACGGTGCTGGTACATTGTCCAGTCTGCCTTCTTGTAGTTCCACCTAGAGAGAGTGCTGCTCTCCTTGACAAGTTCATTTTCCACAATTAGGAAGACTGGCCGGTGGTCGCTGCCTCCAAGTTGTTTCCCTACAACGCGTGTGGTGTTCCACTCCAGGCCGGGTGAGTGGAATGCCAGGTCTGGTGTAGAGGTGGTGTGCCAAGACCTCGAGTAGAAGGTTGGTGGGTCGATTGGCTGGTTAATCAGGATAAGCCCATTGTCATCCTGCCAGTTTTCAAGCTCCTCACCTCTCCTGTCCATGTGATCATAGCCCCAGCTCTGTGAGTGGCTGTTGAAGTCTCCGCATACAATCAGTCTTTCTTTTGCTGGGATTGTATCTAGTGCCAGTGGGCGGTCACTCGGACAGTAGTAGTTGAGCAGGTGGAATTCTGAACTTTCTGTCCTGAGATGAAGCATCTGGTATTCCGCCCCCTCCATATATGTTTCAAGCTGACATGCACTGATGTTATTCCTCACGAGTGTCAGTATTCCACCCTTTCGCCTGTCTATTCGGTCAGATCGGTAGCACTGGTAGCCTCTGATTTTGAAGGCTATGTCTTTGTTGAGGTGGGTTTCTTGCAAGCAACATACATTTACTTGCTCTTCATTCAAGATGTTTTCGAGCTCTAATTTTTTGCTGTAGCCGTCTTTTTTACTATTGACGCCTTCAGCATTCCAGTGCATTATTTTAAATGGTCTTTTCTTTGCTTGGCCAGTAGCTCTATTCTCATGCCTCCTGGCTCCACGGGGCAATTGAGAAGGACCCCCAGTAGTAGGGGTTGGGCCCTTCCGAGGCAGAGGGCCCGGCACTGCGCCTGCCTGGGTGTCCGTCACAGGGCGAGTGCCATAACGTTTTGCAGATATAGGCATACTTCCCATAGCGCATGTGCGTGGCATCCTGATTGCTGTGGTGCGCCTCTTGGCTGGTTGCCTCCGTCTTCAGCACCTTGACTTGCTAGGGCAGACTGTGGTCTTGCTCGAGTGTAGGAGGGCCTGGCCAATCTTGGTTTTTCAGCCGCTGATGGCTGTACTTGAGCCCCATCTCCACGTCAAGGAGCTGGCCTCGATGGGGACAATGGTACCTGAGCTGGCCATTACTTTATAGCTGGTCGTTACGGTTAGTCTACGCCAACCTGCTCTCAGCTGGCGACGAGTGAAGAGTGAACCAAAACTCTTCTGTCAGCGCACGGACTTCCCGTGTCACTGATGACGTATGAAATAAGTCCCGCTACTCAATAATTATCCCTCCTTATTCTAATCCGTTATCTCTTTTCCTATCACAAGGGATTAAAATGGTATGACAGGGTTACCAACGTTGAACTGAGGACAAGAACTAGACTAGTGCCAGTGGAACAAGAGATGAGAAGAAGACGATAGCGATGGATAGGACACACACTGAGGAAACCTATTGATAGCATTACAAGGCATCATTGTTCTGGAACCCCCAGGGCAAGAGAGGCAGAGGTAGACCAAGCAGCACATGGAGAAGAGAGCTGGAAACAGAGGTGAAAATGATGAGGAGAACGTGGAAAGAACTTGAGATGATGGCACGTGACAGGAGGACTTGGTATGTGTTTGTTGAAGGCCTATGCTCCTTTGGGAGTGATGGGTGATGAATGAATGAATGAATGTGTGTCCAGTATGTCTTGTAAGATTTTCTGTGCTGGTATAATTGTACTACATTTATAGAAAATGTGTTCCTCACTTTCCTGTACTTGTACATTTGCCTGTCACATCTTGCATGGTGATTTTCGTTTTAATCTATGTGCTGCTCTTTCTGTGGTTGGTGTCATGTTATATAAAAGTCGATATGTGACTTCTCTGGTTTTTGGTGCGATGCTTTTGTTGTGAAGATCGGTGAAAATCTCAGTGTAATCTGTTATAAAGTAATTGCAACCTCTTTTAATTCTAAGGTGTAAAGGTGGTGCTTGTAACCTGACTAAGCGTTTGTAAATTTTGTTTGTTTTCTGGTTAATTAAAATTGAGTATCTTCTGATTGCATGTATGCATGTCCTGTAAAAAGGTGGTAGTGTGCCGTAATGCTGGGGGACATTGTTCTTTAGTGGTCTCAGTCTAGCAAGTCTAAGCCCCACGTAGTAATGGGCTAATGGGTGTTGTTCTGGGTCTCTTATTATATTTCCTACATGTCTGATTCGAAGTGCCTTTATTTTTGTCCTTATATCCTGGAGGGCAATTCCCCCGAATTTTTTTCTCTTGCATGAGTGTTTGATGTTTAATGCTAAATAAAGTGTGCCTAAAAACAAAACGCCTAATCTCCTTGTTTATCTCTATCACCATATGTTGTGGTTGGTCAAAGACTGTAGCAATGTAAATTATTTTTGGAATAATAAAGCAGTTAACTTTTTCACTTCTGGAAACAATGGTTGTATATTTGTATTTGTAGCGTGTCTTTGATATGTGCGACATTGGTTTTTTTTTTACTCCTTTCTTTTTCTTTCTTTGGGTCTAATATTTTGCTGTGATACCCTGTTCAACCAAAACCCATTGAAGGGTTGCAAACGGTTATATTGGGGTATATAGTGTGTTAACATCTTCGCTGGTATCATTTTCCTAGTCCTGGAAATGATTAGCCCTGAAAAGGACTACTAGCTGACTGTCTGGATCCTTCGTCGTTGCTTGTATTTTTATGGTGTCGTGGCGTTCTCATGGAGTTCCTTTCCTGCCTTACAGGTTACAAACGGTTGTATTGCGGTATATAGGGTGTTAGCGTTAGTCTTCGTTGGTATCGCTTTCCGAGTCCTTGAGCTGATTGTTCCTGAAAAGGACCACTAGCTGCCTGTTCTGTAGCTACTTGTTGTCTGTTACCGGTTTGTGTTGTTCAAAGGCTGTCGCTATTATTTTTGGTAGCATCTCCATTATGGTTTTTAAAATTATGTTTATTTCCGCTGCTTCTCTTCTTTCTAGTTTGCTTTGTATTTCCTGCACGATTTCGGTTTTTATTTTGTCTTTAGTTTCTTTGTTTTGTTCTCTACTTTTTGTAAGGGTATCCTCAGCTATCTTTCTCTCTGTTTCAATTCTTTTGAGGATTTCTTCGTTCTCTTCCTTTAGCTCTGTGAGTTTGACGATGTCGACTTCTATCTCGTGTTTGATAGTTTTCATTTCCTGTAATATTGCCTGGGCGCTCTGTACGGCTCCTATTGTTTCGCCTCTTATGGCATCTGAGTCTTCGTTGCGTTGCTTGTTCGTCTCGACTTTGAGTTGTTGTTTTATGTCTCGCATATCTGTGGCTAGTCTTATCAGCTGGGCTCTTGTGTGCTGTTCTTGTTTACCAGTGCCGCCTGAAGCCACTCGGTTTCTTGCTTCTCTGAAGGAGATGTTTTTGGTTACAGATTCCTTCAGTATGGCCTTTGTTTCATAGAAGGTCGGACAGCCACGGTATCTTGCTCCGTGGTTCCCAAGACAGTTTGCGCAGGTTCTGTTGGAGTTGAGCACTTTATAGTTATCATCATTTTTCGCATGAGGACATTCATTGTAAGTGTGACTTCCCGCACAGTATCGACAAACTGCCTCTCTCCTGCATGTTTTCTTAGTGTGCGAGAATTGTTGACAGTTTGAGCACTGCATAACAGGAGGGATGTACTCTTCTGTTTTTCGACATCTATCGTCTAGGTTGAGTTGCCTTGGTCTTGAAGTCCCCTCGATAGTTAGGATAACTAGGTTTGTGTCCTTCTTGTCCCATGTCTTCAGTCTTTCAACCTGTGTTATGTTGATGTTCTTGTTTTCTTCTTGTAGGCGGCTGTGGACCTCTTGTGTGGACCGGCTGTTGTCGATCCCTCTCACAACTATCTTTTTGGTCTTCTTGAATATTTCCACAGTAGCTTTAATCTGGTGGGGCAGCTGGACTTCTTTGTGTCCGGATTCAAGTTCGACCATCAGTTGGTTTGTTTTCTCCGTCTTGTTTAGAGTTATGATAACTCCGTTGTCGTGTCTTGAAACTTTAGATATGTTTCTCCTGCCCGTTATTGACTCAAGTATGCCGATTACTTTGTCGTCGGGTAGGGCCCTGAGCGAGGCCTCACCTCCAGACATCTGGGTGATCTTAATTACTCTCTCCTGTAGTGCCACGTTGGATACTGCGTTTTGATGCTAGCGAAGTTGGCACGTTCCAACTTCTGTCTCAGATTGTGTGTGCGGTCTGCGGGACGGATTCGCATTCTGGGTCGTCTGCATCTGGTCAAGTTTCACCGGAGTTGGCTGGTCACTGTATGTTGGAGACTCGACAATGACATCTCGTTTTGCCGGTGGATTGATTTTGTTGGGTTTCAATGCTTTGTTACCCTCTGTCTTCGATGTTGCCTTGTCACTGCTCAATGTAGCTACCGCCTCGACACCTTGTTTCAGTGGTGATGTTGCTAAGTCTGGTTTCGGAGCTTGTTTGGTGCGAGTCATTTTTGTAAATTCTGACGGCTGTGTTCGCCCTGAAAAGGACGCTCGTTTTGGGTCTTCACAAGATGATGAACGAATGGTTTACAGTATCATGTTTAAATGCTACCCTACCCCCTTTTTTTCTCGTCAGTCATTTCTAAGAGTGATGTTTGCAGGTTCGCTGAATTTGTTTTCTGTTTGTTGGATTGAGGTGTGTTTCGTGTACAGCAAAAATTACTCGTGGGTTTTTGTACTAGCCAAATAATGGAATGAGGTTCTATTTTACACTACAGCAATTCCTCTTCTATTTCTATATAGACGCGACAAGAACTTGAAGGATCTTCTTGTTCACAGCCGTCTCCCAAAGGAGAATGCCACTCACTTTGGCACACTACCCTGTGGTCGGACACGATGCAACACGTGCAAGTATGTCATCTCAACCCAGAAGGTGTCCTTTCCTAAGGCTACGTACACCATCACTAGTAGCTTCACGTGTGAATCGCGCAATGTCATTTATACGATCATATGTAAACGTTGCTGCAAAACCTATATTGGCCAAACAGGCAAACGACTTGGGGACAGATTCAGCCAGCACTTAAATGACATCTCTCAGCAAAAGTCCACACCAGTTGCCATACACTTCAATGGTCCTGACCACCATGGTCCCATCGACATCCAGGTCACAGCGATCCGATCCTGCTCCTCTGACACTGCCAGCCAAGAACAGCCTGAGAACCGTCTTATCCACCGCATGGGGTGTCTAAAACCAGCCGGTCTCAACACTTTACACACCTTTGTCTGAGGTCACCCTTTCCTCTCTTGCTCTATTTTGACTCTTTCCACTCTTATCCTATTCTTCTAGTTTTATGCCATCCCCCATAATATGTATGAATATACACTGTTTCTAATTTGTCTTGAATTTTTTATTTCATTTTTATTTATCTCCCACTCATTCTGTCCTCTTCTATTTCCAGTCCCCACTTTTATTACGTTTGGGTAGTTTAATGATCAGTTTCGTTTTTTTAGTTTTTAGTTTCTTAGTATGTATTGTGTACATCCGGTGGCGGAAGTGACTTCCTTTTCAGCCACGCGTCCATCAGCGGACAGCAAATAGTGATAGGATTTCGATGCCTTGCCTTCAGGGAAGTACCTAGGTTTTATTTTTATATATATTTAAGTTCTTATGTGTCCTATCTAGCCTTCACTTTCTTTCCTTTCCTGACGAAGGCCTTGTGGCCATAACGTAGACTATTTTCTTTGTCTTTTGTCCTCGTAAGACAAATCACTTTTTTGTCGATTTTTTTTCAAACCCATCTAATGAATCAAGGAACTGTCTGAATTCCTCTATGTTTTTATCAACTTGTTCTTTACATGTGTCCTTTTGGTCTTCAAATAGTTCATTTTTCTCGTATACTTTTCCTTGGGTTTTAATTTGCATTCTTTATCTGTTCCTCTCTATTAGCTCTTTGTGTTCTGCTTTTTGTTTAGCTATTTTGGTGATATCTTGTTTAATTTCTTGTTGGACTTTTTAATGCTTTCTAACATTTCTTCTGTTTTTTTTTTTATTGCCTTTTCAATTTCTATTGTGTTTTTTTTTCTTCTGCTGTGTTAGCATAGTTTATTTTCTTTCCTTAGTGTGCAGTAGAGTACTTGACCTTATCTGTTGTGAGGCATTATAAGGGTCTATTTGTGAGTTTAGGGGAGTCCTTTCTGCCTTCTGTTGTTCTAGTGCAATTTTAAATGATATATTTTGTTCTGCCGACTGTTTCAGTGATCTTTTGGCTGCTTGATAAACTGGACAACCAAGATATCTTGCGCTGTGGTTGCCATGGCAATTTGCACACTTTCTGTTCCTGTTGGCACTTTTGTAGTTAGTATCTTCCTTGGCTTTTATACATTGTTCATATGCATGTCATCCTGCGCAGTATCTGCAGATGAGGTAGTTAGTATCTTCCTTGCATTTATACATTGTTCATATGCATGTCATCCTGCGCAGTATCTGCAGATGAGGTATATTCTACATGTGGAAACTGAATGTCCAATTAACTGACATTTTGAGCACTGAATAACTGTAGGTTGTAGATCTCTGTGCGTGTTATTTTATCATTGATCTTCAGGTGTGTTGGAATTTCTTTGCCCTCTATAGTGACTACTATTACTGGGGTATTCATTCTGTTTTTCTGGATTCTTTCTATTTTTGTACCTGTATTTTTGTTGTATTAGAAGAGCTACAAATCAGCTGTGAACGACCAAGCAGAAAAGAAATAAAGAAAGCCATAAAGCTTCTGAAAGATGGGAAAGCAGCTGGTCCAGATGGCATTCCAGCAGAGGCCATCAAAACAGGTACTGATACCTCTACATAGATATTATACAAACTACTTGGCAAAGTCTGGGAGAGAGAGGAAATACCAGCAGAATGGAAGGAAGGTTATCTGGTCAAGTTGCCTAAGAAGGGAAATTTACAAGAGTGCACAAATTGTAGAGGAATAATGTTACTATCAGTGCCAGGAAGAATATTGGACGAGGTCATCCTTGGGAGATTGAAAGAGTCCAAGGGCGGGCGGTTGAGACGTGAACATGTGGGTTTTCTACGGGACGGATCCTGTGCAGACCAGATGGCCACATTGGGAGTGATATTTGGGCAGAGTTTGGAATGGAATTCACCGCTTTGCATCGGATTCGTGGACTATGAGGAGGCATTTGATAGTGTAGACAGAGAATCACTTTGGAAACTGATGAGGCATTATAGAGTTCCCATGAAGATCATTGACTTAATGAGCAGGACGTATGAAGACATGACATACAGGGTTCTTCATGAGCGACAACTTACGGAATCGTTTGGGATGGGAACGGGATTGAGACAGGGATGCCTCTTGTCTCCATTCCTTTTCTTACTAGCACTAGATTGGGTTATGAAAACATCGACATCACACAACAGAAATGAAATCCAGTGGAGTCTGACTAAACAGCTTGAAGATCTGGATTTTCAGATGACTTGGCTCTTCTGTTCCATAACCATAATCAGATGCAAGAAAAAAATGAAAATTCTCGATAAGAGGTCACAACAAGTGGGCCTGCAAATACACAGGGAATAGACAAAGATTATGAGAATAAATGCACGAAATAATAACAAGGTTGAACTTGAAGAAACACCACTAAAAGATGTAGAATCGTACACATATCTTGGAAGTTATATATACAAATTTGAAGGGACAGACAGTGATATCAAAATAAGAATACAAAAGAAAGAGGAGCTTTCATTGCATTGGGAAACATATGGAGAACAAGAGAAATCAAGTCCAACACGAAAATAAGAATCTTCATCTCATATGTGGTCAGTCCAACTGTATGGCTCTGAAACATGGAGAGCAACAAAAACAACAACCAAAAAGCTACAGACTTTTATAAACGGGTGCTTGCGTAGAATAGAAGGACTGAAATGGTATGACAAAGTCACAAATGTGGAACTGATGACAAGAACCAGACAAGTGCTAGTGGAACAAGAGCTGAGAAGAAGACGCTGGCGATGGATAGGACACACACTGAGGAAACCTGGTGAAAGCATTACAAGGCGGTCCTTGTTCTGGAATCCACAGGGAAAGAGAGGCAGAGGTAGACCAAAAAACACATGGAGAAGAGAGCTGGAAACAGAGGTGAAAATGATGAGGAAAACATGGAAAGAACTTGAGCGGATGGCACGGGACAAGAAGACTTGGCATGTGTTTGTTGAAGCCCTATGCTCCTCGGGGAGCTAAAGGGTATTGATTGATTGATTGATTTTTGTTGGCCATCCTGTTCAGCATTTTTTTCTTCTGTGAGATTGGTATCTATTCTTTTCACAACACATCTTCTAGTTTTTTTGAGTATTTCAGTTGCTATTTTAATGGCATGTGGTAGATCTGCTTGTTTTGGTTTGTGATGAATTTCTCTTAACAGCTGTTCTGTTTTTTCAGTTTTATTCAGGCTAAGTATCCACCACTGACAGTTTTCTTGATTTTTGCAATCGACCATTTATCTAATACTTTTTCCATGATGTTTATGACTTTATCATCAGGCAGCGCAGTTAAGGTCAACTGAGTGCCTGCTATCCGAGTTACTTTCACCCTTGTGAACTCTGGCTCACATACATGCCACACTTAAAGGTTTACCCATAATCTGTACGGGGTGTTTGCGTTTTCAGATGTGTACGGGCCGTACACGGGTCTGTACGGGTTTTTTTCGCCTAATTATTAAATATACATATAAATCTTGTGCCACTACACAATTTGCGTCATGAGATTCGGCGAGATTTTAAGCCAAGTGGATTAAAAAAAAAATAACCAATGAAAATCAAGCTGCCTATTTTTCAATTGCCGCGGGATGTTCGTGGCGTGTTCATTCACAATTTTTCGCTAAAGCTAGCGCGAGGTTACTGATTATTTGAACGATTACGCAGCACTGAAATCTTTTTTGAGTCGAGCCTATTGTTTAGGATTAATTTCCAGTTTAGTATTGGTAAGTAATTCATTTAAAAAAAAATATTACAATAACATTGTTTAGATGAAGTTAGATTTAACTGTCAGATAACTTAGGCCTATGCTTTCTTTTCCCCTAAGGTTTAGCATAATCTATTATTTACGGCTGGTAAAAAAAAAAAAAGGCTGATACTACTACATATTATTTGATTTCACTAAAACTTGTAGAAAGTGCGTAAGAAATGTAAATTTGAAAAATAATACAATAGCCTACAAATTATGGGTAGCCTAATAATCGTAATGACGGTCGCCGAATGCTCCGCATGTATTTTCGTACCATTTAGAGTTATAATTAGGGTTACAGCTAGGGTTAACCCTAAATCTAAATGGTACGAAAATACACGCGGAGCATTCGGCGAACGTCATTCCGATATTACAAAATTATGAAACTGAAAAGAAAAAAAAAACCACAATAGCGTGGAAAATTTACATCTTAACTCGATCAGAGAAAAGTTTATTTGGAGTTAGCCTACTTCTCTTCTTAGTTTTAATTTCGTTTCTTTAAAAAACAATGTTATTTTGCCTTTGGTGGTCATCATTACGGTCATTCAATGATTTATAATTATTAAATAATTAATTAGCCTACTATCAATGTTTGATTGACACTAAAATTTGTATGGGAAGGTCTATTTAAAACTACCAGTTGGGCTTTAACGGCTATTCCAATTTTTGAAGTTCGGTAGAAAATATACAGGCTAATATTACGCCAGCGCTAGTTTATATTTTCATTACCAGCTTTAGCAAAAAATTTATTAGATTTTAAATTTAAGATTCCTAACCCATAATGCTTATTACTGGTCTCTTTAGGCCTGTACTTTTATAAGGCACTATAGAAAACACAGCAACTGTTCTTCATTTCAACCATAAATTGTATTAATTTTTTTCCAAGATTCTATTTCATTATATAATATTAAAATTACAAATAATTATATTTTTCAAATTGATTATTAATATTTGTATTTACTATGCAAAATAAATTCTAACTCTTGTTGTTTAGGTTTTAAAGCAAGTGAAGACATGCTTAAAAAGGCAAAGGCCGCATGTCACTGTGATGGTGCAGAACCATCTAATTGAATATACTTTTACATGAATAAACTCTTTTGTTACGTTTTTCAGTCTTTGTACAGGTTTTGCGGGTCTTTGTACAGGTTTTGCGGGTCTTTGTACAGGTTTTTTTAATTTTTTGTACAGGTTTTTCATCTCTGAGGTGTGGCATGTATGGGCTCATTCTGCACCCTGTTTTGGTTCTCTGACTGACTTGGATGATTGTTTTCAATTTTTGAAAAAAAAGGACTTTTGAATTCATTGTTTCTTTCAGCTGGTCTTAATTGGCTTCTCATTTCTGGTTTTTTATTATAGGTCCTCAAGATATGTGCATACAATTCCTTTTTCCCTATGTTAACTGTTTTGGTATAATGAGTATAATGATCTGGCCGCGGATCTGAGACACGATGGGTTCACTGCAAGGGTCAAGGCTGTTGAGGTGAGCGCAAGAGGGCTTGTGGCTGCATCAGTGTATGATTTAGTGAAACTGTTGGGGCTGAAGGGACAGTCTAGAACAAGGGCACTGAAGAGGCTTAGTGAAACTGCCGAAAAGGCATCATGCTGGCTGTGGAACAACCGCAATGGGCTATGGAAATCGTGACAGTAAACTCTGCGGTACAGAAAACACGAACGAACGAACGAACGAACTTTATTTTCGAATGGTTGAGAATTGGGCGCGCAGGCCCGTCTAACATTCTGCCCTTTCACTCTCATTTATCTTGCATACTATATCCTTTTATTCCCACATATTACTTTAAGCATTAATTTAAAGGCATGCAACATTATAAAGTTAACATAACAGCATTCATTTACAGTTTACAATCATAATAAAAAATGAGTAGGTTTTTTTTTTTTTTACAAGATAGTGACTGAAGAAAAATAATAATAATAAAAAATAAAATAATATAAACAAAACAATAAATAAATAAGTTATGTATACCGACACTCACTTATGCGGTCAAAATGTCTAATCTGTAGTATTTTTGAACGTGCACCAGGAATTTATCTAAGTCCACAATATGTTGAGTTTTTCGGTGTACTGGTGAAAGGGCTGTGACTGACGGGCAACACGCAGCGTTTATTATAAGAGGTGTTTGGCACACAATTTCAGTTGCTAGCGCGCAGTGGCTAGCCTTGTCGGCTTCGCGCAGGTGTGTCAGTGTCTGTCCCTAGTCGTGGTGTGCGACGGAATGAACAGAATAATTTGTCTTCTCTTTGTTACTTTCACAATTGCCTGTACGGCTTGCGGAGATCTGGATTTTAAAGTTGCTACCAAAGTGAAATGGGTTCATTTTCGACACAAGACAACAGGAGGCTGAGACACTTGGGAGTCATGACCAAAGTTGGCCTCCCCCCCCCCCCCCCCCCCCCCCCCCCCCCCCTTTTAGAGTGTAAAGGAGTATACAGGGCCGAAACACTTGTTCGATGGGGGATTACTTCTGCAAAAAAATTTTTAATAAATTATACACAATACAGTTTTAAAATGAGAAATGACACATACAAATCTATTAGCATTTAAATTAGTGTGATATAAAACATGCTAATAGTTTCATGCTGTTCTTTACATATAAAAAAACTTAGTGATCGTGAGGTACTATTCTTTCGATGCACAGCGTTTTGTATTATAATCAACACATGCACTTTTATCACTTTGCAGAATTGCATTTGTGGGCTTAAAGTCTGCACAGCATGTATCAATGTTAATCTTACACTGTAAAAAAGAAGTGAGTGTGTCCGCATTCATGGACCTCCTACAGTCTGTGTGGATTTTTTTATTGAAAAATAAAGCATCGAAGTTTACGCAAACAAACTTTTTTCTAGTTATGTAGGGCCAACACAGAATATTATGACATTAATTTATTGGAAATATTTAAATGATCAAAATATAACTGGAAAGATTAAAAGAACGACAAAAAAAAAATACAATGAGGAAAAGAAACGGCTAACAGCTAAAAAAAAAATAAATAAATAAAATAAACCAAATTATGAACAGAATATCAAATCTAGGAAGAAAAACGTACCACCAAAAATTTACGAAATTATTATTTAATAGTTGGTAGCCTAGACCACTGATAATAGAGTGTCACTTTATTAAAAAATAAAGCAGCGAATCTCGACCACTGGAATAAAGTAGGTAGGCCTACTGAACGCAAATAAACTTTTATTTTCTACTTTTGTAGGGCCTACACAGAATTTTATGATATTAATTTATTGGAAATATTTAAATGGTCAAAATATAACTGGAAAGATTAAGAGAACGACAACAATAAAATACAACGAAGCAAATCAAACAGCTAACAGCAAAAAAATTAACCAAATTATGAACAGAATATCAAATGTAGGAAGAAAATACGTACTACCAAAACTTTACAAAATTATTATTTAAAAGTTGGTGGCCTAGACCAGTGATAATAGATCACCATCTCATTAAAAAATAAAGCAGTTAATCTCGACCGCTGGAATAAAGTAGGCCTACTCAACAAACTTTTTTTTTCTAGTTATGTAGGGCCTACACAGAATATTATGACATTAATTTATCGGAAATATATTGAAGGGCAAGATATAACTGGAAAGATTAAGACAGCGATTAAATTGCATAAAAGCAAAACAAAAGCAATATTTAACCAAGTTATAAGTACTTAGCTTTTTTAAACAAAATGGCGTCGAAGTGTCTTGGCAAGCATGGTTGATAACAGGTAACTTTAAAAATACGTCATGTCACGGTGAAAACCGAAAGTGTTTGAGGCTGAATTCAAAGTTTTTGCCGAGAAAGTGTTTGAGGCGGAATTCAAAGTTTTTGCCGAATTGTTGGGAATAAAAGGATTTGATTGGTTGCTGGGAGAGACCTCAGTTTAAAAACAGACATTCCCGGAATAAAAAAATACAAAAAATTGGTTTAAAAAAAAACCTGGGCTAGCAAATATTTTCTGATTTAAAATTTTTTAAAAACTTGGGTTGGAACATATTTTTATAATTTTATTTTAATTTTTTTTTTAAATAATAAAATAAATTAAAAAACATTTTTTTATTTTTTGGGTGGGAGTGGGGAAATATCCGTACAACAAGTCTGTATGGCCGTACACTGCTAAAAGTATCAAAAATATGTACATTGTATGAAAAATTCGTACAGGTTGACAGGTATGGAGCATGAAACCCCACTTATCTCTAGCTTATTACATTAACAAGTCCACATGAAACACACTTATCAATAGCTTATTAATAAACAAGTGAGTATAAAACACACTCATCTATAGCTTATTACTAAACAAGTGAGTATAAAACACACTCTTCTATAGCTTATTACATAAAAAAGTCAGCATTAAACACACTTGTAAATAGCTTCTTACATAAACAAGCAAGGATGGATTGACAAATGAAATGCTAAAACACCTTGGAAAACAAAGTAAAAAGAAACTACTACAAATAATAAATGTAAGCTGGGAAAAAAAAAGTGTAGTGCCGCAAAGATGGAATGAGACAATCATGATTCCAGTACTAAAACCTGGAAAAGACAGAACAAAAGCTGGCAGCTACAGACCCATCAGTTTACTTAGCTATGTAAGAAAACTGATGGAAATATTAGTCAACACCAGGCTCATGTGGCACCTTGAAAGACAGCAGCAGTTTACACCACAACATGCTGGCTTTAGTTAATATAGGTCAACGGAGGACCAAATAATATGCATTGCCCAAGAGACTGATTAAAATGAAAAAAAAAATTGCAAAAAGCTGATTGACTTCCTAGGATAAAAGACAAAGAAAATGACCAACATTGCGACCACAAGGCCTTCATCAGGGCAAGGAAAGAAAGAGAAAGCTAAATAGGCAACATGAGAGCTAATCAATAATAGAAAGATCAAGACTCAAGAAAATAGTGAGAAGGTGCAGTTTAAAAAAAATGGGTAAGTTGAGATGGACTGCAGTACGATGTGGTGTAGAATGGAAGAATATGAACAAAATAAAATGAAAACAGGTAATTCACTTTACTAGGACAAAAGACAAAGAAAATGGGCAATGTTAGAGACTTCACTATACTTCGTCCAGATTTGACAGGTGAGGTGACCAGTTCTCTTCCTTGTTGCTTTTGCCTTCCCTAATTCAAGAGCAGAGTTAGGTACCCATTTACAGTTGGGCAGACTGGGGGGGTGAAGCAGTGTTTCAAACCTGGTACCTATGCCATGAGAGGCCAGAGCTCTAACCAATCGGACATGAGGCATGTATCATCATAAATTTGATAAGGACATCACATATTTTTTCAATGCAACATTTTAAATTTATACAGTTCAATATCAATTACTCGTACAATGTATTTAAACTATAGTCTTATCAAATCTGGACACAGCCAGTAATGTTGTCGAGTAAGTATAAGCTACAGATGACCAAAGTGGAAAAAATTCAGAACCATTGTTGTACCCATCAAACCTCATTGGCGTGGGGTAGCCAAAATGGGTTTCTTTCAGCATGGCATTGTACTGGTCGGCTGGCACATAGCCTTGTACGGCATAGATGAAGGTTGAGTTTGGAATGTGCGACCAGTCAGAAACGGCTGTCTTGTTGAGGTATTCAAGTCTGTTGCCAGGATACCAGAATGGCAATGACTGAAATAATAAACAGTATATCTAAGCAGCAAGAAAGTATATGCAAAAACATGTGCCATGATGGTAGCATCGACAATCAACTCCCTCTACCACTATCCTCTTGTCATTTAACTATTCCAGTACTTCTTATAATTTATCAAATATTTTAGGAGAAATATGAGGGAGAGACAAAGAAAGGAGTAATGAAAATGTAGAGGAAAATGAAGAAGAAATTGAAATGGGAGAAGTAAGGAGAAAATAAAGAGGATAAATGCAGAAGACAGAAGAAGTGGAACGGGACAAAAAAGAGAAAGAAAAAGAAGTAGAAGAGAAGGAAGTTGTACAGGTTGAAGAAAGGGAGAAGGATATAGAAGAAAATGAGAATAGTGATGAGTATAATAAAGCAGTATATAACATGAACAACAATTAATATATATGGATCAGTGACGGTGTGACGGGAAAGAGGAAGTCTTGTGGGAGTCTTGTAATGCTTGTTGATGAGGGTAGATGATTGTGGATTAGGTGTCATCCTGAAGACCCCAGTCTTTTTCACCCTCGCCCTTGTTAACAACATGGACGTTTTGAGACTTGTTTGTTTGTATTTGTTTGTCACACACACATACATTCGCACAATTTTACTTTTTTGATTTACTCTATTTGGACTGAGTGGAGTGGGGAGATGATACTTTATTTAGATATTGGAAATCATTATCTTAAATTTACTACACTATGCATCCTAATTATAAACCATCAGGGGTTGAAAGAGATACGTTCTCTTTAAAAAAAAAATAATTTTGTTTTAAATCAAACATACGACTAGCAGAGATGGATGTATGAGAGAGTGCATCTGTAATGTTTTCAACAAGTGTTTCAGGAACAATTAGCATTCATACCCTTCGACATGGGCTGAGGAAGACTGAGCGCCTATGGGTATGCCCAGAGTGCAGTGATGTCCATTCTGATCAACAATAACAACTAAAGAAAATAATTCAATCGAGCCATCCAAGGCTGAAAAACAGGTCCAATGGTTAGGAGATAATGATGTACCTCAAAGAAAGTTAAAAATAAAAGTCAACGTTTTCTTCCCCACCGAAAATCATATTGAATGTGGAACTACTGAAAAGAACCAGACAAACACCCATGGAACAAAAGATGAGAAGAAGGTGCTGGTGTATGATAGGACATTCATTAAGAAAACCAGTTGATAGCCCTAACAAGGCAGTCCCCTGATCTGGAATCCACATGGTAAGGGAAATAGAGGGAGTCTCAAAAGAAACACATGGAGAAGAGAAATGGAAATAGAATTTAAGGGGATAAAGGAGACATGGAAAACCACCTAAAGGAATGGCACAGAACAGGAGGGCTTGGCATGTGTTTGTTGAAGGTATGTGCTTTATGGGGTATTTTTGTTGCTGATGATGATCATGATAACAATGACGATGATGACTGAACACAATCAACAACTTTATTATTTTAATAATAAACACGTATTGCTCACAGGTGTTCAGGAAAAAAAATACTCTGTTATATTCTTTCTGACCACCCTGTACTATTTTTAACTCTTGCGTTCATAAAAATGGAGACAGGCTCTTACCAAGACATGCAGGAATTTTACATTAAAACTCATAAGATGTCTATATTCTTACCTCAAAACTTTTTCCTGATCCTGAAAAGAAAGCATTCCATGGTTTATAGTTTCCATCCAGGGTGTGTTGTCTTAACCATTTGACACAGCCCGTCACTGTTTGCTGAACCTTCCATGGAGTTCCTTTAAAGTTTTTAAATATCAAACATTACATTTTTTAGAATAAAATAACCTGAAAAATGTATGGCAATTTTCATGATTAACTGGAATGGTTTGACTAGATCAAAAATGTGGAAAGGATTGAAAGAACCAAACAAATACCAGTGACGTGATATCTGACAAGAACACACTGATGTTGAATAGGACATTAAGGAGAAGATGAAACACTTGATCGACTGGGGGACCACTTCTGATGATCCGATTGCCTCCTGTTGTATCGCTCTGTATAGAGTTTCCTATCATGACAAGAGCACACTGATGTTGAATATCACACAACTTAGAAAATCAAATGATAGCTTTACAAGGCAGTCCCTGTTCTAGAGTCCCCGGGGTTAAAAAAAATAGAGAGTGACCTAAAAACACACAAAGAATGGAATTGGAGACTGACATGAAAGAGATTTTTTTTTTAAAAATACAAAACTGAAAGACCTTTAACATAAATTGCAGGACATGAAGGGTTGGCATGAAATAGATGAAGTCAGATGCTCCTCAGGAAACTGTTGTGTAATGAGTGAGTGCATTAGTTTTTTTTTTTTTATCGTACGCCCGCTATTACTCGAGGCGAAATCTCCGGTTAATATGTCTGACCAGAGACAGATTTTATTTGAGTATCCCGTTTTTTCCCTGTACAATGACAGGTGTCCTCTCGCCATTCAGGGAGATACTCGCCAATTTCGGAGGTACCCAATAAAGCTGAGTCGGCTCAGGAGCCGTTCAGGTTATTTCAGTCCCTGGTCGAAGGCACTCCTTCAGATGTCTTTGCCAGGGCTCGAATTAATCCAGTGCAAGTCCCAGTTGATGATACTCCTTCGTGTGTCCTCGCCAGGGCTCGAACCTGGATCACCCGATCGCCAGCGCAGTGTGGTAACCATTACATCAGTGCGGCTCCCTGTGCATTAGTACGTGTGTTTCAGTGTATATATGGTGTGTCTACAAAATATTCATGAACCTTGCAGGCATAGTTTTACCACCAGTACCAGATATATTCTGGTTATAATGGTTGACTGTTTCCTGAGGGCATGTCCTATCTATCTACAGTGTATCTCTTTAATCTTTAACTGTATTTGCTGTTATTTGGTATAAATAAAATACATCATGACAAATTTTGCTTATAAACACACAAGATCAACTTTTTCATTATTTTACCTTTTTTCCAGTGAGATTTCCCAGAGTCTTCATCATAGTAGGTCCAGGCGGACATCAAAGCATTAGCTGCCATAGCCGTAGTAAAAATTCTGTCTTCTCCTCGAATCTAAATATAAATATATATGACAGAAACCTGTATATAGAGAATTACAGCAGAAATGAAATCATCAACGGGGCTTTTTGCCAAAACGATAAAAATGGGCATACAGGGTAAAATGTATCTCTGGATTAAAGCATTCCTAAGTAACAAGAACACTACAAACATCAGAAGGCGCTAAATCATCTCCTCCAGCAGCCCCCCCCCCCTCCCCAAATAAAAATAGCTAGAAGAGGATTACCACAACGGTAAGCATTAGGTTACACCCTCTTCTATATCTTTATAAATAACCTTCCCTCCTTCTTGAAGCTATCAAAAACACTGTTTGCAGATGACCTGCTCATTTGGACAGCTGAAGAAAAAAAAACTGGCACAAGCTAAACTAAATAGAGCCCTAGCCACAATAGTTGTGCATAGCTGGCTCTGGAAACTAAAGATAAACCACCCACAAAAAAAAAAAAAGTACATACAGTTTTCACCATGAGCATCAAGTAAACCAAGAAGGTTTAGACTAAAAAACTGACTCAGGTTTCCTTCATTATTTATTTAAGCGTTCACCCATCCGTGACTTTAACCTACCCGTCTATTCTGTGTTATTTGTCTTCCACTACACATTACTGGACACAAGTTTTTCAGCCTTTATTTAGTCTATACTTGCTGACAGGAAAGTTATATTAGTGATTGCATCTTTAAACTGTCTGGGTCGTCCACGGGTCCTATACCATAGTTGTGTGAGTGTCATGAGAATGAGCACAGCCAATAATGCACTTTTATTGGGGTGCAAAATTGGCTTAGCGTCCATTCACGATGTACTGTCACAGCAAGGCGATGGTGCCATTTGGTTGGTCCTAGGTTCGATTCCCTGTAAGCCTATCACTTATATTTTCTTTTCTGTTATCTAGTTACTTACTTAGTCGTTCCCCTTCTACCGTGAGGTGTAGAGGTTTGGAAGAGAGAGCGCCAGACTATCCTATCGGCTGTCTTCCTCCTGGCCTGGTTCCATTCTAGTTCTCGGTCCTTCAAAGATTGTCTAATGTTGTCCTCCCAGCTGACTCCGGGTCGTCCTGGGGGTCTGGATCCTTGGCTCTTTGTTTCCCATGCTTGTCGTGGTAGCCGATCCCCTCCCATTCTGCAGACATGGCCAAACTATCTTAATTGGGACTGTTCTACTTGGGTCTGCAGGGGTAGGATTTAAGGCCTTGACGTATCATCTGGTTGCGGACCATGTCTCTTCTTGTTACTTCAACCACCTTCCTCAGATACCTCATTTCTGAGGTTTGGATCTGGCTTTTGTGGGTTGTAATCATTGCCCATGACTCGCATCCATATGTCAAGACTGGGACATAGGTGGAGCGGTATACAGCCATCTTCGTTTTCTTACCAACCTCTCTCTTGCTGAGGAATCCTCGATTTATGGCCTCTGTTGTCTAGTGCCATCCTTTATGTCCAACGAGTATCTGTTATTTACCTTTATTTATTTATTTACTTATTTATTCACAAAATATTAGGTAGCGTTGCCTTATTGTTGCAGCTAATTTCTTTCATATTTACCATAACCACACCTACTTTAATATTATAGTGTGCTGTGAAGTTATGAAGGGCACTTTAGTGTGCTGTGAAGTTCTGAAGGGCACTTTAGTGTGCTGTGAAGTAAAAAAAAGTTGTGGAGCACTATCTTACATCAATGTGTATTCCTCCAACAGTGTCTGTATGCTGCCAAGATGTATGCATGAGCCCACATTTTATGGGATATTCCTTTACATGATCTGGCTATCTTTTGCCACATTTATTCTCATCTTCTTCTTCTTCTGGATTCGTCCTGAAAAGGACGTTGGTTGTGTTGTGTCGCCATTTACAGCAAAGCTGCGATATCTGCGCCTTTCGGCCCGACACATTCGACTTCTGCACGGCATTTTTTAGGACCGGGTTTGCCGTCCCACTTCGATCCCTACTCTCTCAGCCAGACTTCAGTGATGCAGCCTGTTTCCAGGACCACCACTTGGAGGTGGAGTAGGGTCTTGGTCAGCTCTGGTTCGCTGACCCTGAAGCAGGCAGTCTAGCTATGGGTCGCTGACTGCATTCCTCACTTTTGACGCGTCTTAGGTCCCATTTACTCTCATAATCTTTGTCTTTTTCTTGTCTATCTTCACTGGTGTCTTTCTGGGACCCAGAAAAAAGAGAGTAAAGAATAGTAACACTGTACTCTATCAGGCATGTCATAGGAGGCAACTTAGGAAGGTTGAGTAGCACATGATAAGAACTTGTGTACATTTGTTGAAGGTCTGTGCTAAATTGACTATTGGAAGGTAAAGAAACACCCTAGTGACTAAATGTGAATGCCTTTTTTTTTAACTCAGTAATCATGACATTTACATACCAAAGGTATACCACCATTTGTGATATCACCATCCCCAAGAAAATCATCGAAGTAAAATTTGTCTGATCCTTCTTTGTTGGCCATAAGCAGGATACTTTTAGTCATGTGACTTTCTATAACACCTTGTAAGATTTCATAGACTGTACCCATAACCTGGCAATAGTAAAAAAATAAAGTAGTAGATTCACCAGACCTTAGGAAGTAGTTGTGGCAATGTTTTTGATGGTAACGATGGTTTCAAAGCAGTGAAAGTGGCAGTAGCAGAAGCAGTTTTAGAAGCAGTTGTGGCACTAGAAGTAGTAGTAGTCATAGTAGTAATAGATGTAGCAGTCGCAAGAGCAGTAGTGTTGGCGCTAGTTGTAGCTACAGTAACAGCAGTAGTGGTAGCAGTATCAGCAATATTATAACAGGTAGCAGTAGCAACAGTAATAGTTGTTGTAGCAATAGTAGTAATGGTAGTAGTAAAAGCAGTAGTGGAAGGGGTAGCAGCAATAGTAGTAATGGTAGTAGTAACAGCAGTAGTGGTAGGAGCAGCTACAATATTAGTTTTCATAGCAGTGGCAGTAGTAGTAGTAGTGGTACCTGGAGTAACAGGAGTAGTGGTAACTGGAGTAACAGCGGTAGTGGTAGCTGGAGTAACAGGAATAGTGGTAGCTGGAGTAACAGTAGTGGTACCTGGAGTAACAGTAATAGTGGTAGTGTGACCACTTGACATACACTACCATTAATACGTGTTAAAAACCACATACAATGAGAATAACAACGTTAAAAGCAGTTAAGACATTTGTGCACAAAACACAGTATCATGAAAAGTTCACGGCTTTGAGAGAAGCATTGTAAAGCTGTCCCAGAACAAAACGATAGTAAATGTATGTTTTTGAATAGAACATTTTGTGAAAGTGAGAGTTGCTAATCTGGGTTTTTTCCGTTGTTAGAGAGAGAGAGAGAGAAAGAGAGAGAGAGAGAGGTGTGGAAAAAGTCGAAAAGCTGAGAAAACGTGTGCAAATGTAGATAATTGTACCGTGTGAAAAAGAAAGCATCGTGTGAAAATTGGCAGGAAAAAAGAAGAAATAGTATAAAAAGGAGAGACGTGGGCGATAGACAGGCTTTTACAGATTTTTAGGATTCATTAGGCGAGAGGATTTTACAGATAGTGTTAGGTGAACTTCGTCTTTGAGATTATCAAGACAAGTTTTTAACTTGACAAGTTTTCAAGCTAAACAAGTTAATTTTCAAGCACACAAGTTTGCATTTTATTCTATTGGATATATTATTCCTGTGGATATACACTTTCATTTTGGATACTCACTACTTTGTGTAAGCAAGAAACAAGTACTTCACTATTGTGTCAATAACATTGCTGTTCTAATGACGTTAATAAACTATATTTTATTTTTCTACATTGCTGAGTTTTCTTTGGAATGTTACAGTGGATTACTTTGACAAACCATTATACGAGGTATTGCTTTTCACTAAACCTAAAAGGGTAAGAACGGACTTGGGAAGAAGAATAAACTAAGGTCAGGAATTTCCACCTCAGGCGAAAGGCCTGTAACGACTTGAACCAGAACGTACAAGAATTAGCTCTCGTCAAAATATTTACCTGCGCACAACACAATTAACTGAATTAACCCCGGCCACACACGTATTATATTGGCGCCGTGACCAGCCCTTTTCTTTAGTGAAAGCATACTATAAACATTGACGCCGCGACCAGCCCTTCTCTTTAGTGAAAGCATACTGATTTTGCTACGCGACCAGTCCTTTTCTTTAGTGAAAGCGAACAGTTTTTTTTAGTGATAGCAGACAGGCCTATTCACGGATCCACAAACGTTGCAACAGCAGCTTGATCAGCAACAATTACTGCTACAACAGCAACAACAACAACATTTAATAAATTTACAGATCTTACAACCAAGGTCAGGGAAACGCTCATGTCAATCGATAAATAGGACTACTCGGTATGACCACAACAGACACAACTTAAACAACAGTTATGAACAAAGGTCCTACACTACCAAAAACTAACCTCAACATCATAGTACCGATTGCAAACCACAGCTAACAGAAATCAATCACATAAATTTATCACCTGATCCCAGTTCATGCTTAATATCCATCAATAACAAAAATTACAGAGCTCTGATAGATACTGGAGCCACCATTAGCTTGATGCGAGAGCAAATATACCTACAGATCAAGAAACATGTCAGATTTGCACCTTCGAAAACATATATGGCTTCTGTGACAGGCCAACAGTTAAAATCGATTGGAACTGATTATGTGACATTTCAGATCAGACATCAAAAACTTATTCATCCTTTTATAATTACAAGAGGCATGTCTCAAAATTTCATATTAGGACGTGATTTCTTGATTAAACATCAGGCAAGAATTTACTTTGATCTACACAAAATAAAGATAAATGGCGAATATATTATGTTGCAAGATGACATTCATATCGCATCACGAGCCGCGCTAGCGTAGTGGTTACCACACCGCTCTGGCGACCGGGTGATCCAGGATCAAACCCGGGCGACAGCATTTGAGGATTTTTCGTCGACCGGGATTTGGACTGGATTAACTCGAGACCTGGCGAAGACATTTGAAGGAGTGTCGTCGACCAGGGATTGGCGGCTCCTGAGCCGACCCAGCTCTAATGGGTACCTCCGAAATCGACGAGTATCTGCCTGAATGGCGAGGGACACCTGTCTCTGTACAAGAAAAAAGGGATACTCGCGTAAAATCAATGTCAGGTTAGACATTAATAATAACCTGAGATGTCGCCTCGAGTATTAGCGGGCGTACGAAAAAAAAAAAATATCGCATCATTAGTTCGACTTACATCATCAGTGACATTACAACCAAACTCTCTTACTATAGTAAAAGGTCGTATTAAAGGATCCCAATACTTCAGTCCAGGATACACAATTGAAGTACAACCTTTAACAGACAATGGAATTAACGAAGATCCCCACATCAGTATCACAGAAGGAATCGCAGAAGTTACCACCACCCGTGATTTCCCGGTCATGATTTTAAATACCTCTGGGAAGGCGACATCAGTTGCACGCGGTGCAATTATAGCACAAGTAATGATACCAGTTTCATGGCGTTGAAAGAACTCCAAATCCTGTTCAGTATGTTCTGAATGCTTTGTCTCTAAGTGACGTTTGAGTTTTGAAGGTTTCATAGACAACTCCGCCTAGGCCGGTCCCAAGCCCGGCTGAAAAAGGAGGAGGGCGGCCTGCATGGAGGCCGTAAAGAGGCAGCCACTCCACTATGCAAAGGCACAACAGGCCAATCACCTGTTTGCTTTAAAACATGATTATGCGAACTACAAGAGAGAAAACCGGAATGATTCTAAAGGCGACGAACTGGAACGGACTACGACTTATGGAACTTGGAACACAAGAAGTATAAATGGGAAAGAAGAGAAGCTGGTGGAAGAGATGAGGAAAGCAAAATTAGAAATCAAATCCTGGCTATAACGGAAACAAAGAAAAAGGGACAAGGAGTCATGGATCTCGATGGCAACACGCTGCTCTACAGTGGTGTACCCATATCTGAAAGAGCAAAAGGGGGCGTGGGTTGCATTGTGGCCAAAAACCAAAAAGATAGTATCAAGGGATGGAACTTTGTCTCGGAGCGCATTATGGTTGTAAAACTAAAAGAAGGAGAAACCATAGTCAACCTGATCATAGTGTATGTGCCAAATGAGGATGAGAGAGCAGAGGTCAAGGAGGAATTCTTCGAGCTGCTTCAAAGGACGGTGGATGACTGCCTAGATGAAATTATCATGCTCGGAGATTTCAATGCCAGAGTTGGAAATGACCATGCTAGATGGGGTGGAGTTATCGGAAGATATGGAGAAGATACTCTCAATGACAATGGAAAGCGACTCCTTAGATTCTGCAGTGAGCAGAATCTGATCATTACAAACACAAAGTTCCCCCATAAGCGCATACATGCATACACTAGATGTGAACCAACAAAGAATGAGAAGTCAGTGATCGACTATGCCATTGTTAGGAGGAGCTCATTCAAATATGTCCGGGATTCTAGAGTCTGGAGGGGGCCAGAGATTGGAAGTGATCACTACCTGCTTACAATCAAAAGAACAACTGAAAGAGTTGCTCAGCCTAGGAACTGCCCAACATCATGCAAGAAACCAAGTTAACAAACGGGAGAAATGAGCATTAAGACCTACAACCTGAGAGAGCCAGAAATTAAGACCAGATATCAGGGGCTTATTGCTACAGCGGTGAGAAACACAGAAGAACAACCTGATGGCTTGGAAACCCTCTGGCTTAAATTCGAGGACATCATAAAGACAGCTGCTGCAGAAGCATTTGGTGAAGTCCGACTTGGGAACAAGAGAAAGAGGACACCTTGGTGGACAGAGGAAGTCAAAGAGAAAATAAGAGAGAAGAAAATGGCATGGAAACAATACTTAGGAGCTAAAAACACAGCAGGACAAATAGAGAAATATAGAGAATATGTGAGAACAGAAGCAAAGAACAAGGTGTTAGTAGCAAAACAGAAGTCCTGGGAAGAATTTGGAGAAAAGCTAGAAAAAGATGCGCAAGAAAACCAGAAATTGTTCTATAAGACCCTAAAGAACATGAGGAAGGAAAACCAATGCCTTCTCAAATTTATAAAGGACAAGCAAGGCAAATTGCTTACTGCCCCGAAGGAAGTAATGGAAAGATGGAAAGAATATTTCTCAGAACTCCTGGATGGTGAGCATGATGAAGCATCAGAAATGATAACCACTGACACAGAAGAGGAAACCAATGATGGTGAAGATGACATAAAGATGGAAGAACTGAAGGCAGCACTGGAGAAAATCAAGATGGGCAAAGCAGCAGGGCATGATGGTATAACACCAGAAATGGTTAAGTACATGGGAGCATTAGGCAACCTATTACTCTTAAGGGTTTTACAGGCAGCGTGGTACAACAAGACCATACCAAAGGATTGGGAGATTGCCATCATAACACCAATTTTCAAAAAGGGTGACAATCGACAATGTGGAAACCATAGAGGCATATCCCTTCTCAGTGTCCCTGGTAAAATCTACTATAGAATCCTAGAGCAGAGACTCCGACGCCTAGCTGAGCCACAATTGGATGAGGTTCAGTGCGGATTCCGAGCAAACAGAAGTACTCAAGACCTAATCTTCACACTCAGACAGCTGAGTGAAAAGGCCCTTGAGTATAAGAGCGAGATCCATCTTTGTTTCATAGATCTGGAAAAGGCGTTTGACAGGGTCCCCTGGAGCAAACTTTGGGACTGTTTGGCAAGGAAGAACATTCCAGCACTTCTGATTAATGCTATACAGAGCTTCTACAAGTCTTGCAGAAATTATGTGAGGACAGCAAACCATAAGTCAGAAGAGTTCAGGACCACCACTGGTGTAAGACAAGGTGATATCCTGTCACCTTATCTTTTCATACTCCTCATGGACGATGTTATCAAGGTATGTAAGGAGAGAACAAGAAAGTATTCAGTGGGGTACTGGAAGATGAGACAGGTATGTATTTCAGAGCTGGCATTTGCTGATGATGTTGCCCTGATTGCTAAATCAGAGGCTTATCTCCAATCCAACCTGCAAGTCTGGAAGGAAGAGCTGGAGAAGAGAGGGATGGTCATAAGCAGCTCTAAAACAAAATCCATGGTGATATCATGAGAAGAAAGAAGACATCAGATTAAGATGGGATAACATGTCCTGGAACACAGTGGCATCAGTAGTAGCAGCAGTAGTATAGCAATAACAACAGCAGTAGAAGTGGTAACAGCAGTAGTAGTGGTAACAGTGGCATCAGTAGTAGCAGCAGTAGTATAGCAGCATCAGTAGTAGCAGCAGTAGTATAGCAATAGTAGTGGTAACAGCAGTAGTAGTGGTAACAGTAGCATCAGTAGTAGCAGCAGTAGTATAGCAATAACAACAGCAGTAGAAGTGGTAACAGCAGTAGTAGTGGTAACAGTGGCATCAGTAGTAGCAGCAGCAGTATAGCAATAACAACAGCAGTAGAAGTGGTAACAGCAGTAGTAGTGGTAACAGTGGCATCAGTAGTAGCAGCAGTAGTATAGCAATAACAACAGCAGTAGAAGTGGTAACAGCAGTAGTAGTGGTAACAGTGGCATCAGTAGTAGCAGCAGCAGTATAGCAATAGCAACAGCAGTAGTAGTGGTAACAGCAGTAGTAGTGGTAACAGTGGCATCAGTAGTAGCATCAGCACTGTTGGCAGCAGTTGTAGTTGTAGCAGTAGCAGCAATGGCAGTAGTTGTAGCAATATCATCAGTAGTAGTGGTAGTAGCAGCAGCAATAGGCAGAATTAGCAGTAGTATAATCATAGACAGTAGTAGCATTAGTATTGGTTGTGCCGTCATACTAGGAGGAAGTAGGGAAGCTGTTTTTTTTTTCAATTATACTGTACTTGTAAGTACACATTTTAATATTAAAGCTACCATAACAAGTATAACAGCCACAGATCCTGCTGTGTTGGGACCCTCATAATGACACAGTGATCCCTAAATAAAAATGCACTGTTAAGTGTTCTTCTACAAGTACCATGCCAGATGGTATAGGTGATCGTGTCTCTCCACAACTTCCTGCGCCTAGTGCTGTTTATCAATTCTGTTTTCTTCTCATGCCATGATGTCAAACTGCCCAGTATTTGAGCATCTTCTCTCTTTGTCATACTCTGTCTTTTTCCTTCAATCTCTCTTGTTGTCATGATATGTTCAAGCTTTCTTCTTCTCATAACATCCTCAAAGAGAGTGGACTGCTTCTTTCTAATGTTAGTAGCAAGTTTTCTTAGTTCACCAGCTACTTTCAGCACATACTCATTATTCTTTTTAGCTGTTCATAGTATTCATAACATTCTTCTGTAAAACATTCTTAACATTCTCCTGTAAAACATTCTTAACATTCTTCTGTAGAACATTCTTCTGTAAAACATTCTTAACATTCTTCTGTAAAACATTCTTAACATTCTTCTGTAAAACATTCTTAACATTCTCCTGTAAAACATTCTTAACATTCTTCTGTAGAACATTCTTCTGTAAAACATTCTTAACATTCTTCTGTAAAACATTCTTAACATTCTCCTGTAAAACAGTCTTAACATTCTTCTGTAGAACATTCTTAACATTCTTCTGTAGAACATTCTTAACATTCTTCTGTAGAACATTCTTAACATTCTTCTGTAGAACATTCTTAACATTCTTCTGTAGAACATTCTTAACATTCTCCTGTAGAACATTCTTAACATTCTTCTGTAGAACATTCTTAACATTCTTCTGTAGAACATTCTTAACATTCTTCTGTAGAACATTCTTAACATTCTTCTGTAGAACATTCTTAACATTCTTCTGTAGAACATTCTTAACATTCTTCTGTAGAACATTCTTCTGTAAAACATTCTTAACATTCTTCTGTAGAACATTCTTAACATTCTCCTGTATAACATTCTTAACATTCTTCTGTAGAACATTCTTAACATTCTTCTGTAGAACATTCTTAACATTCTTCTGTAGAACATTCTTAACATTCTTCTGTAGAACATTCTTAACATTCTTCTGTAGAACATTCTTAACATTCTTCTGTAGAACATTCTTAACATTCTTCTGTAGAACATTCTTAACATTCTCCTGTAGAACATTCTTAACATTCTTCTGTAGAACATTCTTAACATTCTTCTGTAGAACATTCTTCTGTAAAACATTCTTAACATTCTTCTGTAGAACATTCTTCTGTAGAACATTCTTAACATTCTTCTGTAGAACATTCTTCTGTAGAACATTCTTCTCTAAAACATTCTTAACATTCTTCTGTAGAACATTCTTCTGTAAAACATTCTTAACATTCTTCTGTAGAACATTCTTCTGTAAAACATTCTTAACATTCTTCTGTAGAACATTATTCTGTAAAACATTCTTAACATTCTTCTGTAGAACATTCTTCTGTAAAACATTCTTCTGTAGAACATTCTTCTGTAAAACATTCTTAACATTCTTCTGTAGAACATTCTTCTGTAAAACATTCTTAACATTCTTCTGTAGAACATTCTTCTGTAAAACATTCTTAACATTCTTCTGTAGAACATTCTTCTGTAGAACATTCTTCTGTAAAACATTCTTAACATTCTTCTGTAGAACATTCTTCTGTAAAACATTCTTAACATTCTTCTGTAGAACATTCTTCTGTAAAACATTCTTAACATTCTTCTGTAGAACATTCTTCTGTAAAACATTCTTAACATTCTTCTGTAGAACATTCTTCTGTAAAACATTCTTAACATTCTTCTGTAGAACATTCTTCTGTAAAACATTCTTAACATTCTTCTGTAGAACATTCTTCTGTAGAACATTCTTAACATTCTCCTGTAAAACAGTCTTAACATTCTTCTGTAGAACATTCTTAACATTCTCCTGTAGAACATTCTTAACATTCTTCTGTAGAACATTCTTAACATTCTTCTGTAGAACATTCTTAACATTCTTCTGTAGAACATTCTTAACATTCTTCTGTAGAACATTCTTAACATTCTTCTGTAGAACATTCTTAACATTCTTCTGTAGAACATTCTTAACATTCTTCTGTAGAACATTCTTAACATTCTTCTGTAGAACATTCTTAACATTCTTCTGTAGAACATTCTTAACATTCTCCTGTATAACAGTCTTAACATTCTTCTGTAGAACATTCTTAACATTCTCCTGTAGAACATTCTTAACATTCTTCTGTAGAACATTCTTAACATTCTTCTGTAGAACATTCTTAACATTCTTCTGTAGAACATTCTTAACATTCTTCTGTAGAACATTCTTAACATTCTTCTGTAAAACATTCTTAACATTCTTCTGTAGAACATTCTTCTGTAAAACATTCTTCTGTAGAACATTATTCTGTAAAACATTCTTAACATTCTTCTGTAGAACATTCTTCTGTAAAACATTCTTAACATTCTTCTGTAGAACATTCTTCTGTAAAACATTCTTAACATTCTTCTGTAGAACATTCTTCTGTAAAACATTCTTAACATTCTTCTGTAGAACATTCTTCTGTAAAACATTCTTAACATTCTTCTGTAGAACATTCTTCTGTAGAACATTCTTCTGTAAAACATTCTTAACATTCTTCTGTAGAACATTCTTCTGTAAAACATTCTTAAGATTCTTCTGTAGAACATTCTTCTGTAAAACATTCTTAACATTCTTCTGTAGAACATTCTTCTGTAAAACATTCTTAACATTCTTCTGTAGAACATTCTTCTGTAAAACATTCTTAACATTCTTCTGTAGAACATTCTTCTGTAAAACATTCTTAACATTCTTCTGTAGAACATTCTTCTGTAGAACATTCTTAACATTCTTCTGTAGAACATTCTTCTGTAAAACATTCTTAACATTCTTCTGTAGAACATTCTTCTGTAGAACATTCTTCTGTAGAACATTCTTAACATTCTTCTGTAGAACATTCTTCTGTAAAACATTCTTAACATTCTTCTGTAGAACATTCTTCTGTAAAACATTCTTAACATTCTTCTGTAGAACATTCTTAACATTCTTCTGTAGAACATTCTTAACATTCTCCTGTAAAACAGTCTTAACATTCTTCTGTAGAACATTCTTAACATTCTCCTGTAGAACATTCTTAACATTCTTCTGTAGAACATTCTTAACATTCTCCTGTAGAACATTCTTAACATTCTTCTGTAGAACATTCTTAACATTCTTCTGTAGAACATTCTTAACATTCTTCTGTAGAACATTCTTAACATTCTTCTGTAGAACATTTTTAACATTCTTCTGTAGAACATTCTTAACATTCTTCTGTAGAACATTCTTCTGTAAAACATTCTTAACATTCTTCTGTAGAACATTCTTCTGTAGAACATTCTTCTGTAAAACATTCTTAACATTCTTCTGTAGAACATTCTTCTGTAAAACATTCTTAACATTCTTCTGTAGAACATTCTTCTGTAAAACATTCTTAACATTCTTCTGTAGAACATTCTTCTGTAAAACATTCTTAACATTCTTCTGTAGAACATTCTTCTGTAGAACATTCTTAACATTCTCCTGTAAAACAGTCTTAACATTCTTCTGTAGAACATTCTTAACATTCTCCTGTAGAACATTCTTAACATTCTCCTGTAGAACATTCTTAACATTCTTCTGTAGAACATTCTTAACATTCTTCTGTAGAACATTCTTCTGTAAAACATTCTTAACATTCTTCTGTAGAACATTCTTCTGTAGAACATTCTTAACATTCTTCTGTAGAACATTCTTAACATTCTTCTGTAGAACATTCTTAACATTCTTCTGTAGAACATTCTTAACATTCTTCTGTAGAACATTCTTAACATTCTTCTGTAGAACATTCTTAACATTCTTCTGTAGAACATTCTTAACATTCTTCTGTAGAACATTCTTAACATTCTTCTGTAGAACATTCTTAACATTCTTCTGTAGAACATTCTTAACATTCTTCTGTAGAACATTCTTAACATTCTTCTGTAGAACATTCTTCTGTAGAACATTCTTAACATTCTTCTGTAGAACATTCTTAACATTCTTCTGTAGAACATTCTTAACATTCTTCTGTAGAACATTCTTCTGTAGAACATTCTTAACATTCTTCTGTAGAACATTCTTCTGTAGAACATTCTTAACATTCTTCTGTAGAACATTCTTAACATTCTTCTGTAGAACATTCTTAACATTCTTCTGTAGAACATTCTTAACATTCTTCTGTAGAACATTCTTAACATTCTTCTGTAGAACATTCTTCTGTAGAACATTCTTAACATTCTTCTGTAGAACATTCTTCTGTAGAACATTCTTAACATTCTTCTGTAGAACATTCTTCTGTAGAACATTCTTAACATTCTTCTGTAGAACATTCTTCTGTAGAACATTCTTCTGTAAAACATTCTTAACATTCTTCTGTAGAACATTCTTCTGTAAAACATTCTTAACATTCTTCTGTAGAACATTCTTCTGTAAAACATTCTTAACATTCTTCTGTAGAACATTCTTCTGTAAAACATTCTTAACATTCTCCTGTAAAACAGTCTTAACATTCTTCTGTAGAACATTCTTAACATTCTCCTGTAAAACAGTCTTAACATTCTTCTGTAGAACATTCTTAACATTCTCCTGTAGAACATTCTTAACATTCTTCTGTAGAACATTCTTCTGTAAAACATTCTTAACATTCTTCTGTAAAACATTCTTCTGTAAAACAATCTTAACATTCTTATGTAAAACAATCTTAACATTCTTTTGTAAAACCGCATGTTTATGGCATCTAGAGTTTTGTCCCTTTTTAACTAATGGTGAGGTGGCATAATTGGGAGGGACAGCTTTCTGAACAAAACATCTCTGAAGTGACAACCAAGACTATGGAGGCACCTTAAGAGTTCCCCTCATCACTGCCTTGCCAGTTAGACTTTTTGGTCAAAGGTTATCAGGGGTAAAAGGTAGTCCCATAGCAGATACTGCCATAGAGGAGTGAAGTGTTAGAGACTTCACCAAACTAGGTCCAGCATCGAGAGATGGGGTAAACAGTTCCCTTCCTTGCTGCCTTTGTCTTCCCTAAGTCAAGAAGTAAAGTCAGGTACTCATTTACAGTTAGGTAGACTGGAGCATGTTGATACCATGAATCGAACACGGCATCTTTACTGCGAGAGATGAGCACTGTAACCACTCTGTCAATCGGACAGATAAGGGGTACCTTTAAAGAAGCCAATGGGAGGCAGTGGGACAACACTATCATACTGCCCCTTGTACAGTAGTGAATCATGTTAAAAGTTCAGTGTCTAAAATGTATACATTACTCTAGTATATTTAAATGATAAGCATATTCATAAATTATTTTTATTTTATATCCTAATAAACAAAAGTCTTTAAACAGCTCTCAGTTCAAGTGGCATTGACAAAGAAAGTACCTTCACAGGCAAAGTTCCATTCCTCCTTGCAGATTCTAATATAGCTCCAGTTCTTGCAACAAACCAATAAAATTCAATAAGAGAAGGATAATACGTCAAAGCCAGGTCAGGTCGGCCTGAGAAATTATTCATAATCTCATATGCAATGAGCGATGAGGTATTCTGGTATATTTGCTGAGAAATATAAATCAATATTACTGATCTACACACTTCAAAAGCACCCATCTTTAATTTGAACTACCACTACAAATATATGCACTACTATCACAAGTAGGCAGTAACAGCAAGATCAAATATATGCACTACTATCGCAAGTAGGCAGTAACAGCAAGATCAAATATATGCACTACTATCACAAGTAGGCAGTAACAGCAAGATCAAATATATGCACTACTATCACAAGTAGGCAGTAACAGCAAGATCAAATATATGCACTACTATCGCAAGTAGGCAGTAACAGCAAGATCAAATATATGCACTACTATCGCAAGTAGGCAGTAACAGCAAGATCAAATAAAACTCTTAAATAATTTACTGTTTTACCATCATTCTTTCTACTTCTGCTCCCAACTGATAGTACAACCACAAATGCAGTTAGCTCCCTTGCAGGAAGTCCACACCAAAACATTATGTGTTCTTACGGCAAGGGTTTCTCTAGCAATTTGTTTGACATGATGAGGTTGTCAGTCCCATACACAACCTCGTATTAGTTGCCACCTATGGTAGGCCTGAGGGAGCAGACATCCTTTCTCTTCTCAGAGACCTTCAGAAAATAAACTGCTTACTTATTTTTTTATTTACACATATCTCATGAAGCATTATTTTTTTTATGTGAGTAACTTTAAGAGAATAATACTGTAAGTCTTCAGGATTTCTGTAAAACAGTCTGGCCACCTTTCTATCAGGAATCTCTTCATCTTAAAGCTAGATAGTTTAATATTTAAGGCTTAAGCTGGAAACGCTTAAGCCAAATACAGACTACCACCTGACAGACATAATTAATAGATGATGAGAATAAATGCAAGAAATGATAACAAGACCTTGAAGAAACACCACTAAAAGATGTAGAATTGTACACATATATTGGCAGCAATATAGACAAAATTGGAGGAACAGACAATGATATCAAAATAAGAATACAGAAAGCAAGAGGAGCTTCACTGCATTGAGACATATATGGGGATCAAGAGAAATCAAGTCCAACACGAAAATAAGAATCTTCAACTCAAATGTCAAGTAAGTTCTACTGTATGTCTCTGAGACATGGAGAACAACAAAAACAACAACCAAAAAGCTACAGACTTTCATAAACGGGTGCTTGCGTAGAATAGAAGGACTGAAATGGTATGACAAAGTCACAAATGTGGAATTGATGACAAGAACCAGTGGAACAAGAGATGAGAAAAAGATGCTGGTGATGGATTGGACACACGCTGAGGAAACCTGTTTGATAGCATTACAAGACAGTCCTTGTTCTGTAATCCCCAGGGAAAGAGAGGCAGAGGTAGACCAAAAAACACATGGAGAAGAGAACTAGATACACAAGTGAAAATGATGAGAACAAGGAAAGAACTTGAGTTGATGGCACGTTATCTTTGTCTTTTCCCTATGCATTTTCAGACTCACTTGTTGTGACCTCTCATCGAGTATTTTCATTTTGTCTTGCATCTGATTATGGTTGTGGGACAAAAGAGCCAAGTCATCTGCAAAATCTAGATCATCAAGCTGTTTAGTCAGATTCCACTGGATTCCATTTATGTTGTGTGATGTCAATGTTTTCATAACCCAATCTATTGCTAGTAAGAAAAGAAATAGAGACAAGAGGCATCCCTATCACACACCCATTCTAATCCCAAATGGTTCTGTAAGTTATCCTTCATGAAGAACTCTGCTTGTCTTGTCTTTGTAAGTCTTCTTTATTAAGTTGACCTTCATGGGAACTCCATAATGCCTCATCAAGTGCCAAAGTGATTCTCTGCCCACATTTTCAAATGCCTTTTCATAGTCCAGAAATCCAATGTATAGCAGTGAATTCCGTTCCAGACTTTGTTAAACTATTATTCTCAATGTGGCTATCTGGTCTGTACAGGATCTGTTTTGTCGAAAACTTGCTTGTTCATCTGTCAGTTGCTTGTCTATGGACTCTTGATCTCTCAAGGATGATTTTGTTTAAGACTTTTCCTGGCACTGACAGTAACGTTATTCCTCTATAATTTGTGCACTCTTCATTTCTGTAAATTTTCCTTCTGAAGCAACTTGACCAGATAACCTTCTTTCCATTCTGCTGGTATTTCTTCTCTCTCCCAGACTTTGCCAAGTAGTTTGTACGATGTCTCTGTAGTGGTATCAATATCTGTTTTGATGGCCTCTACTGGAATGCCATCTGGACCAACTGCTTTTCCATCTTTCAGAAGCTTTATGGCTTTCTTTATTTCTTCTCTACTTGGTCGTTCACAGTTGATTTGTAGCTCCTCTTCTGCTGGCTGGATATCTGGGTTATTTGTTGGAGCTGGCCTATTGAGTTCCTCAAAATGTTCTGTCCCCTCTTCATTTGTTCTTGGATATTACTAAGCAATTCTCCATTCTTATCTTCGAAGAGGCCATTTGCTTGCTTATATTTCCCTGTTAGTTTCTTTGTGTTGACGTACAGGTCCCTCATATTTCCTTTGGCTGTAGCTTCCTGTGCTTCTCTTGCCAACTCTTTGATATACTTCCTCTTGTCTCTTTTGATGCTTCTTTTTACTTCTTTGTTTGCTTCCATGTGCACTTCATGAGCCTTGGCTTTGGAGCTTCTGGTTTTGCTTTTGTGTAAATCTGCTTTTATGTTTTTCCTGTCTTCTATCTTCTTTATGATTTCTGTTGTTATCCATGCTTTGTGCTCATGTTCTCTTTTTCCCAGCAATAGAGAAACAGTCCATCAGTTTAATCTGTAACAGAGAAATGATGAATCACGATTTATATCTAATAAAATGACAAGAAAACATTATATAAATTTATAACTTAAAAAAAAAAATAAAAAAAACCATTTTAACCTACTGCTATGACTGGATCCTCTAAGACATCTGGACTCAAAAGTCCACTGGGGACTCCTGATGTGATCCCAAAGACAGTGTTTGCTGCAACAGTGACATCTACATTGTTGACCTCAAATGGCATGCCTACACCCAGGTACAATTCCTGACACATCTCATCTATACTCTGAATCTGCAAGTTTAAAGAACTTTAGTCAATCTAAAACATACTTTCAATAATATGAGCTCAATATTAACATGTTAACAACATGTAAAGTAAACATGACAATAGCGAACATGCATGGAGGCATTTCTGGAGCCATACTTATATAACCACCAACTAAGCACAATGCTATAGTTTATAGATGTGGAAGCGAACCTGTCAGTGAGGCTAATTATACCATCATTGACTCTTGAAACCATCCACACACTTCCAGGGATTCACCATGTGGTGAAACATATTGAGAACCCAGCATTGCACACTAGGCTTGGAGGAGCCACTTCAGCCTCATACCTGGTTGGCTGCGTGCATGAGGATCTCACTATGGACCCATTATAGGCAGGGGGAACTGCAAGGTGGTGCTGTGTAGGATGTAACAATTCCTTAGAAGAGCCCAGAACCAGAGTACAGTATTTTAGCTCTGCAAATTTGGAGAGCCTCGCTAGATGGCATGGAATGCACAGCATGCCATGCACTTCTTCCTAGCTTGGACCAGATGTGATGATCCTTTAAATGCAAGCCAAGCTGGAGAAACTGGAGCTCATGACTTCAACTCAACATATTTCGGAATGACAGAAAAGCCATAGGAAAAGCCTAGATCTACAGTGTAGATAATACCAAGGTGTCTTCAACTTGGTATTGGCTGCTAAAGATCAAGAAGCTTGACAGTCCTAGTTAAACAACAACAAGTAAAGTAAACACTAACGATAATTAACTGTTATGTGGGAGCCGCGCTAGCGTAGTGGTTAGAACACCGCTCTGGCGACCGGGTGATACAGGATCAAACCCGGGCGACGGCATTTGAGGATTTTTCGTCGACCGGGATTTGGACTGGATTAACTCGAGACCTGGCGAAGACATTTGAAGGAGTGTCGTCGACCAGGGACTGGCGGCTCCTGAGCCGACCCAGCTGCAATGGGTACCTCCGAAATCGGCGAGTATTTGCCTGAATGGCGAGGGACACCTGTCTCTGTACAAGAAATAAAGGGATACTCACGTAAAATCAATGTCAGGTTAGACATAAAATAATAACCTGAGATTTCGCCTCGAGTATTAGCGGGCGTACGCAAAAAAAAAAAAAAAAAAAAAAAAAAAAAAAAAAAAAAAAAAAAAAAAAAAAAAAAAAAAAAAAAAAAAAACTGTTATGTATACATAAGGCCCTGTGAAGTTCCGGGGCTCTCTGATGAGACAAATACAGAATGGAACTACAGCTCACTCAGGCTAAAATAAGTACAAGGTGACTAATATAAGGTTTGACTTGAGGCTGACAACCTCATCATGTCAAACAAATTGCTAGAGAAACCACTGCTGGAAGAGCTTGGTACATGCTTCCTGCAAGGGGACCTGATGCTCTATGGGGAACAAAATGGAAAATGGTGATGTTTACATAACAGCAAAACTGTGGCCCTTGCATGTGGATACACTAATGAACAGTGTGTATTTCATGAAAGTAAACACAAAGAGATTGTAGTGGAAAAAACTGAGACTGAGAAATGAAGCAATGATGAAAAGTTAAAGACATTATAATCATCATCAGCTGCCATCTTCACATCGAAGGTCGGCTGCAATGGATCTCCAATGTCTTCTGTCTCTTGCCTTGATGGTGTACTCTGATAGACTCTTCACTGTCCATCTCTTGACGTTATCTTCCCACTTTAAGCACTGTCTTCCTCTTGCACGTTTGCCTCTTCCTTCTATTATGATCTTCAGTAAGGTTTTATATCTTTTTACATATGCATGGAGGCATATCTGGAGTCATCCTTATATGACCTCCAGCTATGCACAATGCTACAATACATGTATGTGGAAGTGAATCTATGTCTGTGAGGATAATTAATTACATCCTCACTGACTCTTGAAATCATCCACACACTTCCGTGGATTTCCCTGCGGTGAAACCTGTTGAGAACCCAGCACTGCACACTAAGCTACGAGAAGTCACTTGAGCCCCAGGAGTAATTCTTTGGCATTGACTTGGTTGACTGCTTGTAGAAGGATCTCACTATGGACCCAGTGATAGGAAGGGGAAGCTGAGAAGTAGCTCTGTGCAGGACGTGATAATTCCTTGGGAAAGCCCAGAACGAAAGTACAGTATTTTAGCTCTGCAATGTTGGAGAGCCCCCTTGGATGGCAGGGAATGTACAGCAGGACACACACCTTTTACTCCTAGCTTGGGACTAGGTGTGACGGTCCTTTAAATGCAAGCCAAGCTGGAGAAACTGGAGCTCATGACATCAACTCAACACATTTTGGAATGGTAGAAAAGCCGAAGGAAAAGCCTAGATTTACAGTGTAGATAATACCAAGCAGTTTTCAACTTGGTATTGGCTGCTAAAGAGCGAGAAGCTCAGCAGCCCTAGTTAAACAACAATATCTTTTTACATGACCAAAATATTTTAGCTGTTTAATTTTAATCTCCTTCCTTAAATCTATTTTCATTCCTCAGGTTTCTATGACTTCTTTGTTTTCTTCTCTTTCCATGAGACATACCCCATTTTTCTACCCGTATCCACATCTCAAAGACCTCAGTTATTTCTCCCAATCGCTTGTTCAGTGTCCATGTCTCTACACCATACAATAATGAATAATATATAGCATATTCTCAGTTTGAATTTGTGAGTTAATTGTTTAGATGTTAGTATTTCTCTCATATTGCTGAATAGAGCTTTGGCCATTCCTATTCTCTTCTTGATTTCTGTTTTACATCTGCCATCTTCTGTTATTATATGACCAAGATATGAGAAACTAAGACATCATAAAAAGTCTGGTAAAATATTCCCTGCATGCAATGAATCTAGACCATTCACTGAAAGCCATAATGAAGAAAGCTCCATGCAGTTCCCAGTATGTTCTGAGGAGACAGTCTACTGATTGCTGAGGGACAAGTATATAACTTGTGTGTGTTGACAACCTTATCATGTCAAATAAATGACTACAGAAACCATTGCTGCAAGAGCATGTGTATACTTTGGTTGTAGGCTTCTTGGGAACCATCAACGGTGGTGGTTCCATGTTCTATAAGCAGCAAACAAGAGAAATGAATGAATAAAACAAGAACAAACACAAAACTGGTAAAACACAAAACTGATAAAACACAAAAATTGGAAGATCCAAATCACATGTCAAGTCAGTCCTATTGTATAGCTATGAAACGTGGAGAGCAACAAAAATAACAGCCAGGGAAAGTTATAGATGTTGATAAATGGGTGCTTGCATAGACCAGAAGCATTGAAGTGGCACAGCAAGATCACTATTGTGGAACTGAAAACAAGATCACTAATATGGAACTGATGACAACATCACTAATGTAGAACTGATGACAAATTCACTGATGTGGAATTGTTTACAAGATCACTAATGTTGAACTGATGACAAGATCACTAATGTGGAACTGATGACCAGATCACTAATATCGAACTGATGACAAGATCATTAATGTAGAACTGATGACAAGATCACCAATGTGGAACTGATGACAAAATCACTAATGTTGAGCTGATGACAGTATCACTAATAGTGAACTGATGGCAAGGTGTATAATATAGAACTGGTGACAAGATTACAAATATGGAATTGATGACAAGATCAATTATGTGGAACTGATGACAAATTCACTGATTATAAGATCACTAATATGGAACTGATGACAAGATCACTAACGTGGAACTTATAACAAGATCACAAATGTGGAACTGATAACAAGATCACTAATGTGGAACTGATGACCAGATCCTTAATATGGAACTGATGACAAATTCAATCATATGGAACTGATTGCCAGTTGTCTAATATAGAACTGATGACAAGATCACTAATATGGAATTGATGACAAGATCACTAATGTGGAACTGATGACAAGATCACTAATGTTGAACTGATGATATGATCACTAATGTGAAACTGATGTCAAGATCACTAATGGGGAACTGATGACTAGATCACTAATGTGGAACTGATGACTGCATCCCTAATGTGGAACTGATGACTAGATCACTAATGTGGAACTGATGACTAGATCACTAATGTGGAACTGATGACTAGATCACTAATGTGGAACTGATGACAAGATCACTAATGTGGAACTGATGACAACATCACTAATGTGGAACTGATGACAAGATCACTAATGTGGAACTGATGACAAGATCACTAATGTGGAACTGATGACAACATCACTAATGTGGAACTGATGACAAGATCACTAATGTGGAACTGATGACAAGATCACTAATGTGGAACTGATGACAACATCACTAATGTGGAACTGATGACAAGATCACTAATGTGGAACTGATGACAAGATCACTAATGTGGAACTGATGACATGAACTCATCATTACTCTTCACCTCCCTAAGAAGCACAAACCTTCAACAAGTTCATACAACCACCATGCTACAGGAACATACAACCACCATGCTACAGGAACATACAACCACCATGCTACAGGAACATACAACCAGCATGCTACAGGAACATACAACCAGCATGCTACAGGAACATACAACCACCATGCTACAGGAACATACAACCACCATGCTACAGGAACATACAACCACCATGCTACAGGAACATACAACCACCATGCTACAGGAACATACAACCACCATGTTACAGGAACATACAACCACCATGCTACAGGAACATACAACCACCATGCTACAGGATCATACAACCACCATGCTACAGGAACATACAACCACCATGCTACAGGAACATACAACCACCATGCTACAGGATCATACAACCACCATGCTACAGGAACATACAACCACCATGCTACAGGAACATACAACCACCATGCTACAGGAACATACAACCAGCATGCTACAGGATCATACAACCACCATGCTACAGGAACATACAACCACCATGCTACAGGATCATACAACCACCATGCTACAGGAACATACAACCACCATGCTACAGGAACATACAACCACCATGCTACAGGATCATACAACCACCATGCTACAGGAACATACAACCACCATGCTACAGGAACATACAACCACCATGCTACAGGAACATACAACCACCATGCTACAGGAACATACAACCACCATGCTACAGGAACATACAACCACCATGCTACAGGAACATACAACCACCATGCTACAGGAACATACAACCAGCATGCTACAGGATCATACAACCAGCATGCTACAGGAACATACAACCACCATGCTACAGGAACATACAACCACCATGCTACAGGAACATACAACCAGCATGCTACAGGAACATACAACCACCATGCTACAGGAACATACAACCACCATGCTACAGGAACATACAACCACCATGCTACAGGAACATACAACCACCATGCTACAGGAACATACAACCACCATGCTACAGGAACATACAACCACCTTGCTACAGGAACATACAACCACCATGCTACAGGATCATACAACCACCATGCTACAGGAACATACAACCACCATGCTACAGGAACATACAATCACCATGCTTCAGGATCATACAACCACCATGCTACAGGAACATACAACCACCATGCTACAGGATCATACAACCACCATGCTACAGGAACATACAACCACCATGCTACAGGATCATACAACCACCATGCTTCAGGATTATACAACCACCATGCTACAGGAACATACAACCAGCATGCTACAGGATCATACAACAAAAATGCTACAGGAACATACAACCACCATGCTACAGGATCATACAACCACCATGCTACAGGAACATACAACCACCATGCTACAGGAACATACAACCACCATGCTACAGGATCATACAACCAGCATGCTACAGGAACATACACCCACCATGCTACAGGAACATACAACCACCATGCTACAGGAACATACAACCAGTATGCTACAGGATCATACAACCACCATGCTACAGGAACATACAACCACCATGCTACAGGATCATACAACCACCATGCTACAGGAACATACAACTACCATGCTACAGGAACATACAACCACCATGCTACAGGAACAAACAACCACCATGCTACAGGAACATACACCCAGCATGCTACAGGAACATACAACCACCATGCTACAGGAACATACAACCACCATGCTACAGGAACATACAACTAGCATGCTACAGGAACATACAACCACCATGCTACAGGAACATACAACCACCATGCTACAGGAACATACAACCACCATGCTACAGGAACATACAACCACCATGCTACAGGATCATACAACCAGCATGCTACAGGAACATACAACCACCATGCTACAGGAACATACAACCAGCATGCTACAGGAACATACAACCAGCATGCTACAGGAACATACAACCACCATGCTACAGGAACATACAACCAGCATGCAACAGGAACATACAACCACCATGCTACAGGATCATACAACCACCATGCTACAGGAACATACAACCAGCATGCTACAGGAACATACAACCACCATGCTACAGGAACATACAACCAGCATGCTACAGGAACATACAACCAGCATGCTACAGGAACATACAACCACCATGCTACAAGAACATACAACCAGCATGCTACAGGAACATACAACCACCATGCTACAGAAAAATACAACCAGCATGCTACAGGAACATACAACCAGCATGCTACAGGAACATACAACCAGTATGCTACAGGAACATACAACCACCATGCTACAGGAACATACAACCAGCATGCTACAGGAACATACAACCATCATGCTACAGGAACATACAACCAGCATGCTACAGGAACATACAACCAGCATGCTACAGGAACATACAACCAGCATGCTACAGGAACAAACAACCAGCATGCTACAGGAACATACAACCACCATGCTACAGGAACATACAACCAGCATGCTACAGGAACATACAACCAGCATGCTACAGGAACATACAACCACCATGCTACAGGAACATACAACCAGCATGCTACAGGAACATACAACCACATGCTACAGGAACATACAACCAGCATGCTACAGGAACAACAACCAGCATGCTACAGGAACATATAACCACAATGCTACAGGAACATACAACCACCATGCTACAGGAACATACAACCAGCATGCTACAGGATCATACAACCAGCATGCTACAGGAACGTACAACCAGCATGCTACAGTAACATACAACCAGCATGCTACAGGAACATACAACCACCTTGCTACAGGAACATACAACCACCATGCTACAGGAACATACAACCACCATGCTACAGGATCATACAACCACCATGCTACAGGAACATACAACCACCATGCTACAGGATCATACAACCACCATGCTACAGGAACATACAACCCCCATGCTACAGGATCATACAACCAGCATGCTACAGGAACATACAACCACCATGCTACAGGATCATACAACCACCATGCTACAGGAACATACAACCACCATGCTACAGGATCATACAACCAGCATGCTACAGGAACATACAACCACCATGCTACAGGATCATACAACCACCATGCTACAGGAACATACAACCCCCATGCTACAGGATCATACAACCAGCATGCTACAGGAACATACAACCACCATGATACAGGATCATACAACCACCATGCTACAGGAACATATAACCACCATGCTACAGGAACATACAACCACCATGCTACAGGAACATACAACCACCATGCTACAGAAAAATACAACCAGCATGCTACAGGAACATACAACCAGCATGCTGCAGGAACATACAACCACCATGCTACAGGAACATACAACCAGCATGCTACAGGAACGTACAACCAGCATGCTACAGGAACATACAACCCCCATGCTACAGGAACATACAACCACCATGCTACAGGAACATACAACCACCATGCTACAGGAAAATACAACCAGCATGCTACAGGAAAATACAACCAGCATGCTACAGGAACATACAACCACCATGCTACAGGAACATACAACCACCATGCTACAGGAAAATACAACCAGCATGCTACAGGAACATACAACCACCATGGTACAGGAACATACAACCACCATGCTACAGGAACATACAACCACCATGCTACAGGAACATACAACCAGCATGCTACAGGAACAAACAACCAGCATGCTACAGGAACATACAACCACCATGCTACAGGAACAGTTAGCATTCATTCACTTTGACATTTGCTGAGGGAGACTGAGCACCTATGGGTTTGCCCAGTTAGCAATGAGGTTGATTCTGATCAACAATAACAATGCCTTGCCTTCTTGTCCTATGACATCTATGCAAGGGTTTTCCTCATATTCTTTATCCCCATTATGTCAAATGATCTATGGTGGTATAAAAGTATCTACTTCTACTCTTAAATAGTTGACAGTTAAACAAAAAGTATGTACTGTTTCTGTCACATGACTTACACTTATTTTATAATATCTATTTATCCCTTTAAAATGTTAATAAAAAAGGGAAAAAAAAAGAAAAGTATAAAATTTTTTCTGAAACACTTTATAACAAAACAAAGAACTACCCATGTTGGGACCAAGGCAACATCTTGTCCATTTGCCTTGGCTTGGTCAAGGTATCCCCGTATGTGGAAGTATGTTCTGGGATCAATGGAATTGAGGTTGTTGTCAGCAGAGAATGGTCGGTAGGCATACTTTTTCAAGGCATCAAATACTGTAAATATTTAAAGCATACGTTGACAGGGCACTGAATAATCCTTGAATATATTACAATTTCAGAGCATCAAATACTGTAACCACTGTATGAATGAGTGACATATAGCCTATGAATAAGTTCACTGTACTTGCAGAAATATTAATTTTATACTATACCCTTTAGCTCCCCAAGGAATATAGGCTTTCAAAAACACATGCCAAGTCCTCCTGTCATGTGCCATCAGCTCAAGTTCTTTCCATGTCTTCTTCATTATTTTCATTTCTGTCTTCGGTTCTCTTCTCCATATGTTTGTTTTTTTAAATCGACCTCTGTGTAACTGTCTTTTTTTCTTGTTGAGGTGATCACTGGCCCAAGACAGTATACATGTTGTTAGATGTGTAGTGCGAGCGTATGATGAATTGAGTGTGGGTGCGAATGAAGACGCGAATGTGTTTAGGCTCGTATAGATGTAGATCCTGCAACCCATACTCTCACATGCAGTAATCAAGGATGCTTTGACACTGCAGGCATGTTTCAAGACATTTATTGACGGGAACACACATAGTATCAACAGGAACAGTCAGTGTAACAAGGTCATGCTGACCTGACATCGATAGGTATACATTTGGCATTCAAAAAGGTAAACATCAGAATAGACGTGCATGGTCAATAGCAAAGTTCTTCAATAATGACAGTTCGTAGCGTCGCCCTTGGCGTCTCTGACTAAACGCGTCAGATGCCTTAGTTACCTTGACACACAGGTGCAACTTGGCACTCCCTGCCAATTGCACATATCAGGCTGTAGTATAATAGCCGGAAGCACAGGCCTCGTCCTAACGTCGGCCGTGTACTTCTGTTAAATAGGTTATCATCAACCCTGCAGTAATACTTATTGTAGGTAGAAGTTCCGCCAATCTGCGGCTCCCACAATATATCTTCGTCACTGGATTTCTGGACAATATAAGACTAACAGTCTTGGATGGCTACCTCGAGCACAAATATATATAAGTTCTGAAATGGCGGATCAGTGAGCTGCTGTTCACCCTAGGTAATCCTTTACATGTTCTGCCACCGAAAAGCGTAATAATGCATAAAGGTCGGTATTACCTGGTAAATGAATCCTCAGAACTACACAAGGAATTCTGTCGTCATCCCGACGCATAGAGATTCACTGGGGAAAACTGCCATAGCAGTTACTTCGAAGATTCTCCCCGAAAAACAATGGACTCTTGGTCCCTTCAGAAAAACAGGACCTCCCGGCTTCCCGGAAGTATATCTCACTCCCGCTTAAAAAACCTTCCCATAGGCCCACGCCGAACTGTCAACCTCTGACCCTAAAGGTCAAACACAATGAATGAATAAACAAGGGAAGACAACCCCTAATCAACCTGACATCGCAGGTAAAGACACAATTATACTTATGATACAAACATAAGCAAATAACTTGACAGATGACTCCGTCGAAAATGACAGCAACATTACTACCACCCCCATGTAAAAAAAAAATGCAATTTTTTTTTTTTTTTAATATGTTCATGAGCAAGATAGCACCAGTATCACTTCTGTGCTCATGCAAACAATGAACCTAATATCAGGTACAATAGAAGAGGGTACAAATCATCTCCCAACATAGGAGAAAATATTTCCTTTAAGCCAAACAAACTAAGGGATACCATTCAAGAAACCTAAGTTGCTGGCAATACCAATCATATATCAAACATTACTAAATAATATAATCATAGCAATATACAAATGTCAATGCTATTTTAGCAACATATCACTGATGGATGGACAAAATGAAATTTGTTAAATTATCTAAACATCATCCAAATACATTTGTATTACAACATATTATGATATTAAGGACAGACCTAAGTCTGAAAATATATCAGGAAAAACTAGGACACAAGATTTAACTGGAATCATGTGGGCATCTAGACAATATGTCCGCCATCACATTATCCGAACCACGGATAGCTCGCACCGTGAAATGGAAAGGCTGAAGAGCAATAGCATAACGAGTAGATCTCGAGCTCTTCAAATCCTTACTTTGCATAGCCGTAAGAGCTTTTTGGTCGGTTTCCATAAAGAAATGCGCGCCCAGAAGGAACCTTTGTAGCTTAAGAATGGACCAAACCATAGCCAACAATTCACGGTCCAAAACCGAGTAATTCCTTTCTGCCGCATTCAGCTTCCTAGAAATATACATTACAGGATGCAAAGTTCCTGAATATTCCTGCATTAGTGCCGCTCCAATGCCAGTGGAAGAGGCATCACTACGAAGGACAAAAGTCTTATCAATCGTCGGTAGTCTTAAGATAGGATGAGATGAGAACAAATTCTTAACCTGATCCAATGAAGTTTGGCATTCTTGGGACCAACGCACCATATTAGGAGAACCTTTTTTCAATAACGTTGAAAGTGGTGCCATAATGGAGGACAGATTCTCAATGAATCTTCCATAGAATTGTATCAATCCCAAGAGACTACGCACTTGCTTTTTTGTCTTCGGAACCGAGATATTTAATATCTTTGAAATGTTTTGGTCCTCTGTCTTCAACAGACCATGACCAACTCGATGACCTAGGAAGGAAATTTCACTAAACCCAACAAAAGCTTTAGAGGGTTTAGCAGTCAAACTATGCTCACGTAGAGTAGATAGCAATTCCTTCAGACCCACATAGTGTTCTTCCCAAGTATCGCTGAAAAGACAGATGTCGTCTAAATATGCAATGACATCTGCACGATCTGATAGAATTCGTCGCATCATGCGCACGAAAGTCGCTGGGGCGTTCATAAGCCCGAAAGGCATAAAATTCCATTGAAACAGACCCCTAGGTGTCGAAAAAGCAGTGAGAGGTTTGGCGTGTTCCGTCAGTGGGACTTGCCAATAACCTTTCGACAAGTCTAGTTTAGTAAAGAATTTAGCTTTAGAAAGTCTAATAAGTAGATCATCTAATAACGGCATAGGTTCAGCATCGAACTTCGTAACTTGATTTAATTTGCGATAATCAACGCAAAGACGTATGTTATTGTCTTTCTTTCGAACAATAACTATTGACGAAGAATAAGCTGAAGTGGATGGTTCAATTATTTGTAGTTGAATCATTTCATCCAATTCTTTCTCGACTTGTGCTTGAAAATGAATAGGTATTGGGTATGGTCTTACTCTGATCGGATTACGATCAGTAAGTATGATGTCATGTTCTATGACATCTGTGTGTCCAGGAATGTCGGTAAGGACATCCTGATATGATTGTAACGTAGAGGATACTTGACGTTGTTCCTCAAAAGACAAGTTGGAAGAGACTGTAACGTCTCTCCACGATTCCGTTGAAGTAAGTGGAATCGTAGGAAGAGGTAAGTTCACGTCAGAAAAAATAGTTTCCTCATCCTGTATAACAGACAGGGATGAGATGTGACCATATTGAACTGGAGAGTCGTCCGTCGCCTGGAAAATAGGCTGTAAATAGTCCGGACGTTCAATAAACTCTGTTAGCATATTTATATGGAAGGTTTTATGCCTTCCATCCACATCGACAATATAGTCGACATCAGAAATTTTCGAGACTATAGTGTATGGACCCTTCCAAGAAATGAGAAGTCTATTCTCTCTTGAGGGCAGTAAGACATATGCTTTGTCTCCAGGACAAAGTTGACGTAGGCGTCTTTTCTTATTAGCAAATCGCCTAGCTTTTTCTTTCGCAAATTCGGAAGATGAAGTTGCTAACCTGCACGATTCGATAATCTTTTCTCTAAGAGCTATAACATATTCATATGACGATTGTGTATCATCGTCAATATTATCGGAAGTTATCAAATCGTGTAACAAGGACATTGGCCCGCGCGGTTGCGCGCCAAAGACAAGTTCGAAAGGAGAAAACCCTGTATGCTCGTTGGGAACCTCTCTATAGGCAAAGAGGACTGCAGGTAAAACCCTGTCCCAATCTTCAGGATGATCCTCCGTTATCTTGCCAAGTAAGTTCTTTAGTGTCCTGTTAAGACGTTCTACCAATCCATTGGACATTGGATGATAAATACTACTGAGAGACCTTTTAATGTCTAGCGTAGCCATTACCTGAGACATAACGTCCGAAATTAACTGAGTGCCGTGATCCGACAGTATTTCTCCGGGGAATCCCAGACGAGAAAATACGAGCCAAAGAGCATCAGCGATATCGACAGTTGATATGCTCTTCAGAGGAATAGCCTCTGGCCAACGCGTGCACATGTCCACGCAAGTGAGGATAAATTGGTGTCCTCTGGCTGACTTAATTTTGAACGGACCAATGATGTCTATAGCCATTTTCTGAAACGGCCGAATCGGAATATCTGCAGCCTGAATAGGAGCAGCATGTCTCGGACCCCTAGACTTGACCTCTGACAAATTTTGCAAGATCGGCAATAAATTCGGATGTCTTTATTCACGAATGGCCAAAAGAATGACGCAAGGACTCTAGTTTTAGTTCTGGAAAAACCCATGTGTCCAGCACACTGAGAATCGTGTGCATGCCGAAGAATTAAGGCTCTCATACACTTAGGCACAAGAATTTGCGAGTGCATAGACTTGTCCGAGTGTTGTACCATTCGTACCAATATACCATTCTTCATAGTAATATACGATTTGTGATTCGTATTTTGATTGGGATCCCCTTTCTTTGCAAGAAGGAAGTATTTCTTCAAAGAAGGATCCTCTTCTTGACGTTTAACAAACGAGTCATGGGAAATCACCAAGTGCTCGTCTTGGCTATCAACTTCATTACTATTATCAGATGAAGTTGGGGGATTAAGAGCTTGAGCTCTTGTCACCACTGCATTGACCGTTTGAATGTTTTTTTCTTCCCAACTAGAAATTTGTTGCGGGGTGCATTCCTTAACCCCATGAATACGACCGATTATAAGATCCGCAATAGGATTAGGAAGAAGACATGCATGGACATCTCCTGTGAAGAAAGGAGTGTCAATCCTAATAATAGCAGTAGGATAGCTTTCCATAGTACCACCAAATGTAACACATTTGATTGTTTTTCCAGTGGCACAGCAAGGATCTATTAGAGACTCCTTAACCCCGACGGTAGTACATCCCGAATCGAAAAGTACTGAGACTAGCCTATCATTTATTAGACCTTTATGTAAGATGAGAGATCCTCTCCCATCATGCGCAACTGTAGCAGGTAGAGCAGGAAGAGGGTGACCACAACTTAGCGTAGATACAGTTGATGAGTCAAACAATGTTAAGCATTGGGGGCATTCAGTTGCTCTCCCAAAATCGAAAGCACAACCAGTGATAGCCCTAGAGTTACCACTATCATTTGCTGTATTACAGGCTCCATCAAACTCTTGTTGCGCAGAGTTTGCCTGTTGGTAAGGTCTTTTTTTTGTTAAACCTAGGTCTACCTCGATTATCATTTCCCCTGTAATTATTTTGACTATCATTTCCCCTGTAATTATTTCGACTATCATTTCCCCTGTAATTGTTATCATATTGCCTATTGTAATCATCATTCCGGTTTGAATCCCGGTTTCTAAATTCACCATCGTCATAATCTTGACGTCGAGAATGATTACCTCGAAAATTTGAATAGTTATTATTTGGATAGCCTTTACGAAAGTGTCTCAAATTATTACCACTAAAATTACGAGAACTACCATCTTGTCTCCACTGCATAGACGAAGAACCATCATGTGTTGGATTACTCCGCTTCTGAGTGTAATTTTGATTACTTCCCCTATTCCAATTTTGTTGAGCACCCTGAAATTTTTTTCTGAAATTAGGGCCATATGGTGTTGCCGAAGCAGCTGGCAACCCTTCTTTCACTTTAGAATTGCTAACTGTAGCATGGGGATGTGCTGTGGCATACTGACAACAGTATTCCTCCATTTCTTTTAAGTTTTTAGGCTTACGCTCATGAAGGAATGCAAGAAAAGAATCATTAACAGATGACAAAACCTTATCTCGCAATAATAAGTCCATTAGACCTTCATATGTTTTCTCAATCTGAGACAACTCAACCCATCGTGTAAATGTACGACGTATCTTTGTAACAAAATCAGAAAAATCTACTCCATTTTCTGGCAACATTGTCCTAAAACGAAGACGATAGTCTTCTTGTTTTAATTGGTATTTTTTTAGCAATGCTGCCCTGACAACATCATAATTAGTCCTCTCATGTTCGTCTATTGTCATAAGAGTAGTCACTGTGTCACCTGTAAAAAATGGCATCAGTTGTTCAACATATTTTTCCTTTTTTATGTTATGCGTATCGCACAAAAATTGGAATCTATCTAGATAATCTGCTACGTCATCCTTTAAAGGATTGAAATGAGGCAATTTAATCCTACTAACAAACTCCTTTGTCGTACTCGAAGTTGTTTGCTGAGCACCCGTACTCGCCAATTTCAATTTCTCTAACTCCAAAATTGCGAGTTTTTCATCAAGTTCCATCTTCTGTTTTCTTTCCTCATGTTCCATTTTTCTAATTTCAGCCTCAGCAGCAGCTTGAAGTTTTTTTTCCTCTGCAGCAGCTTGAAGTTTTTTTTCCTCTGCAGCAGCTTGAGCTTGAATTTTTTTGTCTTCCATTTCCATCTGGAATTTTCTTTCATCAGCTGCAGCTTGAGCTTTCCTCTCCTCAGCAGCAGCTTGAGCTTTTCTCTCCTCAGCCTCTCTTTGATACCTTCTTTCTTCAAGTTCTAATCTTCTATTCTCAGCTTCTAGCTTCTTTAGTTCAGCTTCTGCTTTCAATTTAATTTCCTCTTTTTGTTTCTTTTCTTCTGACTTTAATGCAATGGCGAATTGAGCAGATGAATATTCTTCCAATTCTTTACCAGACTTACCAAGGGTCAACCCTTGCTGGATGAAGAAATCCAATGTAGACATTCTGTCTAATGAGATCAGAAACCTGAAAAAAAAAATTAAATAAATTACCTTATCCCACTTCAATGGGAGACAAGTCTGAAATGATAGACTTGTATACTCACTTCACTTTATTTTACTGTCTTAGTCTTAGACAAAGACTTTGTATGTTCCTCTTGTTTATAATGTACCCAAAAAATCACTTGAGTACCTGTGGGAAAAAAAAAATTCCCTTATATCCCACTCACTATGGGCACAAGTCTTTTTTATAAAGAACTTGTATAAATATCTTATATAATATTATTTAACAAACTCTATATGAAGAGTCTACCTTATCAATAATATCAAAACATGACCAAGTATGTGTATGTAGACTGTGCATGACAGTAATGTAGTACAACCAAAAAAAAAAATACAAAGACAAAAATACAAAACAATACAAATGGCAACACTGTTTTAACCAAAAATGTGTAGAGAAATACACAAGAAAGGAGAGACCTACAGAATACAAACAAAACAAATCGAAAATCAAAACTGAAAAGCAGACAAAATATTACAAAAACAACGTTAAGTACAATTACATCACAGCTAACATCAATAGCGACCAATTGTCACTAGCAAATTTCCAAATTAAGAAAATTTGCACCTACAGACCGCTTACAGTAAGCCTCGATCAAGTGGCATATTTACCGTAAGACCCACCAACCGAAAAACCCGCAAAAAAATACACCAAAAACAGTAGAAGTGACATAAACATATAGCAATCAATTTCAATGTGTTGCAGAACAAGTTCAGTCACAGCTGAAACTAAAATAAATTTCTTGCTCCTTGCGAACACAGAAACGAAATGTCAAACGCGCACTGAACGTCAAATCCACTGTAACATAAAGTGGTATTCACGAACCAAAGTTACTATGACCTTCTCAAATTAGGGCTTGCACATTGAATGTTTACAATTTCACGTACTGTTTACAGACACTTGACCTCCAACAATGTAGCTTGAATGCTCTGACCTAGAAAAGTCTGTTGTTGAATGAAACGTGTAACAACCCGCAGTACTGTTTACAATAGGAACCCGCCTTCTATGCAGTTATGGTCCACGTAGCAAATGCCTAGTAGTTCACTTCAGTACTTGTCTTGTTATGCTTTATGTAGCATTATAATATAAATGCTCGTACTGTTTATTTGTGTCAACCGTTGATGACCTATATCTGTCCTGTTGTAGCCAAAACTTGCAAGTGTAGAATTAGCGTTGTGTGTTACGGCTGTCCCGTGTGTAGCTTAGACCCACAGATCAGAAGTGTAATGTGTACTTGTCCTTCTTGTAACTTTCTCGACAAAACTGGAGACATCATACATGTAACAGCCAACCAGGAATGTAAATTTCTGGATCCATAAATGTCAACAATAATGTCAAATGCTCGCTCTGTTCTTTTTAAACCCACAGATCTGGTCCATCAGAAATGTAAGTTTCTAGGCCACATTGGCGACAAGAAATGTATCATAAGAGCCCACGTAACTGGTCCACCAGAAATGTAACTGTCTTTTTTTCTTGTTGAGGTGATCACTGGCCCAAGACAGTATACATGTTGTTAGATGTGTAGTGCGAGCGTATGATGAATTGAGTGTGGGTGCGAATGAAGACGCGAATGTGTTTAGGCTCGTATAGATGTAGATCCTGCAACCCATACTCTCACATGCAGTAATCAAGGATGCTTTGACACTGCAGGCATGTTTCAAGACATTTATTGACGGGAACACACATAGTATCAACAGGAACAGTCAGTGTAACAAGGTCATGCTGACCTGACATCGATAGGTATACATTTGGCATTCAAAAAGGTAAACATCAGAATAGACGTGCATGGTCAATAGCAAAGTTCTTCAATAATGACAGTTCGTAGCGTCGCCCTTGGCGTCTCTGACTAAACGCGTCAGATGCCTTAGTTACCTTGACACACAGGTGCAACTTGGCACTCCCTGCCAATTGCACATAATAGGCTGTAGTATAATAGCCGGAAGCACAGGCCTCGTCCTAACGTCGGCCGTGTACTTCTGTTAAATAGGTTATCATCAACCCTGCAGTAATACTTATTGTAGGTAGAAGTTCCGCCAATCTGCGGCTCCCACAATATATCTTCGTCACTGGATTTCTGGACAATATAAGACTAACAGTCTTGGATGGCTACCTCGAGCACAAATATATATAAGTTCTGAAATGGCGGATCAGTGAGCTGCTGTTCACCCTAGGTAATCCTTTACATGTTCTGCCACCGAAAAGCGTAATAATGCATAAAGGTCGGTATTACCTGGTAAATGAATCCTCAGAACTACACAAGGAATTCTGTCGTCATCCCGACGCACAGAGATTCACTGGGGAAAACTGCCATAGCAGTTACTTCGAAGATTCTCCCCGAAAAACAATGGACTCTTGGTCCCTTCAGAAAAACAGGACCTCCCGGCTTCCCGGAAGTATATCTCACTCCCGCTTAAAAAACCTTCCCATAGGCCCACGCCGAACTGTCAACCTCTGACCCTAAAGGTCAAACACAATGAATGAATAAACAAGGGAAGACAACCCCTAATCAACCTGACATCGCAGGTAAAGACACAATTATACTTATGATACAAACATAAGCAAATAACTTGACAGATGACTCCGTCGAAAATGACAGCAACACTACTAGGTCAAGGCCTTTACAACCGTTACACTATTATTACTATTTCTCTTTTCACTCTTTATGGAGGATAGAACCACCACCGCAGCTGGTCCCTGTGCAGGTCCCTGTGCTGGAAACCTACAGCTGGTCCCTGTGTAGGAAGTCTGTAGCTGGTCCCTGTGTAGGAAGTCTGTAGTTGGTCCCTGTGTAGGAAGTCTGTAGCTGGTCCCTGTGTAGGAAGTCTGTAGCTGGTCCCTGTGTAGGAAGTCTGTAGCTGGTCCCTGTGTAGGAAGTCTGTAGCTGGTCCCTGTGTAGGAAGTCTGTAGCTGGTCCCTGTGTAGGAAGTCTGTAGCTGGTCCCTGTGTAGGAAGACTGTAGCTGGTCCATGTGAAGGAAATCTGTAGCTGGTCCCTGTACAGGACGTCTGTAGCTGGTCCCTGTGTAGGACGTCTGTAGCTGGTCTCTGTGTAGGAAGTCTGTAGCTGGTCCTTGTGCTGGAAGCCTGTACCAAAACATTATCTGCTATAGCTATGTGATTTCTGTAGCAAATTGTTTTAAATGATAAGGTTGTCAGCCCCCACACACAATGTTGTGTTAAGTCCCCCCCCCCCCCCCCCGTGCTATGACTTGTCTCATGGAACAGTAATCCTATTCTTTCTCTGATTCCCCAGAGACCCCCCAGGGACTAAATGAGGGCAGGAACATTGCAGTAAAATATGATGTCTTATTAGCCGAACATCTGACTGGCAGAGTGGTTAGAGCGTAGGCCTCTTGTGTTAAAGGTGCTGGGTTCAAAATGCTGTGGCATCACATTGGAGTCTATCCAGCTTTAAATGGGTACCTGACTCAGCTCCTGAGTTAGGGAAGGAAAAGGCAGTGAGGGAGGGAACTGGACCCCACCTCTCAATGCTGGACCTGATATTTGTGAAGTCTCTAACACTTCACTCCCCTATGGCTGTATCTGCTATTGGACTACCTTTAGCTTTAAACTACCAGCCATGTTATATTATACTCTACATTTTTTTGGAGGATGTGGCTGATCTAAAATTCCTTATTCATTTTTTTTTTTTTTTTTTTTTTTTTCGTACGCCCGCTAATACTCGAGGCGAAATCTCAGGTTATTACTATGTCTAACCTGACATTGATTTTACGTGAGTATCCCTTTTTACTTGTACAGAGACAGGTGTCCCTCGCCATTCAGGCAAATACTCTCCGATTTCGGAGGTACCCATTGCAGCTGGGTCGGCTCAGGAGCCGCCAATCCCTGGTCGACAACACTCCTTCAAATGTTCTCGCCAGGTCTCGAGTTAATCCAGTCCAATTCCCGGTCGACGAAAAATCCTCAAATGCCGTCGCCCGGGTTTGATCCTGAATCACCCGGTCGCCAGAGCGGTGTTGTAACCACTACGCTAGCGCGGCTCCCTCCCTTATTCATTAAATTCTGATCCTCATCGTTGTTGTGCTCAGCTACAGACATAATCCCAGACCTAAGGGTCTTTTATATTTAGACATGTACCCTAATATAACCAACTAGGTTGAATGGGACGCGCCTCGCCAAAACGAGGCAAAAGTTTCACTTAAAAAAAAATCGCTAATTATACAGTCTTGCATATATAGCTATATCACACATGCCTTTATATACTAGCTAAGGTGGAGGGAAGAATAAGGTGCTAACTACCTTCCCCTTCACCACTAAGGCTATACCACTGTTGTCCTAAATAACTTATATCAAAGAACTACACACAGGCTCGTATTGCCAGATGCATGACACAACAACAGTGGGTGACATATGACTAACACTCATGAACAGCTTATATCCCGTTTATTCAATTAAACACATGACCACACATGGCCTGATGAAAATACAACATTACAACTATATTAAGTGCCACAACAGGGAATGCATGTACTAATATCAATCTACAGAACGGGTAAACTGGCTACCACAATCCTAAAATGGACACCGCGTCATCACGCGGGAGAAACCTACATATTAAAAAAAAATAGAAACACTGACTATGAAATGAACGACAGTAACTTAGCATTTACCAAACTCAGCACTAAGTAAATAACCACTTCCCTGGAATTCTTAATAGCAGGAATAGCTAACATTAGAAAATGGGCTCAAATGGTGGGCACCGCGTCACTCTCCTAGATATCACAGACAGCCTAAGCTGACATACCAAATACTGCATCCACCATGGATGGCAGTCAAAAATCCCCTGACTATATTCGCGCCAGCCTTGCGAATTATGTTACTTCCTCTGATCACGTGACTCCGCTGATCACATGACTATCAGGAAGGCTTTCAACCGTTTAACAATCTAGAAATACGGCCTAGACTAGAAATACGCCGTGACAGCTATCTTCTGCAAAAATAATAGAAATAATGTACATGTTGTAACAGTTTCTACAACCTCATCCAGCCGAAGTACCGAGTGCTTGTTTGTAACAGTTTCTACAACCTCATCCAACTGAAGTAACGGGTGCCTGCTGTAACAGTTTCTACAATCTCACATACCTGAGGAAGGAGCTGCGCTGGTGTGATGGTTACCACACTGCGCTGGCTATCAGGTGATCCAGGTTAGAGCCCTGGCGAGTACATTTGAAGAAATGTCGTTGACCAGGAATTGGACTGGAATAATTCGAGCCCTGGCAAAGATATTTGAAAGAGTGTCATTGACCAGGGACTGGAATAACCTGAACGGCTCCTGAGCCGACCTAGCTCTAATGGGTACTTCTGAAATCAGCGAGTATCTGCCTGAATGGCGAGAGGACACCTGTCATTGTACAGGGAAAAAAGGGATACTCACATAAAATCAGTCTCAGGTTAGACATATTAACCGGAGATTTCACCTCAAGTAATACTGGGCATATGATTAAAAAAAAAACATACTTGAGGCAAGCTGTGATTGTAACATTGTCTACAAGCTCACATACCTGGTGTGTATTGTAACAGTTCCTACAATCTCACATACCTGAAGTGAGCTGTGATTGTAATAGTTTCTACAGTCTTACATACCTGATAAAAGGCACATGTCATATTTGTTTCTACAATCTCACAAACCTCAACTAAGCTGTGTGTGGTAACAGTTTCTTAAAGACATGTTTTGTAAATTTCTACAATCTCACGCACGTGCAGTAAGCTGGCCAATGTAACAGTTTTATCAATCTCACATTCCATAACTAAAGTAAGGCGGATGTTGTAAGTTTACTGTAATCTTACGTTCCTGAAATTAAGTGGGTGCTGTGGGTTGCCTACAATCTTACATATCTGAAGTAAGATGGGTGTTGTAAGTTCCCTACAATCTTACATACCTGAAGTAAGGTGCATGTTGTAAGTTTCCTACAATCTTACATACCTGAAGTAAGGTGCTTGTTGTAAGTTTCCTACAATTGTACATACCTGAAGTAAAGTGGGTGTTGTAATTTGCCTAGTCTTACATACCTGAAGTAAAGTGGGTGTTGTAAGTTTCACTTACATACGTGCAATTTTTTTTTTTTTTTTTTTTTTTTCGTACGCCCGCTAATACTCGAGGCGAAATCTCAGGTTATTATTTTATGTCTAACCTGACATTGATTTTACGTGAGTATCCCTTTATTTCTTGTACAGAGACAGGTGTCCCTCGCCATTCAGGCAAATACTCATCGATTTCGGAGGTACCCATTGCAGCTGGGTCGGCTCAGGAGCCGCCAGTCCCTGGTCGACGACACTCCTTCAAATGTCTTCACCAGGTCTCGAGTTAATCCAGTCCAAATCCCGGTCGACGAAAAATCCTCAAATGCCGTCGCCCGGGTTTGATCCTGTATCACCCGGTCGCCAGAGCGGTGTTGTAACCACTACGCTAGCGCGGCTCCCTATACCTGCAATAAAATGTTTATTTTAAGTTCCCTACAATCTTACATACCTGAAGTAAAGTGGGCATTGTAATTTTCCTAGTCTTACATACCTGAAGTAAAGTGTTTGTAAGTTTCCTAGTCTTCCATACCTGAAGTAAGGTTTCTATTATGACTGTTCCACAGTTTCCATGCAACAGGAAATTCATTTTTGTGCTGGTAGAGCAATGAGCCAAGAGCTAAGTTTACAAATGTGTCATCAAAGTCAGGAGGAATTTGGAATGCCCTCAGAAATGAGGATCTGGTTTTTGAAGATTGAAATAAATGAAGAAGCTTGAGTTCATTGTGCAGGAAGAAACGTTAAATCCAACTTTAATGCATTACTTAGTGTACACACATGTCCAACGCTACTCTATATAAAGTTCACATTTAATTCAAGTAATTTACCACTGACATTCTGCAGTGTGATAATTTGATAGTTGCTGAGCAGTGTGGGATCTTTACCAGGTTTAGGAAGTGGCCTAGGTAACTTTGTAGCCAATCTTCCAGCACCTCAGCATTCTGTATTCTGATGCTGAAAATCTTCACCGCATTCATAATTCTTGTGTCATCCAGCTGTGTTGATAATGTGTTGATACTGTACACCATCAGGGCCTGGGGCAGTGTTTCTACTGGTTTCTAACATGTGCACGTCTTCTCCAGAAATGAGGTTGAAGTATAACTCACATCTTATGGCGTTCTCCAAAACATGGTCCTTAATTTTTAGATTGGCAACTTTGTTGTCTTTATCTGTTTGGGCAAAATATTGATCGAATAATGCTCATCCCTTCTCTTCATCCATCTTTACGTTCATTCCTGTCAAGCTTTTAATGTTGGGGATGGGCTGGTTTGTATTTTTCATATTTATTCTTCTGTGTAAGAACCAGAATTTCTGTAGTTTTTTCTGTGCTCACCTGTGTCACAAAGGCCTCACATTCTGTATCCTTGTCCTCCTTTGCCAAGCTTTTAAATCTACTGATGGCTTGCTTTTTTACTTCATCCTTCTCTTTAACCAGTACATCATTCCTCATATATCTCCTTTGTGCTTTCTGCCCATTCATTGGTTGCCTTTTACTTTTCAACCCATGCTCTATCTATCTTCTCATTCCGCCAAGGTGGTTGGACGAAAGGTGTTCTAGGTTTCCATTTTCTGGCATTTTTATGCAGTGTATGTGTAGTTGTTATGATCTTGAAGGCCTGTAGGATATTTGAAGGCCTGTTTCTGTTTCTTGTGTCTTGTGGTCCTCCCTTTTGAAATGAGGACAATGCAGGGTAGGTGATCACTGTCCTGTGTCCCTATAACATCCCAACATGCCAAGCAGGCATCAACACTAAAGATAAAAGCCAGATCTATGACACCATCTGTGTCCCCTGGTTTAGTCATCAGTCTTGTCGGGCAGCTACCATTTAAGATAGCAAGGTTTGTAATGAGGAGTTCTGGCTGAAAGCCATACCCTGTCATTTGTCAGTAACATTTCCCCACTCCTGACATCTAGCATTAAAACCACCAGCAATTAAACACTTTTTGACAGGTTCCTCTGACAATTCCGCTAGGAGAGCCCAGTAACTATCTTCTGGAAGGTGATCTACGTAGGCATTTAAATTGAGGATTTGCCATTTCTGATCATCTATATTCAATTCAATTTCCTGCAATTCCATGTCTTCATTAAACTACTTGAAAAGATAGTTGTGATACAAGTAAAGGGGAGATCCCATTACATGCCCATTGAGGCATATTGGGAATATGGTGTTAGGCCCATATTTTCTTGACCATCAGCACACTAGGGGTGATGTGGTCAGCATCACGCCAGCCGCTTTAACCTTCCCAGAGTAGCTCTGGTACCCAATTGGGGCTGGGTCGACCCAGGAGCCATTTGCGGCCTTAATAAATCCCACCTCATCTGGGGATTGAACCATGGACCACTGAGCTAGGAAGCCAGTGCACTAACCACTATGATACAAGTAATGAGCCACCTCAAGAAAGCACACATCCTTCCTGATAGTAGCTATAGGCCCATGAAAGCAACATGGCAAAATGCTCAAACATTTGCATATGATGTGTATGAGGGATCAAGGATAAATGAAAAACTGTTGCTGTAGCTATCGACCGAAAGGATGCTTATAACAGTGTGAACTATGAAATGTTAATGAACTGTGTAATGGCTTGTAGTGTTAACCCTTGGCTAACAAAATAGATAGCAGCTGCCTTTACTGAGAGATCAGCTGAATTTTGCTTGTGAACATGGACACCAAAACTAATGTGCATTTGCCCAGGACTACCCCAGGGTTCTGCACTATCACCAGTGCTGTCTGACATCTACACTGCAAAAGTAGCCACGATTCAGCCAACTGGGCTGCAACGAACATTGACGTTTGCAAAGGATGTACTCATTCCCAGGCCTGGTTCTGACCAACAAGAAATGGTCAATAGCATACACGGGACACTACATGAGGTGGTTAAATGGTGCGAGGACACTGGCTCCAAGGTCAGTCCCAACAAAGCCTGTGTGCTGTGGTGCTCCTTGCACAACTCCATATCAAAAGTAGATCTTCCAGACATTACTTTCAGTGGATGGAAAATTGAAAGGCAAGACAAGCTGAAATACCTTGGAATAACATTCAGTCACGGGTTATCATACAAGTACCATGTTGATCTAATCATACAGAAGTGCAACAGAATTCTGGCAGCCCTAAAAACAATGGCCACAGCGTACCTGGAACAGAGACAACTGTTTTTCCTATATCATCAGCTAGTCATGTCAGTCATCAAGTATGGTCTGGGAATACTCACGCTGTCAGTATCACAGTGTGAAAGATTGGAATGCATTGAGATACATGTAGTCTTGGGCAGTACGTGAGACCATCACCGTAACAATGCGGTACATGCTTGGATTACTGTTGTTTAGATCCAGATATGCAATGGCCCAGTCAAGAGCCTAAGTGCGAGTAACAACAGACAAAAGGCAACCCCCTGCATGGAAACATAGCTGACATTAAGCGAGTGAGAATAAAGCTGGGGATGTTACGGTTGGTACAGGCAGAGGCAATGATTAATCAGGTGTAAATATATTCAAAGGGGAAGAGTGGAGTAAGTAAGATGAGGATTGGTCTAATTAGCAAAAAGTCATCATCACCTTTGGTAGAGAGTGCAGAACTTGGACCAATGGGAAGGCGCAGCTGGAAATCGATCAACTGATAAATAATAATGCTGGGGTTGATGATGCCATTGTGTACACTGATGGGTCTGTAATCCATGGTGAGAAATCAAGGTAGGGCTTCTCTGCCAGAGTAAATGGCAGAATCATCACTGAACATAGCGGGGCTTACATGATAACAACTTCCAGCATGAGAATGGAGGAAGAGGCAGCTACTGCAGACTTAAGGTGGCTGTCTTAGACTTCATTAACAAGGGCAGTTATTGTATCAGACTCACAATCCATGCCTCAGAAGGTCCAAAGTGGATGGCTGTGGCATGAATGAAAACTTCCATAGAAGCCTTGAATCTTAAGGAACTGGTGTAGATCTACTGTTCCAGTCATGCAGGGTAAGCGGCAATGAAAGAGCTGACAGATTAGCTTCAAGAGTGCCCATATAAATTAAATTGGATATGGATAATGAAGAGATACCGAGGGCAATTAATGATTGCCTATTAGAGGACGAGACTGCAATTGATGAATCGTCAATTGCTAGAATTTCGCATCAAACGTAAAACCAGTAGGGGTGGATGTATAAGAGGATGCTTCCGGCATGCACAAAACAAGTGCACAGCAGGAACAATTAGCATTCATACCCTTCAAACTTTCTGAGAAAGACTGAGCACCTATGGGTTTGCTGGAGTGCACTGATGTTGATTCTGATCAACAATCAACAATCAACAATCACATTTGATTCACCACAATGTACAGAGCAAACCCAGTTTTTATCTTTCACTTTGAGTGTCAAGATATTTCTTTATGAACTCATTGTGTAAGACTATCAGTCCATGCTTTGAAAGGTCCAGAATTGATGACTGTGGCAGGAATGGAAAACGTCCATTGAATCCTCGAGTCCTCAGCAACTGTCCAGGACATGCTTGGGTACATGGTGATAAGAGAGCTGACAGACTGGCCTCGAGAGCACATATGGTAGGGACTGGATATGAATGAGGGAGAGATACTAAGGACAACTAATAATCACCTGTTAGAGAATGACACTGCAATAGATGAATCACCAATGGCTAAGACTGTCAGAATTCGGCATCAAAGATAAGACTAGCAGGGATGGACATATGAGAAGATGCATCCGTCTGTTATGACTAAAATTCATAACATGTCTGTTGATATCTAAATGGTTCGACAAGTATTCATATTTGTTTACTATCATAGTCCTTGGAAACAGGAAGTTACGTCATTGCCTTTGGGGCTGAGTAGCAGACGTCTAAAGTTGGTATCAGCAGAAGTCTACGATTGACTTCTGGGTTCTTCTGTGTGTGTATTTTGAGGCAGGTGGACGCATGTGTTTGAGCTCCTGATTATTATGATTTCACGACAGATTCCTATGATGTTCGACCACTGGATTATCCATATACCTCCGTGAGATAATGCCAGTTCATGTATGAAAGGAATTATGATTTCGTTGAAGAACGTGAGTAAATTATAATTGTGAAAACCTGTCGAGGACAGCGTTTTATCTACAGACTATACTGAGCTTACTGATGACTGCTTGTATATCGCCAATGGATATAATGGCTTTTCAGATAAGATTTGTGGAGCAACGTTTGTGAATAAACTGTCTATTCATTTTGTCTAACCTGGCCTTTGTAGTGACATTTAACAGTTGGTGGAGAAGGGTTGTATGCGTGGTCAGGGAACATACCCCTATTTGAATTTGGCCAGAGTGATCAAGAAGTATTACTCAAACATTCTATAACTATAAAGACCCGCAACACCGTCGCATGTACAACCAGCACGCTACAGGACCAATAAGCATTCATACCCTTCGACATATACTGAGGGAGACTGAGCACCTTTGGGTTTGTCCGGAGTGCAATGATGTTGATTCTGATCAACAATAACAATTTATGAACTCTTAGTATAGTTAGTTGCTTATCCTTTACAGGACGTGGCAATCAACTCCAGCTTTTATTGGCTGTTTGTGATTTTTCTAGGCAATTTTTTTCATTCAGTAGTTTGCCATTGCTTTCTGAACGGTACGGCGCTTATACCATTGTTAAAAATCCACACAAAGCGATCTGCTACCAAACCGCCTGCAGCAGGTTTCGAACCTGGTATATCTGGATTATGAAACTGCATTCATATCCATTAGGCCACAGACGCTAGTATACGTGATCAAAAACCACGTTTTTTAATTGTGTGCTCATTTTAGGGAGTAAATCTTGAAACATTACTGCCGTTATGGATTTTGCTACCAATATTTGCAATGATACTGATTTGTGTACATCCAGGTGTGCAGAAATGAAAGTTCTATTATATAAACATAGTTAAACAGTTCAATGATTATAAAAAATGCATATACAATAGTAAATACAGAAAAAGTAATTTTAAAAAGGTGAAAATTTTTGTTGCCGCTTCCCATATTTCAAGCATGATACAAAAGCAGAATTCCTAAAGCAAGATTCACTTGAGATTATATCTGTTTTCACATAATATAAAAAAAGTTCCAAGCTTTCTAATCATAAAAAAAGTTTTTATGACTATTAAAAATTTTTTGCTGCAAGTAAAATGCATTCTGAGTTGACTTACTTACTTAGTCGTTCCCCTTCTACCGTGAGGTGTAGAGGTTTGGAAGAGAGAGCGCCAGACCATTCTATCAGCTGTCTTCTTCCTGGCCTGGTTCCATTCTAGTCCTCGGTCCTTCAAAGATTGTCTAATGTTGTCCTCCCAGCGGACTCTGGGTCGTCCTGGAGGTCTGGATCCTGGCTCTTTGTTTCCCATGCTTGTCGTGGTAGCCGATCTTCTCCCATTCTGCAGACATGGCCAAACCATCTTAGTTGGGACTGTTCTATTTGGGTCTGCAGCGGATGGGATTTTAGGCCTTGACGGATCGTCTGGTTGCGGACCATGTCTCTTCTTGTTACTTCAACCACTTTCCTCAGATAACTCATTTCTGAGGTTTGGATCTGGCTTTTGTGGGTTGTAGTCATTGCCCACGGCTCGCATCCATATGTCAAGACTGGGACATAGGTGGAGCGGTATACAGCCATCTTCGTTTTCTTACCAACCTCTTTCTTGCTGAGGAATCCACGATTTATGGCCTGAAAAAGTCTCCCAGCCGCTGCTTTCCGAGTGGCCAACTCTTCTTTGATGCCTCCCTTTCGGTCTATAATAGCTCCGAGATATTTAAAGTGGTCGACCTGCTCCAGGACCTGTTCTCCCAACTTAATCTGATGTTTTCTTTCTTCTCATGATATCACCATGGATTTTGTTTTAGAGCTGCTTATGACCATCCCTCTCTTCTCCAGCTCTTCCTTCCAGACTTGCAGGTTGGATTGGTGATGTGCCTCTGATTTAGCAATCAGGGCAACATCATCAGCAAATGCCAGCTCCGAAATATAGACCTGTCTCATCTTCCAGTACCCCACTGAATACTTTCTTGTTCTCTCCTTACATGCCTTGATGACATCGTCCATAAGGAGTATGAAGAGGTAAGGTGATAGGATATCACCTTGTCTTACACCAGTGGTGGTCCTGAACTCTTCTGACTTATGGTTTGCTGTCCTCACATAATTTCTGCAAGACTTCATTCTGAGTTGAACCCAGATCAATTTCATTCGATCCAACCTCCATTTAAATAATCTTATCCTGAATCTCAGGATTAAAAGCTGTAGTTGTTCCTCATTTAACTTAAAAGGTATGATTCTGGATAAAATTATTGTATGTGATGCTCCATTATCCAAATGTTATGGGACAAGTGTAGTCAAAACACGGCGTGAATTCAGAACCCATAAAAATTGTTTTGCATAAACCCAATGTATTTGTTTCACAGTAAAAGAGACATTGCAATCTTATTCAATCCTTAATTTCACAGCTAACTTAAAATTGCAGCAAGATTACCACAGCTGGAACTCATTAAATAGCTGTACTTACTGTTCTTCTCTTATGGATTCTATGTATTTGGCCAGCTCTTTAAGGCCTACAGCTTTCAGAAAAGCTTCAATCAAAGGCAGGGGCAGACTATCCAGAAGATCAAAGGCTCCCTGAAAGAAGCAAATAATAATTTTTTTTTTTCAACTACTTTATAATGATGCACAATTTTCATTATCAGTTTTATACATTATAATTGGATGATCAATATTTCTGTCAAATAAACATATTTTCTCCTTAAAACATGAAGTAATGTAGGAAAATATGACTGCTGCTCACAGCAGAGATGGTGGCAAAACTACGAGTAAAAGCACTAGAAATATTCTCTAATAACCCTACCAAGAAAGTAACAATTTTAAGAGACTTTCTTTCAACAATTCAAGCACTTAGAAACTTACAAGAATGTAGTAGACCAGATATAGCAGAGGAGATACTTCTGGCTACTACATTCTTTTATTCCAGAGGATGTTCAGTCTTAATCGCTTGGATACCTTCACATGTTGGCATAGAGGGAAATGATAAGGCAGATAAAGAAGCCAAGAAAGGTAGATCTGATAAAAATCTAATAAATGTAGGGATGATTAAATCAGAGATTAAGAGCTTAATTAAAGATTTAATAACAGATGAATGGAACGCCCACGGCGACCGTTGCCTCAGTTGGCTGTGTGTGGTGTACCCGGAAACGGGGCCTCCCAGTACTGAGGCACAGTTAAGTCCCTGATGTCACTTATCGGTGCAGAGTTGAGAGAGATGGCTGAGCATCACAATCCCCCCTGTGTTGCAGCATGATGAGAACCCAGCATTGCACACTGAGCTTGGGGGGATCACTTGGGCACCAGACTTAATACTGGCTCTTGACTGGATGGCCGCATGCAGGAGATTTCTACAATGGAGGGTTGGCAGGTGGTGGGTATCTGGAAGTGGCTCTGTGCAGGACGTGAGGATTCCTTGGGAAAGCCCAGAACCAGAGCACAGCATTGTGCAAGCTCTGCATAGTTGGAGAGCCCCCTGGATGACGGGGAATGCACAGTGTGCTACCCCACCTATCCCCAACTGCTAACTTAGAACCAGAAGTGGGGTCCTCTGTATGCGTGCCAGGCCAGGATAAAATGCCTGGGAAAGAGACTGGAGCTCAGAACTCCCTAACTCAAAGTTGCAGGATGGCAGAAAAGCCATGGGAAAGACAGGGCTATTTTGAAGATAACGCAACCATATTTTCACCATACGAGCTCGGACGCCGCCTCGGTAAACAAGGTCCGCGCAGAGCAGTGACACCCCCAGGCTGCTTGCGAATAGTCTACTACTGGGAACATAAACAGATTAGGGATGAGCCCACTCTCCCGTTGAACAGGTGCTAAAGTCGTAGATACTGGGCCAGAAGGCGCACCGGAAACCACAGTATCACGCAACTCGCTTTTTTTTTTCTATGGAGAGTACACCGTCAAATAAATCTCGTACTGGTGCTCGCCCTGTGGAGCTCCACCAGGCAGGTGCAGTGCCGGGCTCTGAGCCTCGATAGAGCCCACCCTCAGCTACTGGAGGACCCTCTAGACCGTCTTGTGGAGTCAGCAGACGGCGGAGGAGAACTACTGACCAAAACAAAACAGAAAAAGAGAAACCCAGAGTGCCACTTGTCATGATGCACTGGAATGCAGAGGGAGTGAACAGCAAGCAGGCTGGATACAGCAAAAAGACAGAGCTGGAAAACATCTTGTATGAGAAGCAAGTCAGTGTTTGCTGTATCCAAGAGACTCACTTGAAAGCAGATCAAACCTTTAAAATAAGGGGATATCAATGCTTCAGATCCGACAGAAAAGATAGACGAAAAGGAGGAGTACTTACTCTTGTAAGGAATAACATTCCTGCACACGAAAGGAAAACCTTCATGGATGGAGCAGAATATCAGCTGCTGCAGATAAAGGTAGACAAGATGGAAATAGAACTCCTGAACTATTACTGTCCGAACAACAAACCCCTGAGTCTCAGCTCTATACAGGTACCAGCCACCAACTTTATAGCAGTTGGAGACTTTAATAGCCACTCCCAGAGCTGGGGCTATAACCATCTGGATCACAGAGGTGAAGAGGTTGAAACTTGGCAAGATGATCACTCCCTAATCCTAGTCAATAATGCCACAGATACTCCTACCTTCTACTCCAGAGGATGGCACACAACTTCAACACCAGATCTTGCCTTCTCCACACCAGATATAGCTGGATCTATTAGTAGAGAAGTAGGAGACCAACTAGGGGGAAGCGACCATCGCCCAATCTTTCTTACTGTCCAGAGTGCAACTCTCAGTACAGGCCCAGCCATTACAAGATGGAACTACAAAAAAGCCAACTGGGGTTTATTCAGGCATCAGGTGAACACGCTGCTGTCTACCCTCAAAGTACAGAACAGAGACATTAATGAAGTGGTAAAAGACTTCAACAGATGCATACTACAAGCTGCAAAAGAAACCATTCCCAAAGGATGCCGGCGTAACTACATACCATACTGGTCCAGAACACTCCAAGAACGTCAGGAAGCTATGGACAGGGCTAGAAAGGACGCAGAGTCTCAGCCTTCACTTGAAACTCACAACAAATGGAAAAAGGCTGTAGCAGAGTTTCAGAGAACAAAGCTAGAAGAAAAACGGAAAAGCTGGAGAACTAAAACGGCATCGCTGAACCTTGAGAAAGACGGCAGGAAACTTTGGAGATTAGTCAAGTCTCTAAATGAAGAGCGCTCCTCACCTAGGCAGACTATCACATTGGATGAAGGTGGCAAACTTTTCAGAGGAAAACAAGATGCAGACTTGTTTGCTAGAAGATACAGTTCAGAAAGCAACTTACCCATTAACATAGATCATCAGAGAGAGATAAGAAAAGAAATACTGGCAACCATGGGACAGACAGATACTCCTGCCCCAATGAGGGAACCCATCACACTAGGAGAACTACAGAAGGCTATTTCCAAGCTTAAGTTTCAAAAGTCACCCGGCCCAGACAAAATCAGCAACGAAATGCTAGTAAATCTGAGCTCAGCAAGCAAAAGACAAAACTGCTTGAGATATTCAACCACAGCTGGTTGAAAGGAACGGTACCCCAAGTATGGAGAGAAGCCATCACAATACCCATACTAAAGAAAGGGAAATGTAAGACCGAGGCTGCAAGTTACCGGCCAATCAGTCTCACAAGCTGTGTTGGGAAGACTATGGAGCGAATAGTCAACCACAGATTGAAATGGTATTTAGAGTCTGAGCAGATCCTGGTGCCGGAACAAGCTGGATTTAGAGAATGCTACAGTATAGAAGACCAAGTTACTTACTTGTCTCAAGCAATAGAAGATGCCTTCCAGGCGAAGAAAAAGGTCCTAACGATCTGGGTCGACTTCAAGCAGGCCTTTGACAAGGTGTGGAAAGATGGCCTCATTGCAAAACTTTGGAGAAGTGGAATCCAAGGCAACATGATGAAATGGATCCAGTCATACTTGCATAACAGGAGAACTAGAGTCACTCTTGACGGTCTGCAGAGCAAAAAAGTGTTGCTCCATCAGGGGGTACCTCAAGGAGGAGTAATTTCCCCAACACTCTTCCTTGTTTACATCAATGACCTGGTGAAAGATCTCCCTGCAGGAGTGAAAGCTGCCTTATATGCAAATGACCTAGTACTCTGGTGCGCTGATGAAAATGTCACCACAGCAAATTATAGAATGCAGCGGGCAGCAGACATGCTAGTGTCATGGGCAGAGAAATGGCTTATCACAATAAAACACAGACAAAACCTCCACAACACTGTTCTCCCTCGCCCCCAAGGACAAATCAGCTAACATACACCTAGGGACAACCGTGATCAAGGAAGAAAGCTACCCCACCTATCTTGGGGTGACATTTGACCAAAGGCTTACATGGAATAAGCATATTGAAAATGCAGAAGGAAAGGCCCGAAGACGACTAGGCATACTCAGAAAATTAGCAGGTACCAACTGGGGAGCAAATGAACGAAATCTAAAGAAGATTTATAATGGAGTAATAAGACCACACTTAGAGTTTAGCTCAGCAGCATGGTCATCAGCTGCTAACTCACATCTGCAGTCTTTGGACAAGGTGCAAAATCAAGCTCTCAGGCTCATTACAGGAGCCATGAAAAAAACTACACCAATAACAGAGATGCAGAAGGTTGCTGGATTACAGACATTGTCCCATAGAAGAGACACAAAAACCATGATCCAGATGGAAAAGTACAACAGTATGCCAATGCACCCAATGAAGGCAAGACTAGATGATCTGGCATTGGGACGTCTAAAGCGTAGCAGCTTTGTGCATCGGGGGAAAAGACTTAGAAGACAGCATCAAGAAGACCTATCCATGAAGACAACACCACTGAAGCCCACCCTATACCCTGTACCATGGGAGCAGGCCAGCAGTGCCCTCCAAATTAATACATCAGTCAGTGGTCTCACAAGTGGATGTGAGTATAATGATCTGCAAAAACGAACTGCTACATTGAGTATGATCCAAGAAAGCTATCCCGATCAATCATGGATACATGCCTATACAGATGGATCAGCAACTAATGCTGTTAGGAATGGAGGTGCCGGTATCTTTATCTCATATCCTGACAACCACTATGAGACTAGGCACATTCCCACTGGTAAATTCTGTTCCAACTATACAGCTGAGGTTCAAGCTCTAGAGCAAGCTGCAAATATAATTTATAACACCAACTCTGACTGCCACCAGGTAGTCATCCTCACAGATGCACTGTCTGTCCTGCAAGCTCTCAAGGGTGGTAAACTCCCGCATCTGAGAAATGAACTAAACAAGGTAGCTGCCAAAAAGAGAACCATACTTCAGTGGGTACCATCTCATTGTGGTGTACCCGGAAATGAAAAGGCAGATAAACTTGCAAAAAAGGGAGGAGAATGTGAACAAGAAGATAATGAAGTCACATACTTTGAGAAAAAGAGAGCTATCCAGACTATCAGAAGAGAACAGAACCAACGCAAAGACGACTATCACACTCTCGACCGGCAGGGACAGATAACTATTTTTCGACTCAGGACAGGGCATAACAAACTGAATAAACACATGCACAAGCTACGATTGTCTGCTTCACCACTGTGCACATGTGGATTGAACGAACAAACTGCTGAGCATGTTCTACAGGACTGTCCTCTGTATGACCAGTTAAGAAAGATATACTGGCCCAATGACTCAACACTAAACTCAAAGCTATATGGAGTTAAAGAGGAACTTCAAACAACAGTCGAATTCATCATGAGAACTCGTCTGACGGTGTAATCATCAAAGATGCGATCGCAAGAAGAAGAAGAAGAAGAAGATGAATGGAAAGCAGAGTGGGATAAAAATCTGAAAGGAAGGAATGCATATAAGATGTTCAAGGCTCCAACAAGAAAATGTCAGATATCTAAGGAATTGGAAATTCCCAGTAATAAGAAACTTCTCAGACTGCAGCTGGGAAAAGGCTATTTCAGAATAGAAGAACCTTAATGCACAGGATGTCTCCAAGACAATAATATAGAACATTTCTTGTTAAAATGTAAGAGGTATGAGCAAATGAGAATACCAATATTAGATTATTTGCAAGCTTTAAATTTACCTATAAATATAGAAGAGGTGTTAGGAATAGACAGACCTAAGGAACTGCATAATATAGTCAAACAATATTTAACACGAACAAAGGTTATATAGTAACTGGGAATGTGAAGGTCTGATGCTGTTCTTACAATGCATATGACTTTTAACAGGTGAAAATCAATTAAATATACGTTAAAGTCAGTTATATAACTGGAACCACCAGGCCTTTACAACCCTCCACTTTAATATTATTCTTGTTCAATGTTTCTGCTTGATTTTGTTCGGTTTTTTTTGTTTGGTTATTTTTTCAACATACAATCATAATTGGTAATTGTGATTTGCCCTATTTACAATGATTTGACAAATGTGATGCCACTTTCCCATATTGGCAGTCGTTCATTTTATCTGGAATTAAAAACAATATATATCCTAATTATAACCCATCAGAGGTTGTACGGGATATTTTTCATCGTTAAATAAAAAAAAAAAAGACTACTGGTTCCTATGCATGTCGTAGAAGGTGACCAATACCAGGTTGTACACGGGGCTCACAATCTCACCATGTAAAACTGATGATGATTTGTCCATCATATTTGATGAGGACCAATGACATCTCTCATAATACAGTTCCTTCTATGATGTTATGTGTGTGCTCATATGGCTGATCAAGCCAATGCAAACAAGACAAGTTCTGTTGCATGACCAACATACAAGGCTCGAAGACAATATAGGTTGCACATCCACGCTTGACTTTCGGGCTGCACGTTTTTTCTGGGCTGCCCTCACATGGTTGGCCTCGCTGACTGCGACACCCGTTTTGACAGCGCCTCTCCAGGTTGTGCGATCCTGTGCCAGATGCTCCTAGGTGGTTATATTAAACTAGCAGCTCTTAAGTGACTCCCTCAGGCTGTCTCTGAAGCACTTCTTTGGTCGTCCTCTAGTACGCTTTCCCTCCCTCAACTACAGCAGCCTCTTTGGGAGGCGTTCAAGTAAAACTATTTGCTACAAAAACAACCATTGCAAGTTTGTGCAGGCTTCCTCAAGCGGGCCATCTACAGCAGTGATTCTATGCTCCATAAGGAATTAACAAGGAGATGAAGAACTGAAGAGGTATAACAAACTTTCAACAAGACAAGATTTTTGTGTCCCCCTTTTCACTCCGTACGGAACATGAAACCACCACAGCAGTTGCTCCCCTTGCATGAAGCCTCCACCATGTTATTCATATGCTCTTATAGTAGTGGTTTTATTCAATGGCTTAATGGCATCGTGTCTGTGCACATAACATGGGAAAAAAAGGTTAATTTCCACATAAGGATGGCTGTTTTTTAGAAATATTTTGGTAATTTCCTATCTTTCGTACCTTTTTGCTCCGCAGTGAATATGCATAGTTAGGTGTTGTTTCGTAGCGCTTAGGGTTAGGATTAGAATTAGGGTAAGGATTAGGGTTAGGATTAGGGTTTGTGTTAGGGTTAGTGTTAACCATAATACTAATACTAACCCTAACTGCTACGAAACAACACCTAACTACATATATTCACTGCGGAGCAAAAAGGTACGAAAGATAGGAAATTACCAATATTTTAATGTCCTCTTTGAATTTTGTGCATTATTGTGTTACCGGGGCCCGAAAGGGGAGCAAAGAATAGTAACACTGTCCCCTACCAAGCATGTCGTAAAAAGCGACTAAGGAGGGTTGGGCATGGGGCCGGTTACACCATCCTGTAAAAAAATTTAAACCACAAAAAACTTCAACAAATATGGACAAGTCAAATAAAGAAAATAAAACACAGCCATCCAAGACAGGGGAAGGTCCTCTCGCGGGAAGGCGTATGATGCAACACAGAGAAAGCCGAAAGGAGTCTGTGTTGCTGACTAACCTTCTTTCTTCTAGGAGAACTTCCAGATTTGGCACCTGGAATGTTCGGACATTAAACGAACAAGGGAAAGTGGCGCAAGTAGCAGCAGAAATGAGGGAATACAAAATCGAGGTTCTGGGAATGTGTGAAACAAAGTGGAAGGGGGTAGACAGGAAGAAACTCATCACAGGTGAATTGGTGCTGTCCTCAGGACATGAAGACGAAAGTTCACACCACAGTGAAGGGGTAGCTCTTATGTTATCTAAAGAAGCACAGAAAGCACTAATTGAATGGGAAGCTGTTGGACCCAGAATAATAACAGCTTCTTTCAAAACAGCTAAAAAGAAAATTCATGTAAATGTCATCCAATGTTATGCACCAACTAATGACAAAGAAGAGTCTGTGAAAGAAGCATTTTATACTAAACTACAGGAAATTATGGATAAAGTAAAAAGAAGAGACATCACAATTTTGATGGGTGACATGAATGCAAAGATAGGTACAGTCAACACTGGATTCGAAGAAGTCATGGGAAAACATGGGCTAGGAGTAATGAATGAAAATGGAGAGCTATTCGCAAACTTCTGTGCTTCATATCAACTGGCTATAGGAGGAAGCATGTTTCCACATAAGAGAATACACAAGGCAACATGGATATCACCAGACCATAGAACAGAAAATCAGATTGATCATATATGCATAAACAAGAAGTTTAGATCATCATTGCAGGATGTAAAGGTATATAGAGGAGCAGATGTGGCATCAGATCACCATCTTCTGATAGCCAAAGTAAAAATGAAACTCAAGAGATATGCAACAAAGCAAAATTATAGACAACAGTTTAATGTAGGACAGCTAAGAAATCAAGAAACAAGAGACAAATTTGCGGTCACAGTATCCAACAAATTCCAAGTGCTCCAACAGCTGGAAGATGTAGAGAATACAGAAGACTATTGGCAGCAGGTCAAAACAGTATGGAAGGAGACATGTGAAGAAATACTGGGGAAAAGGGAAAGACAACAAAAAGCATGGATAACAACAGAAACCATCAATAAGATAAAAGACAGAAAAAACAAGAAAGCAGAGTTAAACACAAGCAAAACTAGAAGCTCCAAAGCCAAGGCTCAAGAAGTGTACACAGAAGCAAACAAAGAAGTAAAAAGAAGTATCAAAAGAGACAAGAGGAAGTATATTGAGGAGTTGGCAAGAGAGGCAGAAGATGCTGCAGCCAAAGGAAATATGAGAGAACTGTATAGCAGCACAAAGAAGCTAACAGGGAAATACAAGCAAACAAGTTGCCTCATAAAAGACAAGAATGGGAAACTGCTCAGCAATATACAAGAGCAAATGAAGAGGTGGACATAATATTTTGGGGACCTTCTCAATAGACCAGCTCCACAAAACCCGCCGGACATCCAGCCAGCAGAAGAAGAGCTACAAATTAACGGTGAAAGACCAACGAAGGAAGAAATAAAGAAAGCCATAAAGCTTCTAAGAGAGGGAAAAGCGTCTGGACCTGATGGCATACCAGCAGAGGCCATCAAAGCAGATATCGACACGGCTACAGAGATGTTATATAAATTACTTGGTAAAGTCTGGGAAAAGGAAGAGATACCAGCAGAATGGAAAGAAGGATATCTGGTTAAGTTGCCTAAGAAGGGAAATTTACAAGAGTGTACAAACTATAGAGGAATAATGTTACTATCAGTGCCAGGAAAAGTATTAAACAGGATTATCCTTGAGAGATTAAAAGAGTCCATAGACAAGAAACTGAGAGATGAACAAGCAGGTTTTTGACAAAACAGATCATGTACAGACCAGATAGCCACTTTGAGAATAATAGTTGAACAAAGTCTGGAATGGAATTCACCACTATACATCGGATTTGTGGACTACGAAAAGGCATTTGACAGTGTAGACAGAGAATCACTTTGGAAATTGATGAGGCATTATGGAGTTCCCCTGAAGATCATTAATTTAATAAAGAAAACATATGAAGACATGACATGCAGAGTTCTTCACGAAGGACAGCTTACAGAACCGTTTGGGATAAGAACAGGAGTGCGACAGGGATGCCTCTTGTCTCCATTTCTTTTCTTGCTGGCAATAGATTGGGTTATGAGATCATCGACAACACACAACAGAAATGGAATCCAGTGGACTCTGACTAAGCAGTTGGATGATCTGGATTTTGCTGATGACTTGGCTCTTCTGTCCCATAACCGTAATCAGATGCAGGACAAATTGAAAACACTCGATGAGAGGTCACAGCAATTGGGTCTGAAAATACACAGGGAAAAGACAAAAATAATGAGAATAAATGCAGGTAATGATAACAGGGTTGAACTTGAAGAAACACCAATACAAGATGTAGAATCATACACATATCTTGGCAGTAATATAGACAAAGTTGGAGGGACAGACAGTGATATCAAAATAAGAATACAAAAGGCAAGAGGAGCTTTCATTGCATTGGGAAATATATGGAGATCAAGAGAAATCGGATCCAACACGAAAATAAGAATCTTCAACTCAAATGTGAAGTCAGTCCTATTGTATGGCTCGGAGACATGGAGAACAACAAAGACAACAACCAAAAAGCTACAGACTTTCACAAATGGGTGCTTGCGTAGAATAGAGGGATTAAAATGGTATGACAAGGTTACCAACGTGGAACTGATGACAAGAACTAGACAAGTGCCAGTGGAACAAGAGATGAGAAGAAGACGATGGCGATGGATAGGACACACACTGAGGAAACCTGTTGATAGCATTACAAGGCAGTCCTTGTTCTGGAACCCCCAGGGCAAGAGAGGCAGAGGAAGACCAAGAAGTACATGGAGAAGAGAGTTGGAAACAGAGGTGAAAATGATGAGGAGAACATGGAAAGAACTTGAGATGATGGCACGGGACAGGAGGACTTGGCATGTGTTTGTTGAAGGCCTATGCTCCTTTGGGAGTGGAGGGTTATGAATGAATGAATTGTTTTGTTATTTTTTTTTTATATTTGATATCACAAAAAGCTTTATCAAATTAATTGCAAGTAGGATTACTAGGTTCAGGTTATAGAAATCCACTACTACATTTTATGGCTTTACAGCAAAGCTGAGCATGGAAGTTTTTACTTTTTTTAATACTAATATCCCTTTTGCACTTTTTTCTTCAGTACTTTCTAATCTTTTTTAGACTTTTATCATGATTAACCTTATCAAAATTAGAATATAATGTAATATAGAACAACAGATAATCTACTGCCAACCAGGCAATAAACAAGGAATTGTCTTTATTCCATGCAGTCACTGAACAAAAAAGCATCTATTTCTGGCCAACTATCTGACCAAACAACCAATCAATCATCTAAGGGTTAAGTAGAAAATCAATAAACTTACCAGAAGATTAACAGGTGTGCATTCCCAGTAATCTGTTGACTTGTTAAACTGTTGTTGCCAGAATGTCATGGTCGATGTGTTATAATGTTTATTCTTGTCTTGATGGTCTTTTAACAACTGATATAAAAAAAAATAAAGATCATAGGTAAGGAATGAATTCCCACTTCGAGAAAATCTCTTTGTAAGAATTCTTCATTAGTTATTTCAGCTGCCAATAGGATTCTTATCATTTTTGAGGGAAATCACATCTCTGTGGCCTTTGATGCTTTTATGCATTTTTTTGCTCAGTGTCCATGGCTCACATCCATACAGTAAAATTGACCCAGTGTAACACTTCTGAACTTTTTTTGACTATTCAATGTCAAGAATTTATTTCATATGTTATTCCTCATATTATTAATTTTTTTTAATTTTTTTTTTTTTAGCATATCATATTCTGTTCTTAATCTCAGCAATGCATTTTCCATGTATTGTAATCATTGTGCATATGTTTTTCAAACCGGATGTGTTGTTTAGTGTTGTTCCATTCATCATTACTCTGCGTTCAGACAGGATCCTTTGCTTGAAAATATCCATTGTTACTGCATTCTTCCTATTTAGATCAAGGCCTTGTTTGATAGATTTGTTGATTTTCACCGGTTCGTGTAATTCCTAGAACAGATTATTCCAGTCAATATCAAATATTCATATCCTCCAATTTTATTACTAGGCAGTTTTTTGTTCTGGATTCTCAATGGTAGGAGAATTACAGGTAGACAGAAGGTCACCTGGAGATGTGAACTGGAGACAAATAAAGATTATGAGGAGGACAAGGTACAACCTTCAGGTGATGACACACGACAGGAGGACAAGGTACAACCTTGAGTTGATGACACACGACAGGAGGACAAGGTACAACCTTGAGGTGATGACACACGACAGGAGGACACAGTACAACCTTGAGGTGATGGCACATGACAGGAGGACAAAGTACAACCTTTGATGACACATGACAGGAGGACAAGGTACAACCTTGAGGTGATGGCACAACCTTGAGGTGATGGCACACGACAGGAGGACAAAGTACAACCTTGAGGTGATGGCACACGACAGGAGGACTATACTCCTTGAGAAGCCAAAAGGTAGTGATAGAATGAGTATTCAATTTTCATCCCCAAACCAAGAGACATTCTGACACTAGTAGTGTTAGGACATTCTGACACTAGTTGTGTTAAGACATTCTGACACTAGTAGTGTTAGGACATTCTGACACTAGTAGTGTTAAGACTTTCTGCAATTTTTACACACACTTGTCATCACTATCACTTTCCTTTGTGCTTCATACAGAGCATGGAGCCACCATTGCAGCCGCCCCCCTCCCTTTACAGGAAGCCTGCCCCAAGTAGTCACATACTCTTGCAGCAGTGGTTTCTGTGGCAATTTGTTTTCCATGATGAGATTACCAGCCCCCATGCCCAACCTGATACTGGTCACCTTGTACGACATGCATGGGGGCTTAGTAGTCCTGTTATTTCTTTGTCTCATCAGAGAACTCTGAGAACTACACAGATTACCAATTTCAAAGTCTGGTAGTGTTAAGACATTCTGACATTTCAAAGTCTGGTAGTGTTAAGACATTCTGACATTTCAAAGTCTGGTAGTGTTAAGACATTCTGACATTTCAAAGTCTGGTAGTGTTAAGACATTCTGACATTTCAAAGTCTGGTAGTGTTAAGACATTCTGACATTTCAAAGTCTGGTAGTGTTAAGACATTCTGACATTTCAAAGTCTGGTAGTGTTAAGACATTCTGACATTTCAAAGTCTGGTAGTGTTAAGACATTCTGACATTTCAAAGTCTGGTAGTGTTAAGACATTCTGACATTTCAAAGTCTGGTAGTGTTAAAACATTCTGACATTTCAAAGTCTGGTAGTGTTAAGACATTCTGATATTTCAAAGTCTGGTAGTGTTAAGACATTCTGACATTTCAAAGTCTGGTAGTGTGTTACGCTTCAGTCTAACCAGTTGTCAATGGACTCTTCCTTCAGGCATATCGTAAATGGTAACTAATATGAAATTGTGGATGAGGCTGGCAGCCTGAGCATGTAAAGCACACAACAGACTGTGATTTTTGTGTGTTATAAGCAATGTTTTCAAGAACATGCACAACTTCATATTACTCACCTTGTATGGCATGTCTTAGGGACAGACACTGGTTCCTACGTACATTCAGTTTTGTCACTGTCATTAGTAGGGCTTGGATTTTAATTACCTAAATATTTCAAGATAAATGACCTATAAAAAATGCATTTATGACCATAAGAAACCCCAAAAATGCAGCATAAAATTTAAAAAATGACCTAAAAAACAAAACTTTCTGTTTTAGTTTTCGAGCTAAACTAAAATTATTCTGTATTATTAACCGAAGAAAATGAATGGCATAAAACAAAACAAAAAGAATCTAACAAATACAATTTAATTTTTTTGCTATTACTGAGCCAAACTGAAATTCTTTATGTTACTAACCAAACAAACAAAAATTTTGACCAACAAAACAGGGAAAACATAAAAACACAACTTCATTTTTTTAATTTTCTGTGCCACGCAAAGTCTATTGTATTAACCAAAAATATGAAGTCCAACACACACACACAAATAAAAAAAAAAAACTTAAAATGTAATTTAAATTTTTTCAGTGAAAAGTTTTTAAACTGACAATTTTATTGTTATTAACAAAATAATTATTTATTTTTAAACAAAACCACAAAAAACATAAGATAACAACTGAATGTTTTCAAAGTTTCTAAGGCAAACTGAAAGTTTTTATTACTGAGTTCAGAATTACAATGCAAAATGAAAACCATGTGCAGATTTTCTTAATTAAGAAAAAAAATTTTTAATCACATAAAATTTTGCCTCGTTCTGGTGTGGCGTGCACCATTCAACCTAGACACAGGATCCATCGGTTGTGTTAGTGCGCATGTCCAAATATAAAAGGCCTTGTGGTCTGGTTAATAGATTTTCAAAAGAGAATAAGTTTCTATTGTCTGCCAACAAAACTTTAAACACTGAAAAGCTCCTTTCCACTACTACTGACACAACACCAGCATACTTGAAATAAACTGTGTCTATTGATTTTGAAATAAACTGCATCTATTGATGTTGAAATAAACTGCATCTATTGGTTTTGAAATAAACTGCATCTATTGATTTTGAAATAAACTGCATCTATTGGTTTTGAAATAAACTGCATCTATTGGTTTTGAAATAAACTGCATCTATTGGTTTTGAAATAAACTGCATCTATTGGGTTTTGAAATAAACTGCGTCTATTAGTTTTGAAATAAACTACACTTATTGGTTTTGAAATAAACTGCATCCATTGGTTTTGAAATAAACTGCGTCTATTGGTTTTGAAATAAACTGCGTCTATTGGTTTTGAAATAAACTGCACATACATGACAAACCTCGGAAATTAAAAAAACCTGTACAAAAAATCCAAAACCCTGTACAAAGACCAGCAAAACCTGTACAAAGACTGAAAAAAAACATATCAAAAGATTATTATTATTCTTGTTCATAGTTTCTTCTTGATTTTGTTTGTTTGTTTTTTATTTTTCTATTTAACGTATAGGCCTAAGCACAATTGTGAGTATTCCTATTTTCAAATGTGATGCCACTTTCTCATGTCGGCAGTTGTTCATATTATTTGAAATTGGAAACAATATATATCCTAATTATAACCCATCAGAGGTTGAACGGGATTTCTGTTTATCTTCATTAATTTAAAAAAAAAAAAAATTTCAAAAGAGTTAATTCGTGTAAAAATATTTTCAATTACAGTAGGCAGCATTATAAATGAGGCACGGGGACTTTGCCTTTTAAAGCAGGTCTTCACTTATTTTAAAACCCAAACAATAAATGTCTGAGTTTATTTTACACTGTAAAAATAATGTGATGGTGTCATCATTTAGTATATTTCTGTGTTTAATTATCACTAACAGACTGGGAAATCCTGTGTTCAATAAGATCTTATTAAAGAACTCTGAGACACAGTAATAAGGGGAATGGGTTAGAAAACCTGTACAGAAATTATGTGCAGGGTGTACACATCTGAAAACGCAAACACCTTGTACAGATTATGGGTAAACCATAGCATGTGGCATGTATGACTGCATCTATTGATTTTGAAATAAACACTGAAAAGCTCCTTTTCACTACTACTGACACAACACCAGCATACTTGAAATAAACTGCGTCTATTGATTTTGAAATAAACTGCATCTATTGATCTTGAAATAAACTGCATCTATTGGTTCTAAGTCTGCTGAAAATTCACCAAGAGAAAAGTTTGTCCCCGATAGCAACATCTAAAATCAAGCACAGCTTTTCAAATCCCACATTTTTGTTTTAAAACTTGCTAAATTTTCTTGTGCACAGCTTTTCCCACGTCTCCATTCATCATTTTCTTCATCAAATCTATCTAATCCACTAATATAACTGCTGACTTATCCAAATAAGTAATGGCATCAGGCAGAAATAAAAATGTGATTTTATGTAGGAAAATCTACCAACAAAATTTGTTTTCAGGGGTTTAGTTAGAATGATTAAACTGCATGGCAAAAACAGTGAAGTAAAGAAATTTGTAAAAAGCAATTAAGTAAGAACAACTTAACACTAATAAATGCATATTTTTATTGAAAATGCCAAAAAAGGTGTTAAAGTGACCGAACAATCTGAAAAAATTCCCTAACATGCCAAGCATGGCAAAAAATGCAAAATAATGCCTAACAAAGGTTCTTAAATCACTTTGTTTTTTTATGAAACACATTTATATTCAACTGAGCAACATTTCGGTTATGCCAAAAACAAAAAAAAAGACATGCAAAGTCATTAAAATCCTAGGCCTTGTCATTAGTTTTAGTTATGCAGACATCAAATTCTGAGAGTTGTTCTTTATTGCGATGACTTATCTAGTTATTCACACGTTTGCAGTATTCCTGCTTTCTGCACTGCATTGACTGAGAGCTGATGAGCATATTCTCCAAAACTGCCCAGCCCCATTGAATTGGTTTTTTTTTTTTTTTAAATTAATGAAGATAAACAGAAATCCCGTTCAACCTCTGATGGGTTATAATTAGGATATATATTGCCCTCAATTCCAAATAATATGTACAACTGCCGACATGAATTGGTGGCATAAAACTGGCAAGAGGTTGCAGAGCTGAGGCAGAAGCTGTGGGGCTGCCACATGAAGCTGGAAAAGACTATGGACTTTGTCTTGGTGACAGACCTGCACATTTAGTATGACTAAAAACACTGAACTCAGAAGACAAGAAGAAGAATGAGAAAAAAAAAAAGAAGAAAAGAGATGTCATCTTCACAACTGTTCATACACTCAGAAAACACTCAATTTTCTATACATATTCTCATTACTCCGAGGAAACTGGTGCTGAACTCACATTTATAGTCAAGATTAACTGTTTATCTGAAGGTCGTGGTGCCGCACCATATTTAAAAGCCTCTAGCAGAGATGATGTTACAAATGCTGTGGCAAACATATTATTGTCAAAGATGCGGAGGTTGCGACGTGCCTCAGCTAGAACAAATTTTCCATGAAAATTCAGAACAATGTTGCTAGAGTAAGCTCCCTTGATCTTCTGCCAGGATCTCAAGGTCTTGTATGGTTGATCTCTCAATACCTGCCGGTAATGATTGCAGTCATGGTAAATATCCTTATTTATATCAACATCTGTAACTGAATCTGTAACTAATACATATAATCATAAGGAAGTCTTTCTGTTATTTACTAGCAAATTAAAAAACACATAGATATCCGGTTATACCTTTACTTAAAAGTTACCCCCAAAAAACTACATAATTTAAATACGTGCTTCAGTAGAAAGGAAAGTTTGGAAAACTAAGAGCCTGAGATCCAGAACTGCAGGACTACCCAGAGTTCTCTAGGGCGACAATATTTGACAATCTCTGAAGAACTGAGGACTAGACTGGAACCAGGCCAGTAGGATAAACATTGAGAAATCATGTTGATAGCATTACAAGCCAGTCCTTGTTGTGGTATCTACCAAGTAAGAGAAGTGTAGGCTGACCAAAACAAACACAGAAATGAGAACACAAATGACAATTATGAAGACAAGAAAAGACCTTGACCTTTATTCTGGAATCCCAATGGTAAGATAAATAGAATTAAATAAAAAAACATATGGAGAAGAGAACTGGAGACAGAAATGAAAATGACGAGGAAGATGTGAAGAGATGGAAAGACCTTGACCTGATGTCACATGACAGGAAAACGTGGCATAGAACTTATTGAAGATCTATGCTCCATGGGGAGCTGAATGATAACAATGATGACGTAAGCATGATAATTGATGTGTTGTTTTTTTTTTAAATATTAATGAAGAAAAATATCCCGTTCAACCTCTGATGGGTTATAATTAGGATATGTCACAGAATATATTGTTTTCAATTCCAAATGACATGAACAACTGCCGATATGAGAAAGTGGCATCACATTTGTCAAATTATTGTAAATAGGGACAATCACAATTGTGCTTATACGTTAAATAAATAAACAAACAAAAACAAACAAAATCAAGAAGAAACTCTGAACAAGAATAATATTAAAGTGGAGGGGTGTAAAGGCCTGGTGGTTTCAGTTATATAACTGACTTTAACAGATATTTAATTGACTTTCATCTGTTAAAAGTCATAAGCATTGTAAGAACAGCATCAGACCTTCACATTCCCAACCACTATACTAGGTACAGTATATTAACATTTGTTCGTGTTAAATATTGTTTGATTACATTATGCAGTTCTCTAGGTTTGTCTATTCTTAACACCTCTTCTATATTTATAGGTAAGTTGGATGCTTGCAAATAATCTAACATTGGTATTCTCATTTGTTCATACCTCTTACATTTTATCAAGAAATGTTCTATATTATTGTCTTGAAGACATCATAGAAAATGTCAGATATCTAGGGAATTGAAAATTCCCAGTAATAAGAAACTTCTCAGACTATATCTGGGAAAAGGCTATTTCAGAATAAAAGAACCTTAATGTTGTGTTGTTGCCCCCTCAGTGACTAGTTAATTAAGGGAAATAAAAGACCACATTTGTTCTGTTGTGTAACCTCACCAGAAAGTGTAAACTACAAAAGATGCTTGGTTTTTGAACTCTTCTAAGAAAGTTAAAAACATAAATGGTGTCGTAGATTTTCGGATAGGAGTATTAAGACTTGGGTTGGTCCCTTCTGAATAGGTTGGAATGAGTGATAGTCACGGTGAGAGTTAGACAAATGAAATAGATTCCACGAGTGGTGAGATGATAGACTGTGGTATAGAGGCTGTCGCTGAAAGCGAAAAGAATTCTTCTCCCTCTCACCTATCCTCTACGACGGTTTTTACAGAGTCCGACAGTCTAAACCACATATATATATATTACATATAATTCTATCTACTCACGGGCACGCACATACACGTGACGACAGTTAAACACACAGACTTGGAAAATCTATAACAGTGATTATATATATAATTGGGATCGAGCTGACCAACGCACTGATTTTGTTCAAGAGAGATTTTTATTATTATCATAAAAAAAAAACTCTCACAACACCAAAAATTTCATCAAGGAAAAACATATACAAATAGTCATAAAATTCAAGAAAAATGCTACAAGGATGATAGCCCGTTAGATCTTACTCTAGGTTTAACCCACAGCCCCGTTAAGAGAACAGATGATGGCCCAAAGAGTTATAGATACGTAGGGTTGAGTCTAAGAGATTTCTTTCTTTCTCGTAAATATATGAACAGAGTTGGATAAATCTGATTTAACCTAAGAAAACAGAAACTCTAGCATTTTGTAACAAATTCTGCAGGTTAAAAAAAAAGTTAAGACAGCAAATGGGTGACAATAATACACCGGTAAATATAACACTCAGACCTATGTACTCTCATTCATTCAGCCATGGCCTTTCTTGCACATATATATACTCACAACTTTGCTCGCTGCCTCTGGGAACATAATAATTCTAGGACCTTCACACAGACCCGAAAATGCAGTCATCGGCCAAGAAATCCCCAGTTCCAAAAGACGTACTGAACTCTCTGTCTCAGGGAACGATTTCCTTGGGTGTTCTTATTTTTCCGAATGTCTGATTAAGTCGCATAAAATTTGTCCAGGCACGAAAGTTAGCAGAGCACAATGTCATTAGCTTTGGATTCTAGAATTAAGGAATGTCAGATCGGTGTCTACTTCCAGGAAGGTACTATATTTGGTCACCACAATACTAGTCACAATCTCTGTCGGAATGTTAATGTTATTCTTGTAATATTCACGCCGCCAGGCAGAAAATTTACGTAGAGTTTATGAAAGAATTTAAGATCTGGCGCAAAGGCCCTGCATTGATCATTACAGTCTTTGAAAACCCGTTATTGGGATATAGTATTTCTGTCTAACTCAGTTTGCATATGCACTGTCAGATCAGTGTTACTTGAGAAACCCACGTGGTTCAAAATAAGGACTGTCTATTTCTTCACAAGTATGAACTCTTATTAAAGGCTGGTAAAGTTCGGGTCACCCCAGTATTTCACACAGCACTACGGTAACACAACGACTAGGATAATTCACTAGATAGGTAGTTAGAAGCTCGTCACAAATCTGACGAGAACTATGAAATTCGCTATAAAGCTTCATTCGCTAAGCCCGCGTGTTCCGTCTACTGAAGAATGTTGAAGACTGAAATGAAATCAGATTTCAGCTCCTGGGTGGATATTTGAAAACAGGGGCAAACAATCCCACATTTTCTCCAACTCCGAAATCATCTCCCCTTTCCCGTGTAAAACCACCTAACATGTCGTAACTGCCACCTACTGACCAAGATGTACGCGTGTCAGTTGCAACTCTCAGACAACCGTCTGCCGTGCCAAGAGTAATCTCACCCTTCGTTTAACAAACTGACCGAGAAACGTGCGTGTCAATTGCAAAGGTAGACAACTTGTCTGAAAGGCAGGGCAGTTTTCACAATACAAGCTGACCATGGCCCGTGGAGCGTGAGTGTCATATGCGAAAAACCAAACCCTCTGTCTGCCTGCCCGGTCCGGCGGAGTGAATTTTCACACTACGGCCCAGAACTCGGCCGAAGAAAACACTGTCCCCGGGGGAACAGCAGACAGCTGTCGGCTCTCCCGGTCTGACGGAATGCATTATAACGCTTCTCGTCTGACTGACATCCACGTAATACCATCTAGTGCGATACTCAGTTTTGAGAAACAAAACAGGTAAAGTTTGAGAATACTGAAGAAAATATTTTTCTCAAACGAGTGATGCGAAAAATACATGAAAAACAAGTACGGAAAGATAATAAAATAAAAGGATTCGGGTGAGAGAATAGGAAGAAGATGTAGGCAATTTAATGACCATAACCTACGTGACAAATGGCATGCTATTTTGTGTTCACATACAATATACAATTTGTTTTAAAAAATTAGTTGTATTTCAATCATGCTACATTTGTCTAGAATCTTTTTTTTTTTTTAATTTCCTTTCATACAACAGCAGGAAAACCATGAGTCCAAAATAAAAATAAAAATTTCTGAATTCAATTTAAATTATCACTTCCGTGTTCGCTCCTTATTTCGCTTGTAGCCACCACTGTAGCTGGAAGGCTGCACCAAAGCAGTCACGTGATCTTGGAGTAGTGGTTTCTGCAGCAGTTTTACATGACAACATTACCAGCCCCATTAACAACCTCATTTCAGTCACCTCTCACTACATGTGAGAGGTAACTGTGGCCTATTCATCACTTAGACCTCTGACGCAGGGGGAACAACAAAGACAATTCACTGATACTTTTGTCCCCTTACATAAAAATAAAAAATCCTAAACACAATTTTTTTTTAACTTGATGGATAAAAATATATTGTTCAACCCCTGATGGGTTTTAGGATATATGGGCTATGATTTTAGATGTTATGCTACAGATAGGAACTACTGATCAGTGTAGCTGTGGCACTGATAAAATGACAACTGAATATCTGCTACACTAGTGCCCAACATACGAAGAACAGAGAAAGCACATATGAATGTCATCAGTACCACTCCTGGACATACTCTATGGAGATACCAACGACCTCAAGCTGGCCAACGCTATCTTTAAACGTATTCAAGTTGACGTCTGAAAGTGTACGAAGAAGAATAAGAGAAAGATACAACAGGGCCTCGCTTTTCAGCGTTCCACTAATACAGGGGTTTTCAATTACATAAATGTTCATACTGTTCGGTCTCGTTTTGCTCTTTATGAGTTTTTCGGCCTGACGCGCTCAGCAGCAGAATCCAAGCATTGCTTCGGGCGCCATTTCATTGTCCTTAATTTAATTTGTTTACAGCATTTTTGCGCTCTGTATTCTGGCAATTTTCGAAACTTTCAAAATTTATTATATTATATATAATATTTTCTATTAATTACAATGGCATCTAGCCTAAGTATAATAGTGATAACAAGAGTCGTATGTTCAATTTACTTTCGTATCGTTTTTTTTAGGCCTTGCTCTATTGCGCACTCAGTATATGATAGTGTCAAAAATTTTATTAGGATTGTACATGCATTTTCAAGTTAGAAAACTACTATTTTCGGCTTTTTTAGGATTTCCGCTTTTCGGCGGGAGTCTGAAACCTAACCTGCCGTTTGAGAGCAGCCCTAATGTAATATGTAGATTGTCGCTATTTGCACACAGCAGTATCCCTCTGTAATGTATTGAGTATTGGTTTCCACTGTTTAGAATAACCAATACTTAGGGGAGGCTTTGCTGCGATATTGTCAGTTGAGTAGCGCCATGAATAAACCTGTTAACGCCTCGTCTCGTGTTATGAATATTCTGTTATAGTCGACATTGCAGAAGCTAACACCCTCCTCATCATTTGTTGTACATAGGGTAAATGAAAATATCCAACTTTGCGTTTCCAAAACTCACACAGAAAACTCAAATACCCACCTTCTTCGCTGACCCTAACATCAAAGATATATATAAATATATATAGAAGAGGTGTTTCCTAATGGCAAAGACCTAGGGAACTGCATAATATAGTCAAACAATATTTAACACGAACAAATGTTAATATATAGTGGCTGGGAATTTGAAGGTCTGATGCTCATGACTTACAATGCTTATGACTTTTAACAGATGAAAGTCAAATAAATATCTGTTAAAGTCAGTTATATGACTGGAACCGCCAGGCCTTTACACCCCTTCACTTTAATATTGTTCTTGTTCAGAGTTTCTTCTTGATTTTTTTATTTATTTTTTTATTTATATATATATTTTTTTTTTTTTTTTTTTTTTTTTATTTAACGTATAAGCACAATTGTGATTGTCCCTATTTACAATCGTTTGACAGATGTGATGCCACTTTCTCATATCGGCAGTTTTTCATTTTATTTGGAATTGAAAACAATATGTATCCTAATTATAACCCATCAGAGGTTGAACGGGATATTTTTCTTCCTAAATATTAAAAAAAAAAATGACCCTAACAGAATGTCAATCAAACTATCTGAACATACAGAAATAGATCTTCTTTAAGTAACTTGCCTGGTGGTGTAGGCAAACATGTCTCTCCACAACTTACTGTCTACAGCACTATTTATTAATTATGTTACTGACTTCTTTCCATGCCATGATGTCAAACTGCCCTGTATCTTCTTTAATTGTTGTCCTCTAGCACTTTTCCCTTCAATATTTCCTGTTGTCACGATATACTCCAGCTATATTCTTCTTATTATGTGTAGATCATATATTTACCCTCAGGAACATTATAGAGCAGTGCTCAGAATGGCAAAGACAGCTATACATTAATTTCGTTGATTTTGAAAAGGCTTTTGACAGTATACATAGGGACAGTTTTTGGAAAATACTGAGGGCTTATGGAATTCCAAGCTGCATAGTGTCAATCATAAAAAGCCTTTATGCCATCGTTACGTGTAGCGTAGGGTAGAGCAACCTAACCTTTGAGGTGAAGACAGGAGTACGACAGGGATGCCCCTTATCACCCACTCTATTCTTAACAGTCATAGACTGGGTGATGCGACAGACAACAGAGGACAGTCCAAGAGGAATAAGATGGACTACGTTTTCTACATTAGAAGATCTGGAATATGCAGATGACATTGCACTACTAGCACCTTCACTTCAACACATCCAGGAAAAAACGGATAGACTTAATAAGTATAGCCAGCAGGTGGGCCTGAACATCAATCTAAAGAAGACAGAGATCATGACACTCAATGTGAGCAATCCCGAGCCCATAACAGTAAGGAATCAACAACTGGAACAGACAGACGCCTTCACATACCTAGGATGCATAGTAACACCAGATTGCGGAGCAAGCAAAGATATCACCAACAGAATGAACAAAGCAGGAACAGACTTTTATAGCCTAAACAACATTTGGAAGTCCTCTCAGTGCAGCACAAGCACAACATTAAGATTATATCAGAGCTGTGTGCTTTCTGTGCTTTTCTATGGTGTAGAGTGCTGGACAGTAACAGAGAAGGAAATGTCGAAATTGTCCTCTTTACACTCTGTGGTGAAGTGGGATGTTATAAATATTTATAGGGGACTTAGTGTACTGACTGAGATCAGCTGTGAAGGTATATATATATCTAATAAGAGTAGTGTATTATATATCACCTTACTTGCTACCACATATCTATATATCTCAGTCAGAATTATTCTGGAATAGTGTGATGACTACGTTATGTGTCTAGGGTATGTGTATGATGAAGTGTAAGTCACAACAACAGACAGATAAACAATTTAATTTAATCCACTACTCTTAACAACACTGTGACACTCACATACATATAACACTCTATGAGAATATCTTAAAGAAGTCACTCGTAACTTTTCAAATAACAATATGTATTCATTACTGGCATGAATGAATATGTGTCCTGATTCAACTACAAGGGAACCAGGAATCACAATCAATTTAAATTACAAGTTATGTACAGAATGTATTTAATATGAATATTGTAGTGACATATATTATTACAAATGTTCTATGTGTGTCAGTTGTGTAGTAGTAAAATGAGGTAATACTGGTTTTGTTTTGTTCAAGCTCTGTTGGTATTTGTCATCATGACTTCAATAGTTTGTCTTTAGGGACTAGTATTGGAGATGTTCACAGTTCCTGATTTTAAGACAAGTAAATTCCCCTCTTAATGTTAATTTTACAAAGTCAGTTCAAGATGAGGGGACATAATGTTGAGCTCAGCTGGCCAAGTTAGCTTATCTGGCGTGATGGCGGCAGGAAAGGACTCCTCTGCTCGAATTCTCCTCTGGGCTCTGGAGACACCTCACTGATAGCTAAAAGGACCAAGGAGTATGCTGTCCGACACTGGATTCAGCAAAGCTCTGACTAGGTGCTGCTCAGTACCATCAAGACCACTGTCCCACAATTCATACGAATAAACACAGATACGTTGATTAGCAATGAATTCTGGCACAAACTGGCACAAATTCCCATCTGCTTATCTTCCAGGCTTTTATTTAGCCAAATATAAGCTGGCTTCAACGCACTGATGCTTTATCAATCTTATTTAAACAAGTGGTTTCGAACTAACGCTCCCAAGTGTGTATATCAGCGAGTCTGACCAATGAGCCCCGTTTCGACAAGTGTTTGAAAAAATGTTACCTTTCCCCGTTTCCCCTAACAACCAAGATAGTATTTATAGCCCGACCAATCGTGGTTAGGCTTTCATTTGTTGCGCTCCAATCAATTTGGAGTTTACATGGTAGGCTATTTCTGTAACGTAAATTTTTTTCAAACACGTTAAAAAAAAATCTTATGAGCAAAAATGATTTTATGCTGTCAGGCACCCCCAATATTTTATTTTGGGTATAATTTATTAATTCCTGGACTATTTGCGTAACGTTTTACATATTATTTGTCAGCAAGCCCTAAGGAACCCAAAAATACAAATTTAAAGGAGCTACGTGGCTGCGTTCAAAATATGCAATTTCTTCTACCTCCTGTTTCGAAGATGTGCTGTCTGGGTACTGTTATGTTTTCAACCGTAAACCCATCTAATGTTATCTTTTCTAATAAGAGTTTTTTTTGATTTATAAACCTAACTCTGGGAAAGGGTAGTGTATTTTATCACTGTCCGTCTGAAAAAAAAAATTAGTGCATGTAGACTTACACGCGTGATGGCAGCATTTGTGTATCGCGCGACGCGTGTTGCATGCGTTCCTGATTTTCAGCCCTCCCCTCTCTCTTTATCCTTTTGTCCATCTGTTCGTTCGTTTTGGTAACGCAGTATAATTAATGTTAGGATTAATTTAGGTCATTACGCAGTACGTCTCAATGTTTTTCTTAGAAATGCAGCACACGTTTCATTGAAGAAGGCGGGTAATAATACAGTAAGCTTTTATATCAACGTGAAAGCGTTACAATTTGCAGACGAAGCAGAAAACAAGGGGGATTTCGAGTACATTCTTTGTGACAGCACTGTTATTTTCCCATTGCTCTTCTCTTTATTAATTTTATTTGTTAGGCTTTATATTTACCTAATAATTTATATATGTGGATTAGAATATTTCACGACACCTCCCCTCTTAAAACAGACATTATATGTCAGTCCTTTATTCTATATACACATAGAGAAATTTATTATTATTTCTGGGGTTTACGGTGATTCTCATCACACGGATGGCGGCTTAAAAAATCCGCTCCCAAATTGGTTTTTCCAGATATATACTCAATGCTAAAATTATATGGAGCCAGAAGTAAAGACCATCGGAGTAACCTAGAGTTCTCATGCTTAGCCTGTGCTAGAAACGATAAAGGTTTGTGATCTGTTTGCAACTTAAATGCCTTCCCATATAGATAAATATTGAATTTCTTTATTGCCCATATTACTGCAAGACATTCTTTTTCGCTAGTTGAGTAGTTGATTTCAGCTTTATTCAACTTTCTGCTAGCATATGCCACTGGGCTTAATTCCCCATCCAATGCATCTGATTTCTGTAGTAGTAGAGTTGCACCTAACCCAATATTACTTGCATCCGTCCTTACTATGAATTCTTGACTTAAGTCAGGTAATTTCAAAATGGGTTTACTTGTGAGCTTTTCCTTCAATTCTTGGTAAGTCATTTCACATTGTGGTGTCCATGTAATGCGATCTGGAAGTCCTTTACGTGTCAATTCAGTTAACGGTGCACATATGGAATTAAAGTTCTTGATATACTTCTGGTAGAAACCACATAATGAGACAAAGGATCTCACGTCCTTCTTGGTTTGTGGTCTCGGGGCTTTCTGTAGTTTTTCTAAATTCTTTGGGTCAGGGGTCATATTTCCCTGATAAACTGTGTGTCCCAAAAATTCCAATTCTTTACATCCAACGCAACATTTGGTTGGACGGGCTGTTAAATTTGCCTCCCTAAGTCGATCAAACAGCATGTTCAGAGAGTCAATGTGTTCCTCAAATGTTTCTGTTGCTATAAGGATATCATCCATAAAATTTGTTATACAGGGATTATTCAGAGGATCCAATAATTTTCTCATCATTCTAGAGAAGACACTAGGCGCATTCTTCAATCCAAATGGCAATCTATTAAACTCATAGTGTCCTTCTGAGGTACTAAAAGCTAGGTATGGTCTAACCTCAGGCTTTACTGGAATCTGATAGTATCCTTTACTCAGATCCACTTTTGAGAAATATTTAGCTTTATTTAGTCTGGCAAACAGCTGATTTGTATCCGGCAATGGATCCACCTGTCCTTCTGTAATAGCATTCAGTCTCCTGTAATCTATACAGAGTCTATGTTCTCCAGAGGGCTTCCTTAAGAGTACAACACCGGAACTATACGAAGACTCACTGTGCGAAATAATTCCTTCCTTCAACAGATAGTCTATCTCTTCCTTCAAAGCTTTCTCCTTAGCAAACGGAATCGAATATGGTTTCATACAGACAGGTGTGGGGTCTATCAGTTTCATATCATATTCCAATAGGTTTGTATGCCCTGGTCGGTCTGTTAACACCTCTGCATGATTATTTAGAACCTGTTGCACTCTCTCTTTCTGAGTTTTCGTTAAATGTGTACTGATTTTCACCTGTGCTGCTGTCTCACAGGGGTGTAATGGATATTCAAATGATGAAAGTGGTTCCTTTTTCATCTCCATGGCGATGGACAAGGTCAACAAGTGTGTCTCTTCCTGATGTTCTCTTTCCAAATATTTCTTCAGGAGATTCACATGATAGATTTTTTCTTTCCCCTTCTTATCTATCTTATAATTTGTTCTAGACACCTTCTCTAAAACTGTATATGGACCCTGCCATCCAATTTGTAACTTATTCTGACTCCCAGGCAAAAGAAGCAGTACTTTCTCTCCCACAGCCAAATTTCTGTCTTTCGCCTTCCTGTTATAATAGGCAGCATGTTTCTTCCTGGCTTGTTTCAAATTTTCATTGGCAAGTTTCCAGCCAGTTTTCAACCGAGTGGTCAGCTCATTCACATATTGGTATGAAGATGTAATGTTTTCCTCTGCCTTTTCATCAGTCCACGTTCTTAACAAAGCTACATATGGACCTTTAATTGTGTGGACCTATTTGTCCATGCACCGGTATGGTCTCTTCCACTCGAAGCTTTATAGTGATGATTTTTCCTCCCAGAATTTTCATGCACAAAACGACCGCTACCAATTTTTCTTTTGGGGCTTTCTCCCCTCTTAAAATTCTTGATGAGAGATTTCCTCCCTACATCCTCTTCCTCCAGTTTGTTTAAGTCCGATTGAGGGATTTTCGGCTTATCCTGGGGTAAGACATCCTTTTGCACTCTCCGCATAGTGGCCATTGTAAAACAGTTAAGTGAAGCTTGTCCGTGAAAAGGGGCTTCCCATTCCATTTGGTCCACTTTATCAAATCTATTTCTCTTTTTATTATCAGGCCTAATTTTGCCCCGTGGCGTGTCCAGGTCCTGATCCATGTTCCCACTTGTGGGTGTTCCCTCATGTGCTATGCTACACCTTTCTACAAAGTTCTCAATGTCCCATCTTGCTTTGGGCCAATAATAATTGTGAGCCACCTTTTGAATGATGGTACCTATCTTCTCATGGTCCCCATCTGGTTTCACATGTAGGCTCCTTATTAATTCTGTCCTGTATCTTTTTGGAAGAACCAGCTGTCCGTGACCATTGGATCTAGCTCCAGTCTTCCTATACATCAACTTGTTTTTCATGTATAAAAATCTCCCTTGCCTGGAGTTGTATGACAAGTTGACAATTTTCTGAAACAAGGCTTGAGTGTTTTATCCCCAGCCTGTGCCTTCCTCATCTCTTCTGGAGTGGTATCTAACATAATATCCTCCTCCTGTCTTGAGGTCGACCTGACCTGAAGGGTTGCCATATACACAGGTTTCCTTCTGCAACGGTCAGTGTCATGATTGTCCATCTGACAATTCTTACACCACCTTTTTCCTTGGTTGAAAGATTTTCTTTCATTATATTTCCTTTCATCGAATTGTGGGAATTTATTTTTATTTTCATACCGTGGCCTATCAAATTGGTGCTTACCTTTATTTTGATCCTTAGGATCAAATTTATTAAAGTTCTGTGGTGCCCTAAAGTTATCCACCTGTTTCTTTTTATTACCTGTTACCTCTGCTTGAGCTGCTTGATACCTTTCAGCAACATTTAGCAACTCACCCAGCCTCTCTGCACCTTGTTCCATGAGAAACTTTCTCAGGTCTGGAGCCATGGACTCTCTTAGTTGCTCTATAAGGACCATTTCCTTAAGATCTTGGGTTTTCCCCAGAGAAGTCCATTTCTCCAAGTATGTCTCTATTCGTGCAGAGAACTGGTGATAGGTTTCACCTGACAGTAGTTTAGCATTCCTAAATTTTTTCCTGTAAAACTCTGCATTCTTTTCATACCTTAACAAAAGAGCCTGCTTTAGCATGTCATAATTTTCCTGATCACCTCTGCTCATTTTTGCAAAAACTTCATAAGCTGCCCCACGAAGTCCCTGAGATAACTTTAAGCTCCACCTTTCTCTCTCTAACCCATACGTGGTAGCTAATAGCTCATACCTATTCAGGTAGCTCTCTATATCATCGTCTTTCTCAACAAAATGATCTAAATGAAAATTCATAGCTGAGGTTGAGGCTCCTTGAGTAACCGTAGCATCAGAGGCAAAGGGACTGGCACCATTTTCAGGAGCATGGCCTTGAAACTCAAACTCCCTTAGTCGTAATTCATGTTCCCTTTGTAATCTTTTCTCCTCCTTTTCTGCTTCCCTCTCTGCAGCTAATTTCCTGTCTTCTCTTTCTGCAGTCAATCTTCTTTCTTCTGCTTCCAATTTCTTAGCCTCAGCCTCAATCTGCAACCTCTTAGTCTCAGCCTCAGCTTCAAACTGTAACTTCTTAGTCTCAGCCTCAGCTTCAAATTGTAACTTCTTAATTTCCCTGTCAGCCTCTAACTTTCTTTCGGCTTCAAACCTTCTTTCTTCGCGTTCAATAAATTTGTCACATTCCGTAGTAACATAGGCAACCATAACTTGCCCATCTAATCCTAACTCTTTTGCAGTCTGAACAGCAGCAGATCGAAACTTGGCCAGGTCCGCCATTGTCTATCATGTAAATTTCTACAATGTCTAACCAACAATTCAAATTCTAAATATATATAATGGACAACACAGGCACCGTGAGCTCAACCTTATTTTATTCCACCCAAGGATACCTTTTAATTCTTATATTCCCTGAAGTGAATTACCCCCAATATTTTTAATAGGGAAAGATTCAAAATCCCAAGAGCGAGACCCCAATATATGTGGTGAAGTGGGATGTTATAAATATTTATAGGGGACTTAGTGTACTGACTGAGATCAGCTGTGAAGGTATATATATATCTAATAAGAGTAGTGTATTATATATCACCTTACTTGCTACCACATATCTATATATCTCAGTCAGAATTATTCTGGAATAGTGTGATGACTACGTTATGTGTCTAGGGTATGTGTATGATGAAGTGTAAGCCACAACAACAGACAGATAAACAATTTAATTTAATCCACTACTCTTAACAACACTGTGACACTCACATACATATAACACTCTATGAGAATATCTTAAAGAAGTCACTCGTAACTTTTCAAATAACAATATGTATTCATTACTGGCATGAATGAATATGTGTCCTGATTCAACTACAAGGGAACCAGGAATCACAATCAATTTAAATTACAAGTTATGTACAGAATGTATTTAATATGAATATTGTAGTGACATATATTATTACAAATGTTCTATGTGTGTCAGTTGTGTAGTAGTAAAATGAGGTAATACTGGTTTTGTTTTGTTCAAGCTCTGTTGGTATTTGTCATCATGACTTCAATAGTTTGTCTTTAGGGACTAGTATTGGAGATGTTCACAGTTCCTGATTTTAAGACAAGTAAATTCCCCTCTTAATGTTAATTTTACAAAGTCAGTTCAAGATGAGGGGACATAATGTTGAGCTCAGCTGGCCAAGTTAGCTTATCTGGCGTGATGGCGGCAGGAAAGGACTCCTCTGCTCGAATTCTCCTCTGGGCTCTGGAGACACCTCACTGATAGCTAAAAGGACCAAGGAGTATGCTGTCCGACACTGGATTCAGCAAAGCTCTGACTAGGTGCTGCTCAGTACCATCAAGACCACTGTCCCACAATTCATACGAATAAACACAGATACGTTGATTAGCAATGAATTCTGGCACAAACTGGCACAAATTCCCATCTGCTTATCTTCCAGGCTTTTATTTAGCCAAATATAAGCTGGCTTCAACGCACTGATGCTTTATCAATCTTATTTAAACAAGTGGTTTCGAACTAACGCTCCCAAGTGTGTATATCAGCGAGTCTGACCAATGAGCCCCGTTTCGACAAGTGTTTGAAAAAATGTTACCTTTCCCCGTTTCCCCTAACAACCAAGATAGTATTTATAGCCCGACCAATCGTGGTTAGGCTTTCATTTGTTGCGCTCCAATCAATTTGGAGTTTACATGGTAGGCTATTTCTGTAACGTAAATTTTTTTCAAACACGTTAAAAAAAAAATCTTATGAGCAAAAATGATTTTATGCTGTCAGGCACCCCCAATATTTTATTTTGGGTATAATTTATTAATTCCTGGACTATTTGCGTAACGTTTTACATATTATTTGTCAGCAAGCCCTAAGGAACCCAAAAATACAAATTTAAAGGAGCTACGTGGCTGCGTTCAAAATATGCAATTTCTTCTACCTCCTGTTTCGAAGATGTGCTGTCTGGGTACTGTTATGTTTTCAACCGTAAACCCATCTAATGTTATCTTTTCTAATAAGAGTTTTTTTTGATTTATAAACCTAACTCTGGGAAAGGGTAGTGTATTTTATCACTGTCCGTCTGAAAAAAAAATTAGTGCATGTAGACTTACACGCGTGATGGCAGCATTTGTGTATCGCGCGACGCGTGTTGCATGCGTTCCTGATTTTCAGCCCTCCCCTCTCTCTTTATCCTTTTGTCCATCTGTTCGTTCGTTTTGGTAACGCAGTATAATTAATGTTAGGATTAATTTAGGTCATTACGCAGTACGTCTCAATGTTTTTCTTAGAAATGCAGCACACGTTTCATTGAAGAAGGCGGGTAATAATACAGTAAGCTTTTATATCAACGTGAAAGCGTTACAATTTGCAGACGAAGCAGAAAACAAGGGGGATTTCGAGTACATTCTTTGTGACAGCACTGTTATTTTCCCATTGCTCTTCTCTTTATTAATTTTATTTGTTAGGCTTTATATTTACCTAATAATTTATATATGTGGATTAGAATATTTCACGAAAGCTGTGCCATGGACCCCTGAAGGAAAACGAAAGAGAGGCCGACCAAAAACAACTTGGCGGAGGTTTGTGGAGGCTGAGATGCAAAGAATGAACTAGAGTTGGGGCACTGTACGAAGGATGGCCACCGACCGATCAAAGTGGAATCAATTTGTTGTTGCCCTAAAAGACGCCACCAGGCGTGACGGTCACTGACTGCTTTGACGGTCGTCGGCTAAGGATCAAAGAAAGAAGAAGGAAAGATATTCTTCTCATTGAACCAACATTGGTCCCAGTTAGTTCGAATAGTTGACGCTCAACACCATTTCAACAATATATAAGGAAAGCAGCAAATCATGCTTGGGATTCCAGGAAAGGAAGAAGCAAGACTGGATAACACCAGAAACATTAAACACCATAACGATGAGAAAGGAAATGAAAAGAAAGAAAACAGAAACGAAGTCCCCCAGGTTAAAGCAACTATATAGTGAACAGTACAGTCAGCTGGACAAGGAAGTTAAACGTCAAACCCGAGCCAACAAAAGAAATTTCCTAGACGATCTTGCAAGACAGGCAGAAGAGGCAGCCCTGAGAATTGAACAAAGCACAGTATACAAAATAATTAAAATCATCAGTGGAAAACGAGGTGCAAACAATATTACATTAGTAAGAGATAAGCAAGGAAATCTCATCAAGACAGCAGAGGGACAGGAAACAAGATGGGCAGAGCACTTCAGAGAAACGCTGAACAAGGAAATACCAGAGACACAATTGAATGTTCCTGAGGCTGAAAACGATCTAGATGTAAATACAGACATTCCACGAAAAGAAGAAATCATCACAGCAATCAAAGGGTTAAAGAACAGTAAAGCTCCGGGCCATGATAACTTAAATGCAGAGCTATTTAAGACAGACCCTGAGCTAGCAGCAGAACTATTAGAACCACTATTTGCACAAGTGTGGAAAACGGGGACAACACCATCAGAGTGGAAGAAAGGAATAATTGTCAAATTGCCCAAGAAGGGAGATCTTGCAGACTGCAATAATTGGAGAGGAATAACTCTTCTCTCAGTTCCCAGCAAAATACTAGGCAGGATAATTATACAGAGAATTTCAAAGGCAGTAGACTACAAACTGAGGAAAGAACAAGCAGGATTTAGATAGAACAGAACATGTGTAGACCATATATTCACTCTCAGGAACATTATAGAGCAGTGCTCAGAATGGCAAAGACAGCTGTGCATTAATTTCGTTGATTTTGAAAAGGCTTTTGACAGCATACATAGGGACAGTTTATGGAAAATACTGAGGACTTATGGAATTCCAAGCTGCATAGTGTCAATCATAAAAAGCCTCTATGCCAACTTTACGTGTAGTGTTGGGCAGAGCAACCTAACCTTCGAGGTGAAGACAGGAGTACGACAGGGATGCCCCTTATCAACCACTCTATTTCTAACAGTCATAGACTGGGTGATGCGCCAGACAACAGAGGGCAGTCCAAGAGGAATAAGATGGACTACATTTTCTACATTGGAAGATCTGGAATATGCAGATGACATTGCACTGCTGGCACATTCACATCAACACATCCAGGAAAAAACAGATAGACTTAATAAAATTAGCCAGCGGGTGTGCTTGAACATCAATTTAAAGAAGTCTGAGGTCATGACGCTCAATGTGAGCAACCCTGAGCCCATATCAGTAAGGAATCAGCAACTGGCACAGACAGATACCTTCACATACCTAGGAAGCATAGTAACACCAGACGGTGGGGCAGGCAAAGACATCAACATCAGAATGAATAAGGCAAGAACAGCCTTCTTTAGCCTAAATAACATCTGGAAGTCCTCCCAATACAGCACAAGCACAAAATTAAGATTATACCAGAGTTGCGTGCTTTCTGTGCTTCTCTATGGTGCGGAATGCTGGAGAGTCACAGAGAAGGAAATGTCAAAATTGTCCTCTTTTCACACAACATGCCTAAGAAAAATTCACCGCATCTTTTGGCCGAATACCATCACCAACCAAGATCTGCTTACTCGTAGCAAGCAAGAGGACATGCACACCATCATAGCTGGAAGACGCTGGAGCTGGGTTGGTCATGTCCTCAGAAGAGACCCCGATGCCATCACAAGAACAGCTATGTTTTGGACCCCTGAAGGAAAGCGAAAGAGAGGCCGACCAAAAACAACTTGGCGGAGGACTGTGGAGGCTGAGATGCAAAGAATGAACCAGAGTTGGGGCACTGTACGAAGGATGGCCACCGACCGTGCAAAGTGGAATCAATTTGTTGTTGCCCTACAAGACGCCACTAGGCGTGATGGCCACTGACTGCTTTGACGGTCGGTGGTTAAGGATCAAAGAAGAAGAAGAAGAGATAAGCAAGGACATCTCATCACGACAGCAGAGGGACAGGAAACAAGATGGGCAGAGCATTTCAGAGAAAATCTGAACAAGGAACCACCAGAGACACAATTGAATGTTCCTGACCCTGAAAACGATCTAGATGTTAATACAGACATTCAACGAAAAGAAGAAATTATCACAGCAATCAAAGGGTTAAAGAATGGAAAAGCTCCTGGCCATGATAACTTAAATGCAGAGCTATTTAAGACAGACCCTGAGCTAGCAACAGAACTATTAGAACCACTATATGCACAAGTCTGGAAAACAGGGACAACACCAACGGAGTGGGACAAAGGAATAATTGTCAAATTGCCCAAAGAAGGGAGATCTTGCAGACTGCAATAATTGGAGAGGAATCACTCTTCTCTCAGTTCCCAGCAAAATGCTAGGCAGGATAATTATGCAGAGAATTTCAAAAGCAGTAGACCACAAACCGAGGAAAAAACAAGCAGCATTTAGAAATAACAGAAGATGTGTAGATCAAGTATTTACCCTCAGGAACATTATAGGGCAGTGCTCAGAAATGCAAAGACAGCTATACATTAATTTCGTTGATTTTGAAAAGGCTTTTGACAGTATACATAGGGACAGTTTATGGAAAATACTGAGGGCTTATGGAATTCCAAGCTGCATAGTGTCAATCATAAAAAAGCCTCTATGCCAACTTTACGTGTAGCGTTGGACAGAGCAACCTAACCTTTGAGGTGAAGACAGGAGTACGACAGGGATGCCCCTTATCAACCACTCTATTTCTAACAGTCATAGACTGGGTGATGCGACAGACAACAGAGGGCAGTCCAAGAGGAATAAGATGGACTACATTTTCTACTTTAGAAGTTCTGGAATATGCAGATGACATTGCACTACTAGCACATTCACATCAACACATCCAGAAAAATAATGGATAAACTTAATAAATATAGCCAGCAGGTGGGCTTGAACATCAGTCTAAAGAAGTCAGAGGTCATGGCGTTCAATGTGAGCAACCCTGAGCCCATATCAGTAAGGAATCAACAACTGGAACAGACAGACACCATCACATACCTAGGATGCATAGTAACCTCAGACGGCGGAGCAAGCAAAGACATCAACAACAGTATGAACAAAGCAAAAACAGCCTTTTTTAGTCTAAACAACATCTGGAAGTCCTCTCAGTACAGCGCAAGGACAAATTTAAGATTATTTCAGAGATGTGTACTTTCTGTGCTTCTCTATGGTGCGGAATGCTGGAGAGTTACAGAGAAGGAAATGTCGAAATTTTCATCTTTTCACACAACATGCCTTAGAAAAATTCACCGAATCTTTTGGCCAAAAACCATCATCCAACAAAGATCTGCTTACTCGGAGCAAGCAAGAGGACATGCTCACCATCATAGCTGGCAGACGCTGGAGCTGGGTTGGCCATGTCCTCAGAAGAGACCCCGATGCCATCACAAGAACAGCTATGCTATGGACCCCTGAAGGAAAACGAAAGAGATGCCGACCAAAAACAACTTGACGGAGAACTGTTGAGGCTGAGATGCAAAGAATGAACCAGAGTTGGGGCACTGTACGAAGGTTGGCCAACGACAGAGCAAAGTGGAATCAATTTGTTGTTGCCCTACAAGACGCCACCAGGCGTGATGGCCACTGACTGCTTTGGCGGTCAGCGGCTAAGGATCAAAGGAAAAGAAGTTGATGCTCTACTGTAATTCCGTATTTACTGTAAGGACGGTGTCAGCAACCGCTCCAAAGTCATACCAAGGCTTGCTTATCTGGGTTTTGATAATACATAACAACCGACATGAAAAAAAATGAAAAACAATAATTACAGGTAGATGAAGGCCAATGGGAAGGTTGGAAAAATATAGAAGGAAAAAGCGAACGAACAAATGCCATTTTGTCACCGTATGTTAGGATTGGTTCTATATACAACATTAAATAACTCACTTTCTGACTTGACTGGCAAAGAATTGTAGCCTAGAATACTTTTCATTTTTATAAAATATATCTGAACCATTTACCTGTTCCTGCGTCACCTTCTCAAACAGTGTAGAAACAAATGTATCACAGCTTCTCAACTGGGCACTAACAGAGTACACAAGTAAGCTAATCATAAACATAAAACTGCTGCTGGCGGCCATGTTTGTGCACTCAGCTCCTGTGGAAAGTTATTTAAAATGTCAAACAATAAGATAAGAAACACATTTTTACATATAATTTATTCTGTTATTTTTTTTTTCTGTACTCACGAATTAGCTATCTGCTCCCAGTGGAGCAGAGGTCTCCAACAAATTCATGGTTCTGTGTCATCTGTTCAAGGTCGTTACGTATCTTCTTAATCCCTTTCAAATCTGCATCCAATTCAGTTTTGTGTGTGGGTGTGGGTGGGCGGGTGGGGATGTGTGTGTGCGTGCGTACATGTGAGTGTGTGTGTGTCTTTTGATCTTCTATTTCTCTTGTCATGAGGATTCAAGAGAAATGACTGCTCTGTGTTAGCTATCCAATGACTTCTTCAATGTTTGACACATCCAGTAGCGTACTAAAAGGAGTGCGAGGGGATCTGTCAGAGCTAGCGGACAATATTATATAGTAATTACAGTTTAAAATGTACTTGCAAGCGTGTTTCTTTATGGGATGAGGGTGGGTACCAAATATGTGATCGGCCCAAGGTACTAAATGCTTTAAGTATGCCCTTGGTCCAATCCAACATCAATATCTATTCCAAACATTTTGATGCAATGATATTAGTCTTAATCTTTTCATCAGCTCCAAATTGATGATATTCTCATCAGCTTCAAATCGATGATATTGTCATCAGCTCAAAATTGATGATCTTGTCATCAGCTCTATATTGATGATCTTGTCATCAGCTATAGAATCTTCTCATCAGTTTCACATTAGTGATCTTCTCATCAGCTCCAAATTGATAATATTGTCATCAGCTATACATTCCACATTAGTGATTTTGTCATCAGTTCCAGGATAGTGATCTTGTCATCAGTTCTACATTAGTGATCTTCTCATCAGCTCCAAATTGATGATATTGTCATAAGCTCAATATTGATGATCTTGTCATCAGCTATACATTGATGATCATATCGTCAGTTCCAGATTAGTGATCTTCTCATCAGCTCCAAATTGATGATATTGTCATAAGCTCAATATTGATGATCTTGTCATCAGCTATACATTGATGATCATATCGTGAGTTCCAGATTAGGGATCTTCTCATCAGCTTCAAATTGATGATCTTGTCATGAGCTGTACATTGATGATCTAGTCATCAGTTCCACATTAGTGATCTTCTCATCAGTTCCACATTGATGATCTAGACATCAGCTCCATATTGATGGTCTTGCCATCAGCTATACATTGATGATCTTGTCATCAGTTCCACATTAGTGATCTTTTTATCAGCTCTAAATTGGTGATCTGTCATCACCTCCATATTGATAATCTTGTCATCAGTTATATATTGATGATCTTATCATCAGCTATATATTGTTGATCTTGTCATCAGTACCACATTAACGATCTTCTCAACAGCTCCAAATTGATGATCTTGTCATCAGCTTTACATTGATGATCTTGTCATCAGCTCCAAATTGATGATATTGTCATCAGCTCCATGTTGATGATCTTGTCAACAGCTATACATTGATGATCTTGTCGTCAGTTCCACATTAGTGATCTTCTCATCAGCTCCAAATTGGTGATTTTGTCATCAGCTATACATTGATGATCTTGTCATCAGCTATCACGGCGGTTTGCCAGCGACACTTTAGCTTTACCTGTACCACGCTGGCGCGACAGAGGTCACAGAGTCAAACTCCTAACGTGGAAAAAATGCGGCGGTGCTTATTTTTGATAGGGATTAATTAACGCCTGTAGGTTACTTTATTATTATAAATACCAGCTTTACTTTTGCGTTAAGCTAGACTCGAAATGTTAGAATAAATTTTAGAACAAGAAAGAACATTTCATCACAATTAGAACAGAAGAAATGATAGTCTGAAATAGTGTAAAAAGTACTTTTTAAAATATTTTTCATGGGTTGTTTCTAAGCAATAAACTAAAACGATCCCAATCAACATGCATAAAAAATTACAGAAATAAAAAGTAGAAAACCTGCAGAAAATGGATATCGTAATTTTGTTTTGATTTCATGCGTCAAACATGAATTATTAAAACGTTAACACACACAATTGTGCCTAAAACATGAGAGTTAACAATTATCTCTCAATCATACATGGCATTCCAGCAGAGGCCATCAAAGCAGATATCAACACGGCTACAGAGATGTTATACAAATTACTTGGTAAAGTCTGGGAAAAGGAAGAGATACCAGCAGAATGGAAGGAAGGATATCTGGTTAAGTTGCCTAAGAAGGGAAATTTTAAAAAGTGCACAAATTATAGAGAAATAATGTTACTATCAGTGCCAGGAAAATTATTAAACAGGATTATCCTTGAGAGATTAAAAGAGTCCATAGACAAGAAACTGAGAGATGAACAAGCAGGTTTTCGACAAAACAGATCTTGTACAGACCAGATAGCCACTTTGAGAATAATAGTTGAACAAAGTCTGGAATGGAATTCACCACTGTACATCGGATTTGTGGACTACGAAAAGGCTTTTGACAGTGTAGACAGAAAATCACTTTGGAAATTGATGAGGCATTTTAGAGTTCCCCAGAAGATCATTAATTTAATAAAGAAAACATATGAAGACATGACATACAGAGTTCTTCACGAGGAACAGCTTACAGAACCGTTTGGGATAAGAACAGGAGTGCGACAGGGATGCCTCTTGTCTCCATTTCTTTTCTTACTAGCAATAGGCTGGGTTATGAGAACATCGACAACACACAACAGAAATGGAATCCAGTGGACTCTGACTAAGCAGTTAGATGATCTGGATTTTGCTGATGACTTGGCTCTTCTGTCCCATAACCGTAATCAGATGCAGGACAAATTTAAAACCCTCGATGAGAGGTCACAGCAATTGGGTCTGAAAATACACCGGGAAAAGACAAAAATAATGAGAATCAATGCAGGTAATGATAACAGGGTTGAACTTGAAGAAACACTAATACAAGATACACATATCTTGGCAGCAATATAGATAAAGTTGGAGGGACAGACAGTGATATCAAAATAAGAATACAAAAAGCAAGAGGAGCTTTCATTGCATTGGGAAATATATGGAGATCAAGAGAAATCGGATCCAACACGAAAATAAGAATCTTCAACTCAAATGTGAAGTCAGTCCTGTTGTATGGCTCAGAGACATGGAGAACAACAAAGACAACAACCAAAAAGCTACAGACCTTCATAAATGGGTGCTTGCGTAGAATAGAAGGATTAAAATGGTATGACAAGGTTACCAACGTGGAACTGATGACAAGAAATAGACAAGTGCCAGTGGAACAAGAGATGAGAAGAAGACGATGGCGATGGATAGGACACACACTGAGGAAACACGTTGCTAGCATTACAAGGCAGTCCTTGTTCTGGAACCCCCAGGACAAGAGAGGCAGAGGTATATTAAGAAGCACATGGAGAAGAGAGCTGGAAACAGGTGACAATGATGAGGAGAACGTGGAAAGAGCTTGAGATGATGGCACGTGACAGGAGGACTTGGCATGTGTTTGTTGAAGGCCTATGCTCCTTTGGGAGTGGAGGGTTATGATATTTATGTATTTTTGCTGTGATTAATCCAATAGTGTGTTAGGGAATGCATAGCCTGTGTTAAGAAGATATTACAGGACGAGTGTGCTGTCTGCTGGAAAGCAAGCATGTGTTGACTTAGAGACGAAAGCCAGCATTGTGAAATGTGTAGAATAATTGAGAATGATGGCAAAAATACGACTGTAAGTTTGATAATGTATTTGAAGGAGTATTTCTTAAAGGAATGACATTTATCAGGAACCTAAGGAAGGATTGACAGGAATTGTTGTAATGAATCGATCAAGATATTACTTAGAAATTTTATACTAGACCAAATCATTGTATTGAAGCAGATCATGGACAAAGGATTTTTAAGGAAATTGTAGTCACTGTGAACTGGCTGTAATTGGTGGTGAGGTAAATTGTCTTGTGCATATGTTAGCACAATGTCTGACACTGTGTGTTATGTCCATTGTATGTAGGGACAGAATAGTGCTGGACCATACAGGGGTTGTGATTATTTGTATTCCAGGTTTTATCCTGCAAACTACCAGAAGTATCTGAATCATCTAACTCTGTTGGACTCTGAGGTGCAAGTGCTCGTGAAGTCATTGTAGCCAGCCACCCCTTTTCCACTGCCTGGCAATTCACAGACGTGTTAGTCCATGGCGGGAGTGTGATTGTTTTCTTCAACTACAAGATAAGTGGCAACACATAGCCACTGGTCAGCCTATTCAGCATATACCACTATAAAATAAAATATAAAGAAATAAAAACACAGTGAAGGATGATTACTTATGGACAGAATGTATCTATTACTACCTTCACAGTTCAACTCAGTGACAAACTATAGTGAATTATAATATTAATCAGTGTAGAGAAAAAAAAATTAGAGTCTTAAGTACAGAAGTCCGTTTGATAACTAAAGTTTCTATGTTTATTTATTTTATGCTGTAAATACCTTTGAGCTTTTCTAAAGTACCTAACCGAAAAGAGAACCGGTATAGGTTTAATAAATTGTAAATATGTACCATCAGACTTGCTGAAATTATTTACATTGAGTTACAAGTTTTGTTGATACATATTATATATATACTGTAGAGATAGACCTTCATTAGTACCCCTAGCATAATTAGCCAACATAACCAATATTTATATTATAAATAATAATAACACATAATACAAAGGCAAATCTTGGAAGGGAGCACATAGACTTTCAGGACATCTACTCTCTTCACCCCTGGAGGTTTATACAGCTGGATACTAACCTTTGATGTCAATACACCCTTATTCTGTTTCAGAAAAGGGGGTATTTCTTGTAAGACCAGTCTCTTACCTGGCACTATCCTGGTATCATCTGATACATCTTTTTTTTTTGTCCAGGATATCTTTAGACTTAATAACATTAACAACATTCCCGTGACAATATATATATATATATATATATATATATATATATATATATATATATATATATATATATATATATATAATATATATATATATATATATATATATATATATATATATATATATATATATATATATATATATATATATATATATATATATATATATATATATATATATATATATTTAGTTTTTAGAATCTAATCCAAAAATGACCCTATTATTATGAAATTTGGTGACAATTATGATAACAATATCTCTTTTCGAATTTCGAGTCTCAAATTTCAAATTTCGCGCACCGAATTTTACGCCTTGCAGGTGGCGCTGCGTACAATTGTAATTCGTCTGCTGCAAAATGGCGTTCTCTGAAGAAGAAAAAACGGTTATCAAATTTCTTCGACAAAACACAAATTATGGTGCGAAACGACTTCTTAAGGAGTTTCCAAACAAAGGATAGACTTTAGGCGGACTGACATATCTTTTGCAAAGGATAGACCAAACCGGCACTGTTGAACGTCGTAAAGGCACTGGCCGAACACGCACTGCGCTCATCGATACAACATCAATGCTGTTAACGAGCTTGTGCAAAGTCAAGAAGGACGTCCTCAAACACATCTTTCCCAACGTCAAATTGCTCGTCAGTTAGGCGCTTCTCACAGATCCGTGGGCAGAATCATTAAAAATGAGCTTAAGTTAAAATGTTTGAAGAAACATCGGACGACAGAGTTGACTGGACGCAACACACGGCTGTTTGTGGCCTATACCAGAGCGCTCTTTTAGTTTCGGTGACCGGAATTCTGACACCGGGTATAAAATTTTGCGTGCACCGTAAAAGACTGTTTAAGTTTTTGGCGGGGAAAATCAGCTGATGTGTGAGTAAAATCAGTAAAATATAAATCATTACAAACTCGTTCTGGATAAACACAGCGCTAAAATTCTTTTGTGTACTATAACTTTGTTCTGTGTTCTATTTTTGATTGCATTTTTATTTGTTTGAAATTAGTTTTGACGGAGTTACAGACTTTTGAAAACAGCGTCATCATTTAAGGAAATTCATAAAATAAGTAATCTTTTTATTAATTTAATATCTAAAAATCGGCCCATTCGTTTGAGTTTATAATTATAAAGACTTCTCGAAGGGAAGCTAAAGATTATTTCCACATACTTTTTTTTTTTTTGGTTTCATATCTTGAGAATGTGTGGTAGTCAGTTTTGTGAGTGTGGCATTACAAGAACAAGCATATTGTCACCAGATTTTATAGCATTTAAATCACTTTAAACGCATTCCTGATACCCACAAATCTTAAATAAGGTAGTAAAAAAATAACTTTTTGTAAAGCACCATCTGTTTTTGCATTTTCATTCATTTATAATGATATTTAGCTACGTATATAAGCGTCAGAAAACATGTAAAGCTATAGATAGATTACTTCCACATAATTTGATCTATCTTTCAAGTCTTGTTAATCTTCTATTTATAATATGATTTTTTTTTTTAATTGTGTGTGAGATAAGAACTGTTCCATTGGTGTTCTTTGGTAGACAATCATGTGCACACGACGGCTGCCAGCGAATTCTAAGTAACTGTTTGTATATCTTCTTTCATTCAAAGTTACAATGCAGGTAGTAAATTTAGAGAAACCAAATTCTAAATCAAATACCATCCTTTTATCAATGGCTAGAATCAGAGATACATATGATAATTTAGAAATATTTATGAATGGCATGAAAGCTCAGATAGAGTCACTAAAATATTTAGAGTGGGATGGTAAACAAGTTGTTGTTTTCTTATTCGGGGATTATTTCCTTGTTTTGCTGGAGACACCACAGACATGGGTATATTCCTTGAGCTCCAGACAAACCAAACATTTTCATCAAAGACATCCAGAGAGCATACAACTTGCAAACCAAGAAGTTTGGCCATGTTGATAAGAGATTACAATAGATATATGAAATATGGGAAAGGGAATAAAAGGCAAGTGGCACATTACCATAATTGTTTACACAAACCAATGTTAGAGATTGAAATTGAAAATGTAGCTCCTCCTTACCTTCATATTTTATTAGGCATTGTTTTGAAACACCACAGACTTCTAGAACAGGTAGCTGATACAATAGACGCAAAGATATTTGAGAATTCGCAAGAGATACATGCAAACATTAGTACTTTTAAGAACTTGAAGAGATTTAGTAGGAACTAGAAATAGGCAGAAGAATTAGGAGCTAAAATTGAATTTTTCAAGTAGGTATTGAACTTTGTGAGGATAAGGAGGAGACAGATAATTTTAAAGTTAGACTTGAAAATGCACAAGATGCGCTGGCCAAACTTCAGTTTCAAGATCTGTGTACTAGGTCTGGTCCAGTTTGCTCACACATGGACAAGGTACTAGCCAAACACAAAATCATACAACAGGCTTATAATAGCAGAGCATTTATAGGGAATCACTGCCACAGATATCTCACACAAAAAGTTTATAAAGATCTTACAAGAGCAATCATTACACAAACACTGAAAATTACAGACAAACAAGATATAACTAACATAGCTTTTATTGCCCAAGAACAATTCAACTCACTGAAAGAAGCATTTGAGAAAGTACACAACAAAATATCACACAGTAAAACCAATTAGTAAAGAATCAATAACAGCATCGATAGAGACTTATATGTCTTTGTTCAGAAAGCTATTCCCTAGTAAGACAATTCATAAACAGCACATATTAGAAAAACATTGCGCAGACTGGATCAGAACTCATGATGTATGATTGAGATAATTGTTAGCTATCATGTTCTGGGGACAATTGGGTGTGTTATTTTAAGGTTATAAATGTGGACATGCAATTTAAACTTTCAATAATTAATGTTTGACGCATGAAACCAAAACAAAACTTTGATATCCATTTTCTGCAGGTTTTCTACTTTTGATTTCTGTAATTTGTTATGCATGTTGATTGTGACCGTTTTAGTGTAAATTTAATTAGAAACAAACCATAACAAAATGTAAAAAAAAAAAACGTAAATTTTACACTATTTCAGACTATTATATCTTCTGTTCTAATTGTGATAAAATGTTTGTTCTTGTTCTAAAATTTACTCTAACATTTCTAGTCTAGCTTTACGCAAAATTAAAGCCGGTATTTATAATAATAAAGTAGCATAAAAGCAATTCAAACATGTTTTGGGGACAATTGGGTGTGTTTTTTAAGGTAATAAATGTGGACTTGCAATTTAAACTTTCAATAATTAATGTTTGACGCATGAAACCAAAACAAATCTTTGATATCCATTTTCTGCATGTTTTCTACTTTTGATTTCTGTAATTTGTTATGCATGTTGATTGTGACCGATTGAGTGAAAATTGCATTATAAACAAACCATAACAAAATATAAAAAAAACGTAAATTTTACACTATTTCAGACTATTATATCTTCTGTTCTAATTGTGATAAAATGTTTGTTCTTGTTCTAAAATTTACTCTAACATTTCTAGTCTAGCTTTACGCAAAATTAAAGCCGGTATTTATAATAATAAAGTAGCATAAAAGCAATTCAAACATGTTTTGGGGACAATTGGGTGTTTTTTTTAAGGTAATAAATGTGGACTTGCAATTTAAACTTTCAATAATTAATGTTTGACGCATGAAACCAAAACAAATCTTTGATATCCATTTTCTGCATGTTTTCTACTTTTGATTTCTGTAATTTGTTATGCATGTTGATTGTGACCGATTGAGTGAAAATTGCATTATAAACAAACCATAACAAAATATAAAAAAAACGTAAATTTTACACTATTTCAGACTATTATATCTTCTGTTCTAATTGTGATAAAATGTTTGTTCTTGTTCTAAAATTTACTCTAACATTTCTAGTCTAGCTTTACGCAAAATTAAAGCCGGTATTTATAATAATAAAGTAGCATAAAAGCAATTCAAACATGTTTTGGGGACAATTGGGTGTTTTTTTTTAAGGTAATAAATGTGGACTTGCAATTTAAACTTTCAATAATTAATGTTTGACGCATGAAACCAAAACAAATCTTTGATATCCATTTTCTGCATGTTTTCTACTTTTGATTTCTGTAATTTGTTATGCATGTTGATTGTGACCGATTGAGTGAAAATTGCATTATAAACAAACCATAACAAAATATATAAAAAAACGTAAATTTTACACTATTTCAGACTATTATATCTTCTGTTCTAATTGTGATAAAATGTTTGTTCTTGTTCTAAAATTTACTCTAACATTTCTAGTCTAGCTTTACGCAAAATTAAAGCCGGTATTTATAATAAAAAAAGTAGCCTAAAAGCATTAATTAAGCCCTATCAAAAGTAAACATCGCCACATGTTTTTCCCATTAGGAAGCTGACCACGTGACCTCTGTCAAGTGGGCTATAAATAGCGCGGTCGGGGAAAAAGGGGAAATAACTAAAAGATCGCTCGCAAACAGCCGTGAACAAAGAGTCACTGTTTTCCCGGTGCCAACATCTTTTGCGTCGCTTCCCAGAGCATAAAGTGAGTTTCATATTTTTCATGCATGAAAAACTTTTTACTGTTGCTCGGCCTACCTTACTTACTTAGTCGATCCCCTTCTACCGTGAGGTGTAGAGGTAATACCAATAGTCAGAACGATCGGGTGTATGCACCGGTTGTCACCAGAAAAAGAAACATATATGCTAATCGGTTGCTGCGAGCAAAACCAACGTTCGCAAATCAGTAATGGTTTCTGTTGGTGTCTCATCACTGGAATTCATTTTGTTCAACCTGGTATCAAGATAGATGGCGATTACTACCGCAACGAACTGTTGATGACTGTGGTGAAATTCAGTGATGCAACGCTAAAATTCCTCCATTTATAAAGATAACAGTTAAAATGAAATGTAGGGATAAAATTTGGATAAGATACGCAGCTTCTTCTTCGCCTACGCCAGCGTTTTCTAGTGTCATTGAAAACTAACTAGTTATAACATGCAGACTAACGGCCTATCCTTTTAGACGGGGTAGAAACGGAGATAAAAGAAAAAAAAATGCTGCGGTCTGAACACGTGTTTGAATCTAAAGTCTAAAAGACGCAATTTGTAGTTTTTAAAGAAAAAAAATTACGCCACTAGTTGACACAATGTAAGGAATTGGACGAAAAACGACCTTAGCTCTTGTCAGAAACAGACGTATCTTGGACGTTCTACGGTAAATAGTCGTTTTAATTTGAATATAGCGGCAAACGCCATGAACGAGTAGTAAAAACAAATTTCCAGACTAACAGGGAAAAAAATTAGGTATTTTCTTAATAATAAGTTTAGGAGAATAAACATTAGCTAGTTTGATAGCCCATCTTTCCCTGAGAAATAATATACTTTTAATTACAAAGACGGACAGATAACACGGAAGATATTGACGAAAGACTGTATTGTTCAATACAGACGAGCAGACAGTTATTTGTGCATACTTCTCACAAAAGTTACTTTTGACGCGTCCTTGAGCCTAACGCAGAAAAACAAACTACATGTGGACAAGGGGCAAAGAAGGAGGGTAGAAGCTAAAAATAACTTAGCATAGAAATCTTATACGTAGTGAGACAAAAATTTGTGGAGTTTTTTTTTTTGTAGTTTGGTCTAAAACCAAGTGTAATTTTGGGAAAAACCAAGTTCGGACGGACAGACCGACATAAGTACATTTCACAACTAGACCGAAACTAGACTAAATTTGGACATTTTAAGTTTAAATATTTAAACTATAGAGGGGAAGTATTTTGATTGGACGAACGAGTAATATTGGTGACAAAAATTAACCGGCAAGTGCCATTTTGTCGAAGACTGTCCACTGCCACAGATCGTTGATGTTTAGAACTGTGACGCCCAATACAGATAGATAATATTTCAAAGTGGGACGCCATAGTATAGCCAGCAGCTCAGCTGAGTTTGTGCTAGACAACGTATCTGTGTGTTTTCATTTGAATTGTGGTAAGGGAAAGATTATTAACCTTTTTTATTTAATATTTCTGAGTGATTGATACTGCCATGTCATGAAAAATGATTACGACAAGTGAATGCTTATTCTAGGTCCCCAGCGACAGTCCAGGGCCTAGAGGTAAATGAATAATATGGGAAAACATATCCAAGAATGTAGAAGGCAGATCTTTATTTCAGGAGATCAGTGGGAACATATCACCCACCTTATTGGATGGAAAAAGAGACTAATGAACATATTTCAGATGCAAAGCAGTCATGGGAAACTGGTGCTACTTGATGACAGCCTGGATGAGAGGTGCTGGGTCGGTCAGAGAGATCTGATCTTTTCTTGTCAATTTATGTTTTATAATTAGTAAACAGGGTAAAGTAGGCAGTATGCTATGACATAGCCTAATTTTGTGGTTTCAGAGTTTCTTTGTCTGGCACTGTGCTCAAAGAAAAATGTCCGTTACAAATAGCAATAAACGTAGCAGTACAAAATTACATACATGCGCAGGCAAAAGCTGAAATACACCCGATCCTCTCACCTGGAAAGGAGTTAACACTACCTCGTGTCTATAACAGGAACCAAACTCCTGGATAGCGCAGTAACAAGAGACACCAATACAACAATGCTAAAGAAAGCCACTTTGAAAACTATGAACAGCTACCCTAACACATGCTTACATAGACGTTGTTGTGTACGATGGTCGCCTTAATTCAGGGACTCTGAGCTTATGTAAAGTACCACATGTTGACTCGTGAATATATGAACTACAGGAAGAATTGTTTTCAAAACAAGGAAAAAAATGAGCCGAGTAGAAATTATGGAAATAAAATCCACACTCGCTGAAATATTCAAATACAGGTTAATTAAAAAGTCGGCCGATATTTTTAAATTGTTATATCCTCAAAACAAGGTTACATGATTACCATTTGATTCATTCATTCATTCATTCATAACCCTCCACTCCCACAGGAGCATAGGCCTTCAACAAACACATGCCAAGTCCTCCTGTCACGTGCCATCATCTCAAGTTCTTTCCATGTTCTCCTCATCATTTTCACCTCTGTTTCCAACTCTCTTCTCCATGTACTTCTTGGTCTTCCTCTGCCTCTCTTGCCCTGGGGGTTCCAGAACAAGGACTGCCTTGTAATGCTATCAACAGGTTTTCTCAGTGTGTGTCCTATCCATCGCCATCGTCTTCTTCTCATTTCTTGTTCCACTGGCACTTGTCTAGTTCTTGTCATCAGTTCCACGTTGGTAACCTTGTCATACCATTTTAATCCCTCTATTCTACGCAAGCACCCATTTATGAAAGTCTGTAGCTTTTTGGTTGTTGTCTTTGTTGTTCTCCATGTCTCTGAGCCATACAATAGGACTGACTTCACATTTGAGTTGAAGATTCTTATTTTCGTGTTGGATCCTATTTCTCTGATCTCCATATATTTCCCAATGCAATGAAAGCTCCTCTTGCCTTTTGTATTCTTATTTTGATATCGCTGTCTGTCCCTCCAACTTTGTCTATATTACTGCCAAGATATGTGTATGTTCTACATCTTGTATTGGTGTTTCTTCAAGTTCAACCCTGTTATCATTACCTGCATTTATTCGCATTATTTTTGTCTTTTCCCTGTGTATTTTCAGACCCAATTGCTGTGACCTCTCATCAAGTGTTTTCAATTTGTCCTGCATCTGATTACGGCTATGGGACAGAAGAGCCAAGTCATCAGCAAAATCCAGATCATCCAACTGCTTAGTCAGAGTCCACTGGATTCCATTTCTGTTGTGTGTTGCCGATGATCTCATAACCCAATCTATTGCCAGCAAGAAAAGAAATGGAGACAAGAGGCATCCCTGTCGCACTCCTGTTCTTATCCCAAACGGTTCTGTAAGCTGTCCTTCGTGAAGAACTCTGCATGTCATGTCTTCATATGTTTTCTTTATTAAATTAATGATCTTCAGGGGAACTCCATAATGCCTCAACAATTTCCAAAGTGATTCTCTGTCTACACTGTCAAATGCCTTTTCGTAGTCCACAAATCCGATGTATAGTGGTGAATTCCATTCCAGACTTTGTTCAACTATTATTCTCAAAGTGGCTATCTGGTCTGTACATGATCTGTTTTGTCGAAAACCTGCTTGTTCATCTCTCAGTTTCTTGTCTATGGACTCTTTTAATCTCTCAAGGATAATCCTGTTTAATACTTTTCCTGGCACTGATAGTAACATTATTCCTCTATAATTTGTGCACTCTTGTAAATTTCCCTTCTTAGGCAACTTAACCAGATATCCTTCCTTCCATTCTGCTGGTATCTCTTCCTTTTCCCAGACTTTACCAAGTAATTTATATAACATCTCTGTAGCCGTGTCGATATCTGCTTTGATGGCCTCTGCTGGAATGCCATCAGGTCCAGACGCTTTTCCATCTCTTAGAAGCTTTATGGCTTTCTTTATTTCTTCCTTCGTTGGTCTTTCACCGTTAATTTGTAGCTCTTCTTCTGCTGGCTGGATGTCCGGCGGGTTTTGTGGAGCTGGTCTATTGAGAAGGTCCCCAAAATATTCTGTCCACCTCTTCATTTGCTCTTGTATATTGCTGAGCAGTTTCCCATTCTTGTCTTTTATGAGGCAACTTGTTTGCTTGTATTTCCCTGTTAGCTTCTTTGTGCTGCTATACAATTCTCTCATATTTCCTTTGGCTGCAGCATCTTCTGCCTCTCTTGCCAACTCCTCAATATACTTCCTCTTGTCTCTTTTGATACTTCTTTTTACTTCTTTGTTTGCTTCTGTGTACACTTCTTGAGCCTTGGCTTTGGAACTTCTGGTTTTGCTTGTGTTTAACTCTGCTTTCTTGTTTTTTCTGTCTTTTATCTTATTGATGGTTTCTGTTGTTATCCATGCTTTTTGTTGTCTTTCCCTTTTCCCCAGTATTTCTTCACATGTCTCCTTCCATACAGTTTTGACCTGCTGCCAATAGTCTTCTGTATTCTCTACATCTTCCAGCTGTTGGAGCACTTGGAATTTGTTGGATACTGTGACCGCAAATTTGTCTCTTGTTTCTTGATTTCTTAGCTGTCCTACATTATACTGTTGTCTATAATTTTGCATTGTTGCATATCTCTTGAGTTTCATTTTTATTTTGGCTATCAGAAGATGGTGATCTGATGCCACATCTGCTCCTCTGTATACCTTTACATCCTGCAATGATGATCTAAACTTCTTGTTTATGCATATATGATCAATCTGATTTTCTGTTCTATGATCTGGTGATATCCATGTTGCCTTGTGTATTCTCTTATGTGGAAACATGCTTCCTCCTATAGCCAGTTGATTTGAAGCACAGAAGTTTGCGAATAGTTCTCCATTTTCATTCATTACTCCTAGCCCATGTTTTCCCATGACTTCTTCAAATCCGGTGTTGACTGTACCTATCTTTGCATTCATGTCACCCATCAAAATTGTGATGTCTCTTCTTTTTACTTTATCCATAATTTCCTGTAGTTTAGTATAAAATGCTTCTTTCACAGACTCTTCTTTGTCATTCATTTCATAACCCTCCACTCCCACAGGAGCATAGGCCTTCAACAAACACATGCCAAGTCCTCCTGTCACGTGCCATCATCTCAAGTTCTTTCCATGTTCTCCTCATCATTTTCACCTCTGTTTCCAACTCTCTTCTCCATGTACTTCTTGGTCTTCCTCTGCCTCTCTTGCCCTGGGGGTTCCAGAACAAGGACTGCCTTGTAATGCTATCAACAGGTTTTCTCAGTGTGTGTCCTATCCATCGCCATCGTCTTCTTCTCATTTCTTGTTCCACTGGCACTTGTCTAGTTCTTGTCATCAGTTCCACGTTGGTAACCTTGTCATACCATTTTAATCCCTCTATTCTACGCAAGCACCCATTTATGAAAGTCTGTAGCTTTTTGGTTGTTGTCTTTGTTGTTCTCCATGTCTCTGAGCCATACAATAGGACTGACTTCACATTTGAGTTGAAGATTCTTATTTTCGTGTTGGATCCTATTTCTCTTGATCTCCATATATTTCCCAATGCAATGAAAGCTCCTCTTGCCTTTTGTATTCTTATTTTGATATCGCTGTCTGTCCCTCCAACTTTGTCTATATTACTGCCAAGATATGTGTATGATTCTACATCTTGTATTGGTGTTTCTTCAAGTTCAACCCTGTTATCATTACCTGCATTTATTCGCATTATTTTTGTCTTTTCCCTGTGTATTTTCAGACCCAATTGCTGTGACCTCTCATCAAGTGTTTTCAATTTGTCCTGCATCTGATTACGGCTATGGGACAGAAGAGCCAAGTCATCAGCAAAATCCAGATCATCCAACTGCTTAGTCAGAGTCCACTGGATTCCATTTCTGTTGTGTGTTGCCGATGATCTCATAACCCAATCTATTGCCAGCAAGAAAAGAAATGGAGACAAGAGGCATCCCTGTCGCACTCCTGTTCTTATCCCAAACGGTTCTGTAAGCTGTCCTTCGTGAAGAACTCTGCATGTCATGTCTTCATATGTTTTCTTTATTAAATTAATGATCTTCAGGGGAACTCCATAATGCCTCAACAATTTCCAAAGTGATTCTCTGTCTACACTGTCAAATGCCTTTTCGTAGTCCACAAATCCGATGTATAGTGGTGAATTCCATTCCAGACTTTGTTCAACTATTATTCTCAAAGTGGCTATCTGGTCTGTACATGATCTGTTTTGTCGAAAACCTGCTTGTTCATCTCTCAGTTTCTTGTCTATGGACTCTTTTAATCTCTCAAGGATAATCCTGTTTAATACTTTTCCTGGCACTGATAGTAACATTATTCCTCTATAATTTGTGCACTCTTGTAAATTTCCCTTCTTAGGCAACTTAACCAGATATCCTTCCTTCCATTCTGCTGGTATCTCTTCCTTTTCCCAGACTTTACCAAGTAATTTATATAACATCTCTGTAGCCGTGTCGATATCTGCTTTGATGGCCTCTGCTGGAATGCCATCAGGTCCAGACGCTTTTCCATCTCTTAGAAGCTTTATGGCTTTCTTTATTTCTTCCTTCGTTGGTCTTTCACCGTTAATTTGTAGCTCTTCTTCTGCTGGCTGGATGTCCGGCGGGTTTTGTGGAGCTGGTCTATTGAGAAGGTCCCCAAAATATTCTGTCCACCTCTTCATTTGCTCTTGTATATTGCTGAGCAGTTTCCCATTCTTGTCTTTTATGAGGCAACTTGTTTGCTTGTATTTCCCTGTTAGCTTCTTTGTGCTGCTATACAGTTCTCTCATATTTCCTTTGGCTGCAGCATCTTCTGCCTCTCTTGCCAACTCCTCAATATACTTCCTCTTGTCTCTTTTGATGCTTCTTTTTACTTCTTTGTTTGCTTCTGTGTACACTTCTTGAGCCTTGGCTTTGGAACTTCTGGTTTTGCTTGTGTTTAACTCTGCTTTCTTGTTTTTTCTGTCTTTTATCTTATTGATGGTTTCTGTTGTTATCCATGCTTTTTGTTGTCTTTCCCTTTTCCCCAGTATTTCTTCACATGTCTCCTTCCATACAGTTTTGACCTGCTGCCAATAGTCTTCTGTATTCTCTACATCTTCCAGCTGTTGGAGCACTTGGAATTTGTTGGATACTGTGACCGCAAATTTGTCTCTTGTTTCTTGATTTCTTAGCTGTCCTACATTATACTGTTGTCTATAATTTTGCATTGTTGCATATCTCTTGAGTTTCATTTTTATTTTGGCTATCAGAAGATGGTGATCTGATGCCACATCTGCTCCTCTGTATACCTTTACATCCTGCAATGATGATCTAAACTTCTTGTTTATGCATATATGATCAATCTGATTTTCTGTTCTATGATCTGGTGATATCCATGTTGCCTTGTGTATTCTCTTATGTGGAAACATGCTTCCTCCTATAGCCAGTTGATTTGAAGCACAGAAGTTTGCGAATAGTTCTCCATTTTCATTCATTACTCCTAGCCCATGTTTTCCCATGACTTCTTCAAATCCGGTGTTGACTGTACCAATCTTTGCATTCATGTCACCCATCAAAATTGTGATGTCTCTTCTTTTTACTTTATCCATAATTTCCTGTAGTTTAGTATAAAATGCTTCTTTCACAGACTCTTCTTTGTCATTAGTTGGTGCATAACATTGGATGACATTTACATGAATTTTCTTTTTAGCTGTTTTGAAAGTAGCTGTTATTATTCTGGGTCCAACAGCTTCCCATTCAATGAGTGCTTTCTGTGCTTCTTTAGATAACATAAGAGCTACCCCTTCACTGTGGTGTGAACTTTCGTCTTCATGTCCTGAGGACAGCACCAATTCACCTGTGATGAGTTTCTTCCTGTCTACCCCCTTCCACTTTGTTTCACACATTCCCAGAACCTCGATTTTGTATTCCCTCATTTCTGCTGCTACTTGCGCCACTTTCCCTTGTTCGTTTAATGTCCGAACATTCCAGGTGCCAAATCTGGAAGTTCTCCTAGAAGAAAGAAGGTTAGTCAGCAACACAGACTCCTTTCGGCTTTCTCTGTGTTGCATCATACGCCTCCCCGCGAGAGGACCTTCCCCTGTCTTGGATGGCTGTGTTTTATTTTCTTTATTTGACTTGTCCATATTTGTTGAAGTTTTTTGTGGTTTAAATTTTTTACAGGATGGGGTAACCGGCCCCATGCCCAACCCTCCTTAGTCGCTTTCTACGACATGCTTGGCAGGGGACAGTGTTACTATTCTTTGCTCCCCTTTCGGGCCCCGGTAACACACGGGTGTTCTTTGTCATTAGTTGGTGCATAACATTGGATGACATTTACATGAATTTTCTTTTTAGCTGTTTTGAAAGTAGCTGTTATTATTCTGGGTCCAACAGCTTCCCATTCAATGAGTGCTTTCTGTGCTTCTTTAGATAACATAAGAGCTACCCCTTCACTGTGGTGTGAACTTTCGTCTTCATGTCCTGAGGACAGCACCAATTCACCTGTGATGAGTTTCTTCCTGTCTACCCCCTTCCACTTTGTTTCACACATTCCCAGAACCTCGATTTTGTATTCCCTCATTTCTGCTGCTACTTGCGCCACTTTCCCTTGTTCGTTTAATGTCCGAACATTCCAGGTGCCAAATCTGGAAGTTCTCCTAGAAGAAAGAAGGTTAGTCAGCAACACAGACTCCTTTCGGCTTTCTCTGTGTTGCATCATACGCCTCCCCGCGAGAGGACCTTCCCCTGTCTTGGATGGCTGTGTTTTATTTTCTTTATTTGACTTGTCCATATTTGTTGAAGTTTTTTGTGGTTTAAATTTTTTACAGGATGGGGTAACCGGCCCCATGCCCAACCCTCCTTAGTCGCTTTCTACGACATGCTTGGCAGGGGACAGTGTTACTATTCTTTGCTCCCCTTTCGGGCCCCGGTAACACACGGGTGTCCATTTGATATTTAACTAATAACTTTTACTTGTTGCTTCCCCCAACCACACCAAAAAAAACCAAAAAAAAAAACAACGAAATAAAATCTAAAATGGTCGTTAAATTGACATTACAAGTGAAAGCAAAACATTTTGCCCGCAATGAAGTCATGTGTTGAACATGCGGGACATGACACGGTTACTAGCCCCATGAGAACTTCACACTATTCGCAATACACGATACTAATTTTCCAACTTGACATTGGCTGCGCATGAGCGACGACCCCTGTACAACAACAAACCCCGTGTAATCTTTCAGATTGAATAACATGCAACGGCTGATATAAACACTAACTGGATAACATCTATGCATATAAAAATTCAGGCCTTAGTACACTACTTCAGTGCATTCATCCATTGACCGTTATACCAACTGTCGGATTCTAATGTTGTCACAGTCTGGAGTTTTAGTGAGGATAAACTACCACTGCAGATAAATGCTTCTATGGCACGTGCCTCAAATAGCCTCTGACAACCAAGTCCAGCTCCTGGTCTTCGCGTGTGGCTCAGTTTGAGCTCGGCAGAACTGTTAACACTGACAGGAGAATGGACAAAGTCGAGCCATTTACGCACTAAAACCAGCAGTTTCGGGCAGTTAGGGCTTGTGATCCTTGATTGGTAGCCTATCTAGGAGGATGTAAAACTCTGATTTCAAACCTCCGCTGCCTTGCAGGAATATCTGTTTACGGGAAAAGCATCGTAAGTAAACCCTGAGGATAAATCTTGAGTCCCTAAGGCAGTCTAATGTTGATTCAACATTATTCTGGCAACTCCTGCGACGTCGCTGTTACCTAACTGTAATGGCTGCTACCGTTTCTTTGGACTTACCGGCTACGTGTAGAGGAGGAACATGCTGCGTAGCCAGCAGCTTGATCCCCATATAATTGTGCCTAAGCTCGTATCCTGGAGAGGACACTCCAGTTTCTGCACAACATGGAAAGTAGCAGTTACCGGTTTTAAACAACAACAGGCTAAAAAAAAAAAAAGCAGCTGGCGGCTATCATTTCAAGAACGCGTTCCCATAGTCAGTTATGGCTGAAGGGGTTACTACTTTACCACCTGGCCCTAGGGATTGTATCTCTACATTTCTAAAGTCGATGGTATCTTCAGTCTTCTTACACACCAAGTTTATCTGCGTACTTCTTACCGTCTTTCTCTTCTTCTTTTTGAGTTAAAAATTGCCAGTTATTACCAGAATCTCTGAGTGCTCTTATCTCTTGACGTGTCTTTGATATCTGCGTCTTGTCGTGCGTTCTTTAATGCCCATACACTTATCAACCTGCGAATTTTGTCCTTGATGAAATGACCTCCTCAAGTTATATGTGGACTAGACAAAGTACGCAGTTTCCCAGGGTAATAGGACTATTGTTCCTGCGTGTAAGAGGCAGCTAACATGAGAGCATGCTTGGGGCTAGCAACGTCATCATGTAACAAAATTGCTACATGAACCGCCGCTAGAAGTGACTTTGAGCAGGCTTACTGCAAGGGACATCCCTGCAGGGTTGCTATTTTGGCTTTTTTAACGCCAAATTTCAGAAATCTGGCTTTTTTAAAATTTGGTTGGCGTCAGAAAATTCATTTGTCTTTTGAACTTTTTCCTGGCTTTTTTTACATGCTAAAATTATCTGCACGAAAATTACATACCATCCTTTTTCTAAATCATTTTCCTTTAAGAGAAATGTTTTTTGGTCAGTTACATTTGGCAATATTTCTGCCGCCAAGAATCTGGGCAAGAAGGCGTCAGCCGCAAACCGGTAAGTCGGCTGAACACGGTGGACACGTGATACGTCCGGGGACCGTCGCTCCAGTTTATCTCGGACCTCCGAAGTGTTTGGATGTGATTTTTAATCATACTAATCTACCGTGAAGTGTACTTTCTATATGTAATAACGTTTTGTGGTGAACCTGTGACACCTTCGGCTGTTTTTATAAATCATTTATTATCAACAGCCATGGCCATGTTGTCAAATAAACGGAAAGCGTCTTACGATAGCAATCGTAAGTACAAAAGCAAATGGGAAGAAACATTTGTATGGGTCCAAAAGGCATAACATCACAAGAACAGCTATGCTGTAGACCCCTGAGGGAAAGCGAAGGAAAGGCCGACCAAAAACAACTTGGCGGAGAAAAGATGGAGCCCGAGATGCAAAGAATGAACCAGAGTTGCGGCACTGTACGAAGGATGGCCGCCGACCGAGCAAAGTGGAATCAATTTGTTGCTGCCCTACAAGACGCCACCAGGCGTGATGGTCACTGACTGCTTTGACGGTTGGCAGTTATGGATCAAAAAAGAAGAAGAAAAGGCTGCTGATGGATCGGAGGCAGCTTATTGTAAATTGTGCCACTGCAACATTTTACCAAGAATTAGCAACCTCCCAAATCATGAAACATCGGAGAAACACAAGCGGTGAACTCCATTACAAGGCCAGACGCAACTTAATGTAAGAAAGACTCCTAGGCAAGATACGGATAAAGTTAAGGCAGGGGAGCTGCAAATTGCTGTAAACATGACCTGCCATTGTGCGATACGTACAGTTTACCACCTGAGTGAAATCATGATAGCACATGGGCATGGGAGTACACTGGAGCACATAAAGTTACAAAGTAAATGTGCATGCTTAATCAAAAACATCCTTTCGGCTGCACTGAAAATTGATGACTTTCAGAACAAGAAATATTCCATCATTATAGATGAATCTACTGACATTTCAACACAAAAACAGTTGTGAAAGTTAATTCGATTTTTTTAAGTGATAGGAGAAAGGAAATTGTAACTGTATTTATTGGTTTAATTCCGGTGCAAGAGGCTACAGGAGAAAAGATATTCAATTTGATTGACGAGGAAATAAACAGATGTGGCCAGAGTCTTGCAAATTGCATTGGTTTTGCAACAGATGGTGCATCAAACATGGTTGGGTACAACAACTCTATGTGGTCTAGACTAATAGCTGTATCTCCTTTCTGTGTGCAACTCAAATGTATCTGTCATTCGCTGGAACTGTGCATTCATTATGCCGTATCCAAGCTACCATCAAATTTTTACTGTCAGAAATACCCAATTGGTTTCGCCATAGTGAATTAAGACGAGAAGCATACAAATAATTGTTTACTGTGATGAACACAACTACAGAATTTGAGCCAACCCAAACTGCCCCCTTCCCTTTGAAAAACCTTTATTTACGCGGTGGCTTGTGCGTGGAAAAGTTATGTTTCATATTTTGATGAACTGGGAAGAGCTAAAGGCTTATTTGACTTCTGCTTAACTAGCCCAATCACAGTTTGATACAAAATTCAAAGCAAGACTTCTAAAGGAAATGTTGTCAGACTACAAAAACTACTTGTTCTTTGAGTTTGCAACACCTGTTGTGCAGGAATTTGAAAGACTGAACAGCCTTTTTCAGCAAACTGTCGTAGATTTCCGATAGGAGAATTAAGACTAGGTTTGGTCCCTTCTGAATAGGTTTGAATAGGTGATAGACTCAGTGAGAGTTAGTGAAAGGTAATAGAATGTCCACACACGTGAGATGATAGATTTTGATATAGTGGCTGTCTCTGAAAGCGAAAAGAATTCTTCTCTCTCTCACCTATCTTCTACAACAGTTGTTACAGCGTCAGACAGACTACACCAATATACATATTACGTATATTTCTATCACTCACAGGCACGCACATACACGTGACGACAGGTAAACACACAGACGTGGGAAAACTATAACAATGATATATATATTATCTAGTACGAGCTGACCAAACACGATTATTAAGTTCAAGAGCGATTTTATTATCAGGAAAAATCGGCTCACAACATCAAAGAAAGTACATCAAGGAAAATACATATACACATAGTCATAAAAAATCAAGGAAATGTTGCAAGGATGATAGCCCCGTTATAGTGTTAACTCTAGGTTTAGCCCGGCCCCGTTAAGAGAACAGATGATGGCGCCAGAGTCACAGATACATAGGGTTTGAGTCTAAGAGTTGTCTTTGTTTTATCTCGTAATTATATACACAGAGTTTGAAAAAAAATCTGATTTAACCTAAGACAAAACACAAGAACTCTAGCCTTAGCAACAAATTATGCAGATTGAAAAAAAATTAGGACAGCAACAGGGTGTCAAAGATAAAATAGTGAAAATATCACTCAGACCAGCGTACACTCATTCATTCCGCCATGGCTTCTCATACTTGTACTCACGACTTTGCTTGCTGCCTCTTGGAACACATTGATTTTAGATTTTCACACAGACTCAAAAAAATGCAGTCTTCTGCCAAGAAGTCCCCAGTTCCAAAAGACGTATTTAACTTGGAGTCTCCGGGAACGACTACTTGGGTATGCAAATTTGTTCAAATGTCTGATTAAGTCACCTAACAATTATTCCAGGCGCGGGAGTTAGCAGAGCACAGTGTCAATAGCGTAGGTTTCTAAAAATGATGAATGTCAGGTCGGTGCCTTCCCTCAGTATAGGATTCACTTTAGTCACACCACAGATTTGTCCACAAGATAAAATCTAGTCGGGAAATGATTGTTAATATTCACGCCACCAGGCAGCAAATTATATAGAGTTTCTAGAAGAAATTAAGTGCTGGCTCCAAGGTCCAGTATTTATCATTACAGTCTTTGAAAAACCCGTTATAGGGATATTAGTATTTCTGTCTAACTTGCACCGTCAGATCAGTGTTACTTGAGAAACCCCACGTGGTTCAAAATAAGGACTGTCTATTTCTTCACAAGTATGGAAACTACTACTAGGTGCTGGTAAAGTTAGGGTCACCCCAAAACTTTCACTGTGTGGAGGAAAAATAACACATATAATATAATAAACAGAATCTGTACTGGTTAAAACTTACATTTAAACTTGCAAGCAGAGAGCTTTGCTTATCATTTAAACTTCCCGTGACGTAAGTTATATTTAAAAATCAGCAATCCTCATAAATTAAGAACACGTGCGTATTCCGTCACCATTCATGAGGCTGGATTCTAGAGTTTATACGTTAGTTTAGAAAAATACACTCGACTGAGTATTAGCAGTTAAATTTATAAATAGCTACAATTGCCGTTATAAGCTAGAAATTTAATTTTTAGTCTGCTTTCCACTGAATGCTTCCCTAGAAAATATAATAGCCTACCACTTTATTTCTCTTCTGCGCTAAAGAAATAGATTAAAATGAATTAAGCGATTTAACACTTTAACACTCACAAAATCTATATATCTATCATATTAATTACCTCAACCACAGAATTACAAGTAGTCGCACAACTTAAGAATAAAAATGCTGAAAATATTTCTGGAAGTCTAGAAGTTCGACAAATTGCCGAAACAAACTGAGATCTTCGCTAACAGCTATTCTGTTTTCGAGCGACCTATCTACTGTGGAGTCTATGAGCGAGAATGAAATTAAAGTTCCAAACTTGGCCAATATCTTAAAATCAGACAAAGGGCCCAAACTTACTTCGCCAAGCGAAATTATCTCCCCTACTCCCAACATTTACGTCCGCTTAACGCGTGTCGTAACTGTCACCTACTGACCACGATGTACGCGTGTCAGTTTCAAATCCCAGACAGCCTGACTCCATTTCAGGGCAGTTTTCACACTACAGCTGACCATGGCCCAAGTGAGCGCCGTGTCAGTTTGGGATTTTCCAGCCAAATGTCTGGATACTGACCGGTGCAGATGTAAAGTATCACACCTCACCGGGACTAATGCCGAGAAGAAGCTCGCGCGCTCGGTGAGAATGTAGACGATTTGCTACGTCCTATGTTCAGCGAACCGACTTATCACGCCTTCTGACGCCCTGCAGCCTGACATCTACGTAATATCGTCCTAGCGCGATTCTCAGTTTTAGAGAAAGGAAAAAGGTAAAGTTTGCGAATTATATGAGAATAATATTCGCAAAACGAATGGATGAAAAATACACAGGAAAAAAAAAAGTACAGAGATATTAAAAGAGAGAGTTTATGTGAAAGAATAGGAAGAAGATGTAGGAAATTAAATGAATATAAACCCTACGTGACAGAGCCTCCCCCCTTTAAGATATGGAAGCACTCCATGTCTACGTTATGGAGTTTAATTTCCTATAACCGTAGCTTCGGGGTGTCTGTCTTCTTCCCTCTCCATCTCCCCCTCCATCTCTGTCCAATTCCTACTCAAGTCCACTCCTCAAAGTTTCCTTCCCCTGGAATGTCTCATATGCGCGCTTGAAAGAGCGTCGCCGCTTCTGACATTTTTGAAAGATTTCCTGTGATAGCGGTGGAATATCCCTGCCACTATCGTCATCTTCGTCAGTTTTGGCGATCGTCAGGAGATGGTCGGAGGTTGGCACTGGTTTTTCGAAGTATCTCTTTAAGAGATTTAAATGGAAAACCTTCTCCTTTCCTTCAATAGAGATCTGGTAGTTAGCCTTAGAAATCTTTTTCAGGACGGTAAACGGCCCTTGCCATCCGATCTTCAGTTGGTTGTTCTCGGTAGGGAGCAACACCAAAACTTTCTCTCCTGCTTCCAGTTCTCTCTCTTCCGCGACTTTCCTGTATCGGTTAGCGTGCTTGGTGCGTGCTCGCTTAAAGTTAGTCGTTGCTAGGTCCCACCCTAGTTTCAACCGTTCCTTTAAAACCGACACATATTTACTGGCTGAGACGACTGTCTCATCCGCCTTCTCGTCTGTCAGAGACTGAAGTAAGGCTTCAAGCGGGCCCTTAATGGGTCTGCCAAATAAGAGTGTAGCTGGCGGAAATCCTGTGGAAGTATGAGGAGATTCTCTGTAGCCAAATAATGCTGCAGGAATACAGAGATCCCAATCTTCAGGTTTCACTTGTGCCAGCTTACTTAGCATCATGGTGAGGTTTCCATTAGCACGTTCCACGAGCCCATTTCCGGCCGGAGTATATGGCTTAGTGTGGATGTGCTGGGTCCTCAAGATCTTAACGATCTCATCCATCAACAGGTTTCGGTATGGAGATCCATTATCCGTCAACACTTGCTGAGGGAATCCCAACCGAGTGAAAATTTGCACGAGGGCTTCTGCGACATGCTTGGCATCTGCGCATGTTAGCGGGATAGCTTCTGCCCATAAAGTGCATATATCGACTAAGGTCAGGATGAACCTGTTCCTTCTTTTAGTCCTTTCGAAAGGCCCTAAAATGTCGATCACAACCCGTTCGAATGGTGTTCCCATTATTGGCATTTCACCCATGTGGACTGGGGGTGTCCGTTGCTTGGGTGGCACACGTTGGCACTGGGCACAGGATTTGACATATCTGATAATATCAGTATTTACTCCTGGCCACCAATAATGAGTGGTTATACGTTGGTTTGTGGCGTTCTGTCCCATATGTCCGCTAAAGGGAAGAGAGTGCCCCATTTCTAGGATTTGGCTTCTGTACTGTTTCGGTACTAGGAGCTGGTTGTAACCTTGGTCAGGCTTGCCCGTTCTCCGATAAAGTACGCCATCCTTAGAAAAAATGTCCCCGTGCTGTTTGGGTTCCTTAGCCATGGGCAGTTTCCTAAAGCAGGGTGCCAAAGTAGGGTCCTTGTATTGCGCTTCTTTAAGTTCCATAGGTAACAAATTTGGCGCAGGCTCCCGTTCCTTCTTGGTTTGCCCTCTTGTAGTTACTGCTGCCACAATCGGCTCTTCCGGTTTCCCAATACACACGTATCTCCCGCCAAGTATGACTGGGTAGATGGGGTCATCCATAACAGCCGCTTTGATCACACCTCTGACAAAGTCAGAGTGTATCTCCCCCAATGCGATGGGAAACGCTGTAGGTGCATCACTCTTACGAACTCCACAAAGTTTGACGGTCTCTCCTGTCTCTTGACCGGGTTTAACCAGGTTTCTGGCAACAATGCAATCGTAAGAAAGCCCCGTGTCAAATAAGCAAGAAGTTTGAGAACCGTTCAAAATAACAATACCTCGCGTTGAGGGTCTATCCCCAAGAGGTTGGGAATCACTGTCAATAATTCCGCCTTGCGAGACTGTTAATAAGCATCCGATGCGTTTAGGCTCGGTGTGCTCGGTCTGATCATATGTCCCGTGCTCAGGGGTTCTCCCTTTGCCACCTTGTCCTTTCTGGCTACGCTGCCATGTAGGGCGGTCGGGTTGATCAGACTGTTTGGGGTGGTTGGGGTACTTGTTCTTGTAGAACTTGGATTTTTCAGGAGGGGGGTTTTGAGGTCCAGTTTCTCTGTGGTTGTTTAGGTTAGAAGCCTGAGAAGATTGCTCTAGGTTATGTTTTCGAAAATGCTCCTCTGTCGGTTTCCGCTTTGTGGCCGGTAGTTCAGCCAGCGCATTGTGATAACGCTCAGACTTTTCCAAAATGTCTTCAAGTTTTTCTGCCCCCTGCTCAGCGAGAAATCTCCGGGTATCAGCAGACAAAGTGTTCTTTATTTGTTCAGTTAGAACAAGTTCCTCAAGACCTTCATAGGTAGAGGGGAGCTGCGAAAGCTCTCTGCACTTTGTTAGATATCCCTTAAGACGAGATGAGAACTGGTGAAAAGTTTCAGAATTCTCTTTCCGGCTGTTGCGAAACAGTTGCAAAAACTTGCGAGCGTTCATTTCAAAGCGCTCCAGTAACGCTTTCTTCAACACATCGTAGTCGTCTTGTTGGCTACTTTCCAGCTTAGAATAAACATCATAAGCAGAACCTTTTAGGGCCTGGGAAAGTTTCATATTCCAACGCGACCTCTCTAACCCGTACAGAGTTGCAATTTTCTCAAATTTCTCTAACCATGTGTCAATCTTCTCATTTGGACAAGGAAAAGATTCAAGAGTGAAAGACATAGCATTTAGTTGAAGAGATTGAGTGTTAGCAGGGTCAGTTAAGGAAGAATGAGGAGAAGACTCTCCATTGCTGGAGGTAGAGGCAGCACCACGACTTTGGAACTCTAGAGTTTTAAGCGCCAACTCGTGCTGTCTCTGTTCCCTCTCCTTCTCCTGCTGTCTCTCCTCCCTCTCCTTCTCGTGCTGTCTCTCCTTCTCCTTTTCCTCATGCTGCATCCTGCGAATTTCCATTTCCTCGTCCATCTTCTTCTGCTGTAAAGCTTCGGCTGCTTCTTCTTTCCTCCTAGCTTCTTCTTCTTTCCTCTCCGCGTCATATCTCTCAAGTTCGTCTCTGACAAAAGCTTTCGCTTCTTCTCCTTCCAGTCCCTCCTCTCTCGCTTCGTCCCTGAGGAGTTGTCTAAGCTTTGCCCTCTCGGCCATATTATGTCAGTGACTGAGACACGTGGAGATAGAAAATAGGAAAAAGAATAACCTGGTTCCTACCACTTACGAGAAAATAATTCCAAAAATCAAAAGATGATATACTTAACCCTGGGATACCTCCTCCAAAATAAAATCTAACTATCGCTGCTATTATCGGCAATAAAGCACTCAATGCAAAACACGACTACGCCAAATAAATGGTAGTTAAGATTACAACTGAAAAATAAGTTGCTACAGTGGAAAAGCAAAAGAATATTGCAAAAATTAAAGAGAAAAATAATCCCTTAATTTTTAAAAATCCACTATAAGTTCGCCCCTGAAGTCAGATCGGGTAAGGGAGGGAATTAATCTGGACAAAAAGTCCGAAACACACTCCTTAACTTAGTTCAAACGCCGTTCTGCCTCAGTACCCAGTGAATGTTATACACTCACCACTTTACCAGCATTTAGTATTACAATCAGCAGTTAACATATATCCCGACAAAATCAACCTGTAACCAAAATGTATATTATTCAAAGATGCTGTGGAAAAAAAAACTTATTAGTTTGTGTGGTCAGCACGCCCGTAAACAGATCGCTAGTCTAGGGGGTAATTATTTTTAAAAGATACACAACTCACAAGACATCACACTCTTACTCTATATCAGAATACAGAATCTTACGTTCAAAATCCAGATAGACGAGTCCACGTTTGTCGTACTCGTCTTCCTATTCTAAGTTCAAAGACCGGAAACGAGCCCTCATTTGTCGTAGATTTCCGATAGGAGAATTAAGACTAGGTTTGGTCCCTTCTGAATAGGTTTGAATAGGTGATAGACTCAGTGAGAGTTAGTGAAAGGTAATAGAATTTCCACACACGTGAGATGATAGATTTTGATATAGTGGCTGTCTCTGAAAGCGAAAAGAATTCTTCTCTCTCTCACCTATCTTCTACAACAGTTGTTACAGCGTCAGACAGACTACACCAATATACATATTACGTATATTTCTATCACTCACAGGCACGCACATACACGTGACGACAGGTAAACACACAGACGTGGGAAAACTATAACAATGATATATATATTATCTAGTACGAGCTGACCAAACACGATTATTAAGTTCAAGAGCGATTTTATTATCAGGAAAAATCGGCTCACAACATCAAAGAAAGTACATCAAGGAAAATACATATACACATAGTCATAAAAAATCAAGGAAATGTTGCAAGGATGATAGCCCCGTTATAGTGTTAACTCTAGGTTTAGCCCGGCCCCGTTAAGAGAACAGATGATGGCGCCAGAGTCACAGATACATAGGGTTTGAGTCTAAGAGTTGTCTTTGTTTTATCTCGTAATTATATACACAGAGTTTGAAAAAAAATCTGATTTAACCTAAGACAAAACACAAGAACTCTAGCCTTAGCAACAAATTATGCAGATTGAAAAAAAAAATTAGGACAGCAACAGGGTGTCAAAGATAAAATAGTGAAAATATCACTCAGACCAGCGTACACTCATTCATTCCGCCATGGCTTCTCATACTTGTACTCACGACTTTGCTTGCTGCCTCTTGGAACACATTGATTTTAGATTTTCACACAGACTCAAAAAAATGCAGTCTTCTGCCAAGAAGTCCCCAGTTCCAAAAGACGTATTTAACTTGGAGTCTCCGGGAACGACTACTTGGGTATGCAAATTTGTTCAAATGTCTGATTAAGTCACCTAACAATTATTCCAGGCGCGGGAGTTAGCAGAGCACAGTGTCAATAGCGTAGGTTTCTAAAAAATGATGAATGTCAGGTCGGTGCCTTCCCTCAGTATAGGATTCACTTTAGTCACACCACAGATTTGTCCACAAGATAAAATCTAGTCGGGAAATGATTGTTAATATTCACGCCACCAGGCAGCAAATTATATAGAGTTTCTAGAAGAAATTAAGTGCTGGCTCCAAGGTCCAGTATTTATCATTACAGTCTTTGAAAAACCCGTTATAGGGATATTAGTATTTCTGTCTAACTTGCACCGTCAGATCAGTGTTACTTGAGAAACCCCACGTGGTTCAAAATAAGGACTGTCTATTTCTTCACAAGTATGGAAACTACTACTAGGTGCTGGTAAAGTTAGGGTCACCCCAAAACTTTCACTGTGTGGAGGAAAAATAACACATATAATATAATAAACAGAATCTGTACTGGTTAAAACTTACATTTAAACTTGCAAGCAGAGAGCTTTGCTTATCATTTAAACTTCCCGTGACGTAAGTTATATTTAAAAATCAGCAATCCTCATAAATTAAGAACACGTGCGTATTCCGTCACCATTCATGAGGCTGGATTCTAGAGTTTATACGTTAGTTTAGAAAAATACACTCGACTGAGTATTAGCAGTTAAATTTATAAATAGCTACAATTGCCGTTATAAGCTAGAAATTTAATTTTTAGTCTGCTTTCCACTGAATGCTTCCCTAGAAAATATAATAGCCTACCACTTTATTTCTCTTCTGCGCTAAAGAAATAGATTAAAATGAATTAAGCGATTTAACACTTTAACACTCACAAAATCTATATATCTATCATATTAATTACCTCAACCACAGAATTACAGGTAGTCGCACAACTTAAGAATAAAAATGCTGAAAATATTTCTGGAAGTCTAGAAGTTCGACAAATTGCCGAAACAAACTGAGATCTTCGCTAACAGCTATTCTGTTTTCGAGCGACCTATCTACTGTGGAGTCTATGAGCGAGAATGAAATTAAAGTTCCAAACTTGGCCAATATCTTAAAATCAGACAAAGGGCCCAAACTTACTTCGCCAAGCGAAATTATCTCCCCTACTCCCAACATTTACGTCCGCTTAACGCGTGTCGTAACTGTCACCTACTGACCACGATGTACGCGTGTCAGTTTCAAATCCCAGACAGCCTGACTCCATTTCAGGGCAGTTTTCACACTACAGCTGACCATGGCCCAAGTGAGCGCCGTGTCAGTTTGGGATTTTCCAGCCAAATGTCTGGATACTGACCGGTGCAGATGTAAAGTATCACACCTCACCGGGACTAATGCCGAGAAGAAGCTCGCGCGCTCGGTGAGAATGTAGACGATTTGCTACGTCCTATGTTCAGCGAACCGACTTATCACGCCTTCTGACGCCCTGCAGCCCTGACATCTACGTAATATCGTCCTAGCGCGATTCTCAGTTTTAGAGAAAGGAAAAAGGTAAAGTTTGCGAATTATATGAGAATAATATTCGCAAAACGAATGGATGAAAAATACACAGGAAAAAAAAAAAGTACAGAGATATTAAAAGAGAGAGTTTATGTGAAAGAATAGGAAGAAGATGTAGGAAATTAAATGAATATAAACCCTACGTGACACAAACCAAAGCTGATCCTCATGAATTGTACCAACAAATATTCTTACATCAGAAGAGTCTTCAGAACAGACTGTATGATGCCAAAAGACAGAAAACAAAATATTCAGCAAGTTGATTTTGGTGTCAAATTCTTAACAGCATGTAATAAGTTCCTACAGCAGAACAACAGTGCTGAGGCTGATCTAGAAATATAAAATGTAAAAGAAAGATGTGTGTCTATGCTAGAAGAAGCTCTCAGTCAAGTTACATGTAGACTTCCGTCGACGAGAGATACATTTGAAAGTTTATCAAAATTGAGCCCTGTGATAATTTTAAATCAAATTTCAAGGCATATGTTTTCCGAGTTACCCTTTATACACCATGCAGGAAACAACGTCAGCAAAATTGAAGAACAATACAGACAAATGCCTTTTGTCGATTGGAAAGAAGAAGCTCCATTTAAGAAAGATGGACTCCCTGTAGACACTGAACAGTTTTGGATTGGTGTACTTCAGCATCAGGCATTTAAAGAGCTCGCCACCTTTGTCCTTACTTGACCTAATAACCCCTGTCAGCAATGCTGTAGTTGAGAGGATATTTTCTCTTGTATCCTCCGTTAAAACGAAGGCAAGAAACAGAATGCAGCTGAATCTTCTTGATGCAATTGTGAGAATCAGGGCAGAACTATTGCTTTCAAGCAAATGTTGCAAAGACTTCACTGCATCTCCAGAAATACTAAAAAACTTCACATCAGACAATATTTTTGCCGTATGCTCCACTCATTCCAGTGGGGAGGATAGTAATGACCTGGATCTGGAGATTTTCATGTGATGTGAGTATGAAAAATATATTTAAATTTGTTTGGCTTTTTGTGTGTGTGTGTGGCTTTTTTCTAGTATTGCTTAGCTTTACATTAAAATTTCGATCTGGCTCCCCCTTTTGTCTTTAAATTGTCCAAATAGAATACCACGCGATGGTTGATCATAAACTATTCAACCTTCTCGGGAATGCGCGGAAGGCAGCTGACGATTTTTTTTATTTTTTATTTTAACAAAGGAATTGCTTTCCTGGCATCGTAGGATACTTTATTCTGTGACATTATATTTATTTAAATCCAGGCCTCAGAACATGGAGTCGGCGCGTTATTTGGCGCCCACATATGTATTTGCCTTTTGCAATTTTTATGTAAACTTTTTGGTATCCGCCACTCTTGTATGAACTCACAAAGGTCTTCAGTATAATGTTAGTCTAACCGTTCATTATATTCCTCTTTGTTTAACTTTGTCTCCAATTCCTCCTCCTTCCCCCCCCCCCCCCCCCCCCCCCCCCCCCCCATATTAAAAAAAAACACATACAGACAGATGAACATGCACACATAACAGCACAACATGTAGTTAAACAAAGTGACAACTTACCTCACGTTCTGTTGTCAATGTTGTTCCACACATATGACCCAGCATATTCTAAACTAGACACACGTCTGTACAAACTGTGCTTACAGTGTTGTTGGACCCGCGCATCTTCATTGATCACAAAAAGTTGTTTTGTGGTGTGCTTAAAGATCTAGTTTTCTTAATTTCTTTTTGAAGACCAATTTAACTAGTCGGAAAAATACAACTGATAGCCTAATATATTCATGAATTTAACTGTCGTTTTTTTTTTTTTAATGCTACATTCCGAGCTTCAACATCCTGATCTGTTTTAATACAGACACGGGATCAATTTTCATGACACACCAGAAACGGGATCAAGTTTCATGACACACCAGACACAGGATCAAGTTTCATGACACACAAGTAATAACCAAAGAGTCAAAGTTCACGAAGTTCCAGTGATTTCATGACTGTTGCACCTTAACTCATTGTCACTTGTTTTGATAGCAATTTGGGAATGAGGTTGACACACGACAACACATTTTAGCGTAGTTCAGATTCATTGATATCTTGACGTGATCGACGTCAAACGTATTTAGGCGTGCTAACATAAACGTGCGTTAACCTACTTTGAATATTTAACGCATACATGGCTCATTCAAACGCTCACTTAAGACCACAGCTGTGTCATTTTGTAGTAGTAGTAGTTGTTGTTGTTGTTGTTGTTGCTGTTGTTAAACTAGGACTTCTCAGCTTGACGCTCTTTATCAACCGCGGTCAAGTTCACGGATCCTTGACATTACCTACACTGTAGATCTAGGTTTTTCTTCAGTAGCTTTTTAGCATTTCCGAAACTTGGTGAGTTAAAGTCATGATATCAAGTCTTCCTAGCAGACATTCTATCCTGCCTTGATATGCATTTAAAGTAGTGTTTCTGAAACTGTAGTCCACGGATCCCGTGGGGTCCACCAATAGATTCTTGGGTTCGTGTAATTAACCTAAACTTAAAATTGTTAATTATTTATTTAATTGATTTCAGGGCCTTGCACAAAACATTAGATTGTGTTTTGTGCATTGGGTACCTGGTTCAATCCCATATGGGTTATAATTTGGGTATATAGTGCTCCTTTTTCTATATAGTACATTACATTTGTTGTATTTCCAGACTGCAAATTCTCTGGCGTTTGGTTTGGCGGTTTCTAAGATCTGTTGGTGTATCTCTTCCCTGTTCGTGAGGAGATCTCCTGTCACCCTGTTGAGTTTTGAGATGTTTGTACTGTGATTTTTTGTGTTACCTTCTTATTTACAGCCCTTGAGATTAACGCATGTATTTCTATTGGGTATGAGCTGCTATGTAATGTTGGATAATTTGACTTACTTTTGTTCATCGTTAATCAATCTCCTTTGCTCTAGTAGTTATATGTTAATTTCTGTTTTGGTAATTAAAATTTGTTTATTTTGTTGTGTACTTCCCTGGGTAGGTCACAGTTTCTAGTCTAAGAAGGGATTTATAACCTTCATTTGACAGTAAAAAGGGTCTAAGTCCTTCATCAGGCAATCAAAGGGTCCATGTCACACAAAAAAAGGTTAATAAACTCTGATTTAAAGGATCTGGTTTCAAGCTAGGAGGGGAGGAGTGGCGTACTGTACATACCGCGGGGGATCTCCAAATATACAGGGCTAGTAAGTTATGCTCTGGTTGTGGGCTATTCCCAAGGAATCGTCACATCCTGTTCCGAGTCACCTCTCAGAAACTCCTTCTTCTCTCTTCTTCTTCTTTTGTCCTTGGTTGCTGACTGACAAAATAATCAGTGACCACCACCTTTGGTAGCGTCTTGTAGGGCAGCAACAAACTGTCTCCACTTTGGTCCTTGGTTGCTGACTGACACAATAATCAGTGACCATTACCTTTGGTAGCGTCTGGTAGGGCAGCAACAAACTGTCTCCACTTTGGTCCTTGGTCGTTGACTGACAAAACAATCAGTGACCATCACCTTTGATAGCGTCTTGTAGGGCAGCAACAAAATGTCTCCACTCTGGTCCTTGGTCGCTGACTGACAAAATAATCAGTGACCATAACCTTTGGTAGCGTCTGGTAGGGCAGCAACAAACTATCTCCACTTTGGTCCTTGGTCGCTGACTGACAAAACAATCAGTGACCATCACCTTTGGTAGCGTCTGGTAGGGCAGCAACAAACTATCTCCACTTTGGTCCTTGGTCGCTGACTGACAAAACAATCAGTGACCATCACCTTTGGTAGCGTCTGGTAGGGCAGCAACAAACTGTCTCCACTTTGGTCCTTGGTCGCTGACTGACAGAACAATCAGTGACCATCACCTTTGGTAGCGTCTTGTAGGGCAGCAACAAACTGTCTCCACTTTGGTCCTTGGTCGCTGACTGACAAAACAATCAGTGACCATCACCTTTGGTAGCGTCTTGTAGGACAGCAACAAACTATCTCCACTTTGGTCCTTGGTCGCTGACTGACAAAACAATCAGTGACCATAACTTTTGGTAGCGTCTGGTAGGGCAGCAACAAACTGTCTCCACTTTCCTCGGTCGACAGTCATCCTTCGTGTGGCGCCCCAGCTCTGGTTCATGCCTCCACAGTTCTCTCACAGCCACAAATAATTTTTCAAGGAGTTTATAGCTTGCAGTCAAAAAATGTAACATCAAACTGACAAAAATTGAAAAATTATTTGTAGCTTTTTAGTGCATTAAAAGCGTGTGTTTCAAATATTATTTTTTTTAATTTAATGAAATGTTTTTACTATACTGGGAAGATTTCCAGATGTTGTTTAGTGTAGCGAGAGGTTTGAATGTTAGGAATTTAAGATATCCTGAACAAATAGGTGTATCAGAGGATACCAGGACAGTGCCAGATAAGAGACTGGTCTTATAAGTAATACCCCCTTCTCTGAAAAGAGCAAGGGTGTATAGACATCCAAGTGGGGTCAAGCTATGTAAGTTCCCAGAGAAGATGATGATGTAGTACTCTGAGTCCCTAACTGCTACCTCTCAAGATTCCACAAAGATTAGTGATTAATGTTTTGTTTGACTTGTTTTCTAGGGGTAATTTTAATAATATAATATAGTAATAAATTTCAAAACAGAACTTAAACTTTAATAAAGGTATCAAGCAAGTCTGAATGAAAGTTATTTACAATTTATTTGTCCTGACCCATAAAATCTTTTCCGGTCAGAAATACTCAAAAGAACTGTAAAGGTATTTACACATCAAAATAAATAAACTGGAAAGACTCTTCCATTATGAATAAAAAGGTTAAAGTACTACTAATTTCACTTTAAGTCTCTTCTAATAGTTTATTCACTTTTCCTGGCTTGTAAGAGTCACATTATTCATTTTAGTCCTTGTTTTTTTTCACAAAGGTATAGTTTTTATAAGTGTGAAACTTTTTGGTGCATATCTGGATAGAGCTGTGCAGTGAACCCACAGTTCACTTATCTGAGATCCTTGTAAATGATGATCTTATGTCCACCTACCCTGACCACACACTCTGCAGCTCAAGGCTTGGAAGCTGGGCGTAGCTCTGGGTTTCTGTAGAACTTTAGTCACCCACAGACTTCCTTAACAATGACCGGTGCTTACTTAGCACTAGTGAGACAGAACCTGGAATAAAGGAATGACCACATTCCATGTAGGTATCTGCTTCAGTTCACACATTCACACTCAACACCACAACTTACCCTTTCAGATATTGTGCTAACAGGTTGCACTGGACCTATAACTTCTTTTCCCACAGCCAGTTTCATGTGAATATTCTTTTTCCATGCTTATTCTGTGATAGAGTCCATGATTGGCCTCCATACAATGTTGTGGTTAAGTACAAAATCATAAGTGACAACTTGATTACTTCATGCCAACAATTCATGTACTCCTATCTTACGTACAGGATCAATGTGTAACTCAAGAAGAAAATACTCAATCAAACACACCAACAGACTAACAATGCTCACTTGTGCTATAATTAGCAAATATCTTATACTGTTTCCATTTTCTGGCCTGTCGTACCGTATTTAAAACTACACACTTTTACAACTGGGCCAATATGGCAGCAACAGTCCTGTGGTTTCACTTCCTACACATCACCGAACGCATGTCTGGTATACTCAGGCATTTGATTAATAATATACACACATATATATATACGAGGGGCGTTCAGAAAGTAATGCACCACATCGTTTTTCTCAGCTAATAATGAAGAAAGAAGTATGAAATTTTGCACACTTCAAACATGGCATGTGCCAACTGTGTGCACCAAATTGAACCGCAACCGGCCAAATAATACGGCTGCCCTAAACCGTTGAAATGGAGCGTGTTAGCAACTTGCGTTATAAGCAGCGAATTGTGATAGAATTTCTCGTTGCAGAGAAGGAAACTGTTGTGAGTATTCACAAGCGTCTATAAGATGTGTATGGAAGTTTTGCAGTCGACAGGAGTACAGTCAGTCGCTGGGTTCAGAGAATCAAAGAATCAGGAAGTGGAGATACGGAGCTACTTGATCGGCCCCGCTGTGGACGTCCTTCCACAGCCACCAACGCAGAAATGTTGAAGTGCGCTGAGGGCATTATTCTTACTGATAGGCGAATCACTACTCAACAATTGGCCTTACAGCTGTCAGTCAGCATTGGCAGTGCAAATGCAGTTATAAAAACTCTCGGATTTTCTAAGGTTTGCGCAAGATGGGTTCCTCGAAGCCTCACAAATGACCACCGATTGCAAAGGAAAGCAATTTCTTCTGAATTGTTGGAGCGTTTCAATGCTGATGGAGAGAACTTTTTGGCTAAGATCGTTACAGGTGACGAAACCTGGGCACATCATTTTGAACCTGAGACAAAAAGGCAGTCAATGGAGTGACATCATCGTCAATCACCACGAAGAAAGAAATTCAAGACAATTCCTACAGCTGGAAAGGTCATGATCACTGTCTTTTGGGACATTGAAGGTGTGATTCTTGTGGACGTTATGCCAAGAGGAGAGACAATCAATTCGCAAGCTTACATTAAGACATTGAAAAAACTCAATCAACGTTTTTGCAGAGTTCGGCCGCACAAGAATCCAACAGACCTGCTTCTCCTTCACAACAATGCGCGACCTCACACAAGTCTGGCAACACGGGAAGCAATCATCAAATTGGGTTGGACTGTACTACCCCATCCACCCTATAGTCCCGATTTGGCACCCTCTGATTTTCATCTATTTGGTCCATTTAAAGATGCACTCCGTGGGACAAGGTTTGAAGATGATGAAGGAGTGATTCATGAAGCGAAGAAATGGCTACATGCTCAATACAAAATCTGGTACGGGCTAGGAATACATGCACTTGTTTCGCGCTGGCATAAAGCCGTACAAGTTGATGGGGATTATGTTGAATAATAGGCCTACCGATGTTTACATGACATATCCATGTATATTGTGTATAAATTTCATGCTTTTTTAATAAACAGCTCCTGAGAAAAACGATGTGGTGCATTACTTTCTGAACGCCCCTCATATATATATATATATATATATATATATATATATATATATATATATATATATATATATATATATATATATATATATATATATATATATATATATATATATATATATATATATATATATATATCTTACCATCAGGCACACAATACATAGACTGAACAAGCCCTCAAAGGCACTTTAAAAGCCGCTTTCAGGTCAGATCGGCAAAAGAATCTGCATGTGCTGTGCTCTATGTTCAAACCGCTTGGTACTGTTTTTTTTTAAATTGTGGCAAAACCGTCTAGGTCTCCCGTCTATTCATAGCGATGCGACTGGCCAATCAGAGCACAGTCCAACATATTTTAAAAACGTTCCTACAGCTTGCCTGTACAAAGTGAATAATCTTATTTATTTAATATTTCTGTTATTATTATTAGACCGATTTTAATTATTTAAAGTGATAATAAAACGGCCAATTTATCTCAATCTTTATATATGTTTATTCTTGCGCTATGTCCTTGCATTTCACTCTAGGGAATTTTTAAGTAATTAAATCGGGTGTTACCCTGATGTAACAATATTACTAAAATAAATTTTTCTCTTAATTGACTTACTTTTAGGAGGCCGAATGTGTACTTATTTATAAAGTAATATATCAGATGTTATACTAACTATATATTTATTGTTATTTATCGCTATGTTTAGAGAAATAAAATAACTCCTTCCCGTCAAAAACACAGATTAGGCTCTTTCTGCTTAATCTAAAAAGTTTCTTTATAGACCCTAGAAAAGGAGCTTTCTGATTGGTTCTTATATTTGGACTTTTTACTCTAGATTTTGAGCGCGGAAAATATGATCGTTTTTGGGTATTCAGATTCAAATCATGACATTTAGGTTGGCGAAGGATATTCTGGCTTTATTCATTCGGCTGTTAATGTCTTTGTTCTACCATTTAGCGTTACCTTAGAACCTCCTGCTGGTCATAAATTTATTGTGAGATTTATCTGCACGCAGCCAACCAGAAAGCCGGAGTTAAATCTTGGACTGAAGTAATTTCCCGAAGCTTAGAGTGCAATGCTGGTTTCTCAACATGAGGGAAATCTGATTTTGGTGCACTGTTGTGGATACTCGATCCCTGAAGCTTCGGCCAGGCAACTCGAAGGTTGTCTGTTTCCAGGATGCACCTCGTGCCTCGTGGTCTTGTTTAGATTTATAACCCTGGAATTAACGCAAGAGCAGCGGGAATTCCTTTGCATCCTAAGCTGTAGTACCTGATGCCTGCGTCACCAGCACGATTCTATACGGGAGCGAGACACGAGCAGTCTTAAAAAAAGGCTTGGAGGTCTACACTACAAACAGGCTGAGCAACAAATGTCGAGGTGCTCTCACGTGCTGGCCCTCAAAGCATGTATACCCCAGTTAGAGACTGCAGAATACGCTGGCTTGGCCATGTTCGCCGCATGGAAGATGGTCGCATCATATGACAGGTAGACTTGGCATGCATTGGATGAAGACCCATGCTCCTCTTTTGTGCATGGTTAACTCTAGAATTTATTTCCTGTCATAGTGAACAGGACGGGGATACGCCAAGGTTTAGCAAAAGCCAGCGGAGTACGGGTTCTGAACAAGACTTGGAGTCTCTTTCCCAGATTGACGTATACCTAACAGTTGGCAGAGCCGGCCTGAGGCCGTTTTAACCGATTTGGCCTAATCTGGGCCCGCGTGCTCATAATCTGGGCACGCCATATAGAATATGTTCGACTGGAAGATTATTATCAAGATCAACCAGATAAAATCGATGCATATTACCTCCTTCATTCTTAGTCTTTCCTTATTCTTGTAATTAATCTCACGTTCCACAGAGAGAGAGAGAGAGAGCGAGTGAGAGAGAGAGTGAGAGAGAGCGTGTGATAGGCAGATAGCTAAAGAGAGATTATAGTTAGAAAATTTAGGAAAACGAACGACTTGTCAATTGTATAACGTTAGACGGTCGTATACCAACGGGCTGATCACCCGTTTGCCAGTTACTTCGATTACGGAAACAACAGCAAATGGATTGATTTGCCGTTGCCCTAAAGACGCCAATAGGCGTGATGGGAAACAATGGCAAAGAAAACCTATCTGCTGTTGCCCTAAGACGCCACTAGGCGTAATGGCCACTGACTGCTTTGACGGTCGGTGGCTAAGGACGGAAGAAGAAGAAGAAGAAGAAGACGGTCGTATGCTGGTCCACGGAATGAAAACACTGAACCCAGTTCTTCCTCATTCGTACACTGGAAAGCCTTTGAAGATTCTGAATTCCTTGCTAGAGCTACTAAGTGAGCTACTGGATTTCTAAATGTATTATTGCTCAAAGCATATTTTTGACAATGCCAGTCACAGTGGCGTCAGGTGAAACGAGCTTTTCCAAATTAAAATCGATCAAATCTTATTTAAGGCCTAAGGTCAAAATTAATTCAGCGGCCTTGCAATATTATCCATAGAAAGTGATGAAGCAAACAAAGCTTAAACTTCCACAACATTTTTAACAGTTTGTAGAACAGAAAGCAAGAACTATTTCTTTATAGTTTTGTTCTAACACGTTTTACGTTAAAATATAGCTAATAAATGTGGGTAATGTTTTAATTTTATACAATATAGCACATATTGCTGACATCTAATTTGAAATACAATCTTGAGTCCAGGGGGCCCCACCAGATCGGTCCAAATCGGGCCCCGCAGTTAATAAGACAGGCCCTGACAGTAAGCCTAAAGCTGCTACCAACATTCTTGTTTTCCGACTCTGACTGCATGGGGCAGTGTGTTACTGCTGTTATTATCTTTGAGTTTATTAAAATTACTCTTGCATTGAGCACTAGACTTCTTTTCTTAACCTTCCATTACTATACTGTGCGGAATGTAATGTTTTGAACTACGACGGGAATAATTTCTATTAAGGTAGTCGGGGGAGAACCAAAATGTTTAACACGATGACTGAAAAGTGCGCTGGAAGCTGTTTATTGTCCTACTGTCACAAATAACATGAGTTAGTGTCATGACGTTAATTGCTCTGTCAGCGAGGACGATCATAACAGGGGTGTCATTGATTTATATGTCACGGTGTACCTATCTGCGGCATATGGCGTGTTGTACATATCTGAGTCCATAAGAAATAAAGAGGTCCTAGAAAGATCAGGAATGAAATGAGAATTAATGCAGGAGACAAAAATTATGCAGTTAAAATATTTCATACACTCGCAGACGTCAACTGGCAATATTCAAAGAAAGCAGTAGTCAGCTTGAGACTATTTCTTTCCCTATAGAGCTTTTCCAGGAATGGTACTGGTGATGGCCACATAAGCTTTCTCTGTTCCTCATATGTTGGGCATCTTTGAAGCAGATGTTCAGCAGTCATTTTATCTGTGCCACAGTCACACTCATCTGTAGTTACTATCTTTAGCTTGTTGAATAGGTGGTATCTCAGTCTGTTGTGGTCTGTGCAGAGTCTGGAGTCAAAGGTAATGCGTAGGTAGTTCGGATTTTCATCCTGGCGTACGTTCTTCCCATTTAGCACTGTCTTGGAGCTCTGTAGTTTATTTGAGAGGGAGAACACTGTGTATGTTGTTTTACCTTTATTTACCTCAATAAGTATGCTCTGGCCCACTCCTCCCGTGATGTTAGGGCTTATTGCATCCGAATGATTTCAGTAGTGATATACTCTTCAGAGATCCATAGGGATAAGTCATCTGCAAATGAGGCACTGTGTGTTCTTCTTGGAATGTTGTCTGTTATGTCATTTATGTATGCAAGGAACAGTACAGGCGACAGGACTCCCCCTTGGGGGTCACCGTGCTCCGATATAAACTCCCTACTAATCTGTCATTGTAGCTGTACTCTGGCGGTTGTATTCTCAAGATAATAGCCAATCCATTTGTACATTCTCCCACACATTCCACTTCTTTGCAGCTTGACTTTCAGTCTCTCTTTCCATACTTTATCAAATGCTTTCTCCAAATATATATATATATATATATATATATATATATATATATATATATATATATATATATATATATATATCTATATATATATATATATATATATATATATATATATATATATATATATATATATATATATATCAGACATATATTTACCTCTAAACAGAGCTATACCATTATAAGAGAAAATTCGCTGAATTAACTCAACTAGGGGCTTGAACGGGCTAAAAACCATTGCTTAAAACCTTTAAAAAAGGCAACGGACAGATATAGGTTAACCATTGCTTAGCGCTATACCGCATGGTTCTTGACTTCTGAATTATCTTGTGAATACGCCCTTCGGATAGAAGCGCCATTACACTTCTATCTACATCTCTGCCAAGAGTAATCTTGTGAGAAGGTAAAAACCTGGACGACCCAGGTTAGATACTCTTGAGTTTTGGCCATTGTTGGACCACTACTGCAAAGCAGGGAAGGCAATCCGTGACATTAGTCTGTCTGTAGCTGGTTGCAAAAAACGTCTGAGCCATTAGTAACTCCTGAGCAACCAGGAAAAATCCTTCATGGTTAATCCTTGGATTAACCTTGTGATAATAGCATGGTGCCCATATCTGACTGGCATATTACACGATGTTCATATCTGAATGGCATATGATGTGTTGTACATAGCTGGGTGGCATATGCAGGGCCGGATTTCCTATTAGGTACTGTAGCCCCCCAACGAATGAAAAGAAAAATTATTTTCTCCATGTTATCGTGCTTTGGAATAAGATTGCCTAGGGCATACGAATAAATAAAACTTGCCCTGGGAATATGACATACTGAATTTATCTGAGTGGCATTTAGTATGCTGTATAGATCTGAAACAGCACTCTCTACATAGAAACATAGCTGACGTCAAGGGAGCAAGAATAAAGAGGGATGTGTCATGGATGGCTCAGGCAGAAACAACGATCAAGCAGGTGACCACAGTTGAAAATATAGTCAAAGGGGAAGAGTGGAGTAAGTCAGATTAGAACTGGATTAACTACCAGCAAGTCAGTATCAGCCTTGACAGAGAGTGTAGAACTTGGGGCAATGGGAAAGCGGAACTGGAAATTAATCAACTGATACTTAATCATGCCGGGAATAATGATGCCTTTGTGTATACTGATGGGTCTGTGATCCGTGGTGAAAAATCAGGTTGAGGCTTCTCTGCTACAGTAAAAGGCAGAATCGTTGCGGGCGTACAAGATAACAACTTCCAGCATGAGAATGGAGGTAAAGGCAGCTACTGCAGCCTTAAGGTGGCTAACTGAACCTTCAGTAACAAAAGCAGTCATTGTGTCAGATTCTCAGTCCATGCTTCGAAAGGTTCAAAATGGTTGGCTACGGCATGAATGGAAAACCTCCATAGAAGCTTCGAATCTGCAGGAGCTGGTGTGAATCTACTGTCCTGGTCACGCAGGGCTACACGGTAATGAGAGAGCTGACAGACTAGCATCAAGGCACCAACAGTGGGGACACTGGATATGGATAAGGAGAGATACTGATAACAATTAATGATCACCTGTTCTGACGTATAATGGAAATATAGCCTATAGTAATCTGACAGCCTTTGTAATCCGGTTAGCGTTCTATGATTTGCTAACAAAACCATGCATTTACAGTCTGTGTTTACTCACTTTTTAGTCCTACCTCTTTTTCTGTGTTTAACACGAGCTAACACAAGGTTTACAAACTTTCGTGACCTGCCAGTCATAACAGGTAGGAATCAGGTTTGTTTACCTAAGTTTCTCACGCGAGCTGATCTGTCAATCATGCGATACCTGACAGACCGCACGTGAAAAACACCGAACCTTTTGAAGTAGACTCACGGGCAAAATCTTTCCCCGAGTACGCTTTGAAGTTCGTACTCAGGGCCTGGGCTCTTTGATCTTCAGAATCGAGCAAAATCTTCGTGAACCCCGTTACACGGATATAAGTCTTTTGATGGCAAAGCCGACCGCAAAGCTTTATCTGGGAAACTCATGTTTCTGATTCTCTGGTATACACAATAGTGTGAAAAGTAGCATCATCTATAGATCAGAGAAACCATGATGATATGTAAACTGTGTTTTCTTAAACCTGCTATCAGTTGTCAGGGTCACTCAGAATATTTTTGGATAGTCTAGGCACGTAGTTCTAGAACCATTGTGGATAATGTGTTAATAGCATTCGTGGGGATCTTTCATTCTGATGTTCTGGTAATAGAAATTAGTGTTACGTGTTAAAGTGTTAAGCTTTTACCATTATAATTCACTTAGAGTTCTAGCTGTTAAAACCAGTGAAATAAAATAACGCGTAGCTATTTTATACCAGATGTTCAGTTATAATGTTAATTTTCACCAACCGCTTTCTCACACAAGAAGAGACGGTTTTGGTTGATTGATTTAAATGCAAGGCGCGACTGATAGTTACAGAAAAGAATTCACGTTGTATTTCATTTTTGTGTATTTATTATAAGTGCCTATTATTTAATACCATATGATGACCAACAGACGCCAACAATTTAATAGCTATTAACGACATGCGATATTTATGTAAAGGCGCGTATGGACAATTGAATAATAATTAACATTGTACGCTGATCGTTGACCGGGGGCAGGAGGGGAGAGCTGCATAACTCAACCAAACCTGCACTCGCTAAGCGACGCGCGATAGGATAGGCTAAAGACACCTGTGCCATTTAACTTTAATCAGGACTGACGGAGTGGATAAGAGATCGTCTTGTCCCTGTCCGTGTGCATAAATGTGGCTATATAGAATAGTAGCATTTTTCCGTAAATGTTTCTTTTATTCCTTGCAGACCTGACCACAAGAGCGTACAGCGGTCTTTTGGTCTTTTCTTCAGTTACTGATTTGTTAATGTTGTCTTTTTATTGGCTTGTGCGTCACCAATTTCATTTGTGAGTCAACGATACAGGAGAAACATTTTAACTTGTAAATTAACTGAACTTACAAAACCCAGCAATAATGTTTTTCAATTTGATCAGCCCACTGGGGTGTGAAACAATTAACATTATCCCCGATTTCTGACAGTCGTATTCAAGTGTAGCATCCATAATTTACGCTGTTTTCAGAATCGGCACTCACCATAGAGCCAGCCGATAGGATTCTCATCATTTATCAGTAGTATCTGTTTTTAGCAACCAGATGTTTCCCAATACTGGAAGTATTTTCCGCTTTTTACTGTGAACCCCGAGATCTCGTTTCTACTCCAACTATTGGCGGTGAGATTTGTTCTTCCAGGAATAAAAACCAGATTCGGCGTTCACTTCATTAATCGTATTTGTTAGAGGATGGACTGGGGCCAATATGGGAAATAACCTGACATTTTTATATTCAGGAACCATTGTAATTCCAAGGGATATCACCAAGAGTAGGTAAGCGTGATTGAGTGGCCACTGTATGACAGAGAGAGGGAATATTTTTTTTTTGGTTACAGGGACTTTACCAACATTGAATTTTGCTTAAACTTACTGGGTAGCACATAGTAGGAACTTGTTATTCACTGGCTATTCTGTAACATAGTGCTAACCTTTGACCTTTGGGTTATTAACTTTTTGGGTTCTTTTCTCAAGAGGGGGATGGCACATTTATTCTGTTATTTCACATGTATGTAAATCGGATTTTATTTGATCTTTCTTTAGATATTTGATGTCGTCAAGTTTAAGTGATAATAAACAACAAAAAGAACTTACCTTTGTGTGTTGGTCAGACCCATACCCAATTAACCGTAGTTTTTCACGTTTGTGTGTCTTGTTGTCACATAGCTGTGTGTGTGTAGTTAAACTTATATTTATATGTATGAGGAGGGAAAGATTGTCTTGAACAAAATTATAGTCGTATAGATAGGCTGGACTAGAGAAACTTATTCATTCCAGAGACATATCTTCTCCTTAAACTATTCACCCGAGAAATCTATTTTTCACACCTTTTTCTCGCGTACTTATCACCATCCACTCTACTCAGACGGGACCAAAAATAACTCTCAAACCTATCGATACGACACCTGTTAGAGAATGTGTCTACTGCAATAGATGAATCATCAAGGTTAATACTGTTGGAATTTGGTATCAAATGTCAGGCTAGCAGAGATGGACGTATGAGAGGATGCAGCCGTCGTGTTTATAACCAGCGAGCTACAATAACAGTTAGCATTCACACTCTTCGACATCTACTGAGGGAGACTGAGCACCTATGGGTTTGCCCGGAGTGCAATGATGTCGATTCTGTTCAACAATAACAATCAACAATAGATCTGAATGTCACATAGCATGCTGGTCCTATATTTGTGGCATGTGACATGTTGTACAGATCATAGTGGTAAATAACATGATGTACAGATATGAATGGCATATGACATGTTGTACCGATGTGCGTGGCATATGCCATGCTGTACAGATCTGTGTAGCACGCAGCATGCTGTACGGATCTGGGTGACACGCAACATGTTGTACGGATCTGAGTGACTTGCAACATATTGTATACAGATGTGAGTGACACATGCCATGTTGTACAGATCTGAGTGGCATGTGCCATGTTGTACAAATGTGAGTGGCATATGGCATGTACATATCTGGGTAGCATATGACATGTTTTACAGATCTAACTAGCATGAGACGTCCTGTGCATCTGAATGGCATTTAACATGTCATACATATCTGAAATAGCCTTTGATATGGTGTATAGATCGTAGTGGCATATGACATGCTGTTCAGATCTAAGTAGCCTGTGACATCTTGTACAGATCTGAGTAGTACCTGACGTGCTGTACACATTTCAATGTCACGTGACATGTCACACAGATCTAAAGGGCGGTTATTCATTTGAACGTTTTGGTGCCATGATCATCGCGTGATTTCTGTCCAGGATGTCTCTCTGAGCGGGAAAAGATAGAAATAGAGACCCATGAAATGTTTACCTATACAAATGGTATGCAACTATAAGTGTGATTCTTCCACAAAGTACATTGGCCATGTATACGACAGTGTTTCAATGGCGGAAATGACTTGGTTGCAAGGATGTACATGTAGTCTTGGTCAGTATGATGTGCACGGTGCCTTTCTTACAATGATGTTGTCATGAAATATTCTAATCCACATATATAAATTATTAGGTAAATATGAAGCCTAACAAATAAAATTAATAAAGAGAAGAGCAATGGTAAAATGACAGTGCTGTCACAAGGAATGTACTCGAAATCCCCCTTGTTTTCTGCTTCGTCTGCAAATTGTAACGCTTTCACGTTGATATAAAAGCTTACTGTATTATTACCCGCTTTCTTCAATGAAACGTGTGCTGTATTTCTTGGAAAAGCATTGAGAGGCCCTGCGTAATGACCTAAATTAATCCTAACATTAATTATATTACGTTACCAAAACGAACGAACAGATGGACAAAAGGATAGCGAGAAGGGAGAGGCAGAAAGCCGAACACTAAACACGCTTCGCGCGATACGCAAATGCTGCCATCACGCGTGTAAGTCTACATGCACTAATTTTTTTTCAGACGGACAGTGATAAAATACACTACCCTTTCCCAGAGTTAGGTTTATAAATCATAACAGACTCTTATTAGAAAAGATAACATTAGATGGGTTTACGGTTGAAAACATAACAGTACCCAGACAGCACATCTTCGAAACAGGAGGTAGAAGAAATTGCATATTTTGAACGCAGCCACGTAGCTCCTGTAAATTAGTATTTTTGGGTTCCTTAGGGCTTGCTGACAAATAATATGTAAAACGTTACGCAAATAGTCCAGGAATTAATAAATTATACCCAAAATAAAATATTGGGGGTGCCTGACAGCATAAAATCATTTCTGCTCATAAGATTTTTTTTTAACGTGTTTGAAAAAAATTTACGTTACAGAAATAGCCTACCATGTAAACTCCAAATTGATTGGAGCGCAACAAATGAAAGCCTAACCGCGATTGGTCGGGCTATAAATACTATCTTGGTTGTTAGGGGAGACGGGAAAAGATAACATTTTTTCAAACACTTGTCGAAACGTGGCTCATTGGCCAGTCTCGCTGATATACACACTTGGGAGCGTTAGTTCGAGACCACTTGTTTAAATGATCTTGATAAAGCATCAGTGCGTTGAAGCCAGCTAAAATTTTGCTCAATAAAAGCCTGGAAGATAAGCAGATGGAAATTTGTGCCAGTTTGTGCCAGAATTCATTGCTAATCAACGTATCTGTGTTATTCGTATGAATTGTGGTAAGCTTGAACCATTTAATATCTTTTAATGAAAATTGAATGTGAATTGTTGATTTATGCCTGTATATATATGTGTAGTTCAGTGGCAAACGTGAGGTAAAGCCTAAAATGCTCCAGCCTGAACAGAGGGTGTCGGAGAGAAGTAAAACGGCATGGAATGGCCAAACAGTACACTGACACCTGGATGATTGACTAGAAAGAAATAATGCTGGAAGTGCAGAGGCGTAGTAACCATTAGGAAGGGTAATACTGGAATAAAGTATTTCAGATGAAGCTGACTGTTGGCCTAACGCTCTGAACGCAATGTTTGTGATGTATTGTGATCAGTGTAAAAAGAAAATATAAATTAGTTATGAAGTAGAAGGTACATCCTTCTTGATTTCAGGGACAGTGGTCTTGATGGTACTGAGCAGCACCTGGTCAGAGCTTTGCTGAATCCAGAGTCGGACAGCATACTCCTTGGTCTTTTTAGCTATCAGTGAGGTGTCTCCTGAGCCCAGAGGAGAATTCGAGCAGAGGAGTCCTTTCCTGCCGCCATCACGCCAGATAAGCGAATTGGCCAGCTGAGCTCAACATTATGTCCCCTCATCTTGAACTGACTTTTTAAAATTAACATTAAGAGGGGAATTTACTTGTCTTAAAATCAGGAACTGTGAACATCTCCAATACTAGTCCCTAAAGACAAACTATTGAAGTCATGATGACAAATACCAACAGAGCTTGAACAAAACAAATCCAGTATTACCTCATTTTACTACTACACAACTGACACACATAGAACATTTGTAATAATATATGTCATTACAATATTCATATTAAATACATTCTGTACATAACTTGTAATTTAAATTGATTGTGATTCCTGGTTCCCTTGTAGTTGAATCAGGACACATATTCATTCATGCCAGTAATGAATACATATTGTTATTTGAAAGTTTATCAGTGACTCTTTTAAGATATCTTTGTAGAGTGTTATATGTATGTGAGTGTCACAGTGTTGTCAAGAGTAGTGGATTAAATTAAATTGTTTATCTGTCTGTTGTTGTGACTTACACTTCACCATACTCATACCCTAGACACATAACGTAGCATCACACTATTCCAGAATAATTCTGACTGAGATATATAGATATGTGGTAGCAAGTAAGGTTATCTATAATACACTACTCTTAATAGATATAGATACCTTCACAGCTGATCTCAGTCAGTACACTAAGTTCCCTATAAGTATTTATAACATCCCACTTCACCACAGATGTACACACAAAGTCGTACTCACAACGCGGTGTACACGTGGTCAAGCTCACAATAGTGGTCACGTAGTCGTGCTCACAATGGTGGTCACGTAGTCTTGTTAACAATGGTGGTCACGTAGTTTAGCTCACAATGGTGGTCACGTAGTTTTACTCACAATGGTGGTCACGTAGTTTTACTCACAATGGTGGTCACGTAGTCTTGCTTACAAAGGCGTACAGCGGAAGCTTATTACTCTCACCAGAAGAAAGCAATCGACTTTCTTTGAGAATGTTATGAGAAGACTAAAGCTGGAACATATCGTGACAACAGGAAACATTGACGGAAATGTAGACAGAGAACAACAAAGACAGATGACACTGGACAGTTTGACATCATGACATGGAAAGAACTGATAAACAGTACTGGAGACAGGAAGTTGTGGAGTGACATGATCACCTAAATCACCAGGCGTGGTACTCGAAGGACAAAATAGATTTATATGAATTGAGCCTTTGCAGGCCTTTCGATACCGAGTATAGAGAAGGTACACTCATGGGAAAGAAATTTGCAGTACTTCTTTTCCTTTCAAAACGTGCGATTCCAGATTGGCACAGCTAAAACTATCCCTGTCATATCTTCTTCTTCAAGCACCATGGATGGTGGTATAGGCGACCATGTATCTCCACAACATCCGGTTTCCAGTACGATTGATCAATTATGTTGTTGAATTATTTCCATGCCACGATGTCAACCTGTCCAGCGTCTTCTCTATTTGTCGTCTTTCTATCTTTCCTGTTGTCACGATGTACTCCAGCTTCCTTTTTCTCATAACATGCCATAAGACAGTGGATTGCTTCCTTCTAACATGAAGAATAAGCTTCTTTTGCGCACTGGCCTCTGTCGCATAATTTTGGGTCGCTCTCTTGTCCACTACGGCCGTATTATGTGTCAGTTGTTGTGCTGACTAATTACTGCTTGTCAGTGGTCGGCACCCTTTTCTTTATCTGCTATGTAGCAGATATTTTGTATTTTCAAACATTCTTACACTCCTCTCAGTGAAAAGTCGTCATGTCTATTTGGTTACCCGTTCCTCCCTGCTGGGAAAGGAACGGATGAGATAATATTAACCGACAATCATGTTGGTTAATCTCGGGTGTGGCCGACATCAGACTACAGATTAACACTAAAATCGCTCCAGCGACTTTGGTTAAGCATTGATAAGGCGAACGTGTAGCACTTGCCAAGATGGTAAAGAGGCGAGTTTTGTATGCTCAAGCCGTGCCAGGCGATAAAATTACTCGCCCGCAGACGGATTTTGTGTGCGCAAGTGACGGATAAAGAGATTACTTTTCTGTGCAAGACATTTTGGACAGATATGAATGACATCATCATTTCCTGTCCACCTGTGTTAGAGACATTGCTTTAGAGAAAAGTAAGATGTTACACCAGAAACACATTGTCGAAAGAGTGTACGGACTTGTCGCTTCCATATATGGGAGACGTGACCTTTTGCATCACGCACAGAATTTTCCATGTCGGAATAATTTTGAATTACCCCACCTATATATGCAGTTTTTAAACGATTGGCTCGAGTTCGAAATAGAGGAACCTCCTAATTCCTTATTGGACGCCGACTGTAATCGTAACAACCAACTGCGAGGGAGTCAAAGGGCCAAATAATCTGACACTTTAGCCAGATTAGAACACTGTGAGAATCGCTTGCCAAGACGACAACCAGACTGCCAGAGTTAAGACTAGAAACAAGATTCATAAATCTGACCTGACCATTGTTTGAGAAATTTTTGAGGACATAATAGCCCAGAGAAAAAAAAAAAAAACTCTACAATTTTAACAAGGAAAACCGGAATCTGAGGAATCTGGAACAGGGAGTCAAAGTGGGAGCTTATTGTTAAAGTAACAACCCACAAGAACACGTGAAAAAGGCATCTGCTAGTGTCTTAACCTATTTCTCTGAGCAAACAGTCTGTGAGCCAAGATTGGCGTAAGTTGTACATTTTACATTCTATATTTTTCATTACTAACATGTGAACTAATATGTATATATTGCCATGTGAATATTAATCTGTGAAAATTGCTAGTGGATGTCCAAGTCATTTGAGGCTGGTAACCTCAGCATATAGAATGATGATTTCATAAACCACCACTGCAAGGGCTGGTGACTGCTTTATTGCTAGTTTCTTAAAGAGAACTAAAAGCATAGGTAGTCCCAGGTTCCATCACAGGTGTCAATACCTTGTCGAGGTATGGCGGTTTGCGTACCCTGATTACCCCCAGAGCTATGCCAGGGAGAGTTTTACTCATGGAAGGTTCTACCAAGCTAGACAGGTTTGCGCGGGTAGGGGTGAGACTAAAGCAGACACCCTGGTCCTCCAGGCTAGGGTTTTAGCATAGGGCTGACACCCTGTCTATGTAAAAAGAAACGAAATTACGGAAACGACAACAAATGAACAAACTTTGCTACGAGACGGACATCCCGAGTCTGAGGCTCGTATGACTGTCAGTGGTGAAAGCCGAAAGGAAGCCACTGACACGAGAACGGGCGTCCTGACCGCAAAACGTGAAACAAGAATAGGATTTTTGAATGTCAGTGCAATAAACGAGGCGGGAAAACTAAAACAGGTCACAGCGGAAATGAGAAACTATAGATTACACATTCTAGGGATAAGCGAGAGCAGATGGACAGGGACAGGAACAGTTAAAACAGCAACAGCAGAAACAGTACTTTACTCTGGAAGAGAGAATGGACAGCACAATGAAGGTGTAGCCATTATTCTACAGAAAGGAATAGAAAGGTTGTTACGCACAGATTCTTGTATTGGCAATGAATAGATATATATATATATATATAGAAAGATATTTGTTTGTCTGTATGCTTGTGTATATTTGAAAATATTTATTAATAATATTTTGGGTCTAAGATTAGAACTCTAGTCAAAGGGCGAATACTTATTTTTTGCTTCGAATGAAAGTAAATATGTAGTTGTCCCACTTGAATATAGTTCAAAGTTAACTTTAGCGCATGCCCAGACTGGGTGTGTTTTTTTTTAAAAGGAACTTCCGTCATGTTGAGATGTGATCTGTGTACGGGGCAAGACATGTTCTGATGTCCCCGAGTTTTTCTTTCATCATGGGAAAAACCTTCTGTGAATTTGATGGCAGGTCTATTAACATTAGTCCCATGTGTTTAATTCTAACGTCTGGAGACGGTTGGAATTGTGGTGTTTTCGAACACAAAGGTAATCGCTCCTCCTACTTTGTCCTGTAGCCGGTGAAGTTAGACTTTGTTGTTCGACTCATTCGCATCGTCAGGCAGAGGAGAGACTCTGTTATTAGAAGTACACCAGATATCTCTATACCTGATATATCTATGTTTCATGCTACTTAGGCCCACAGAACAGTTATTATTATGTTCCTCGAACTTCGCTATGCTAGCGGAGATGCCTCTACGAAGGTTAGACTTAGAAAATATGTCCACAGAAGGTCAACGTGAACTGGGTTCATAACCCGCCATTTTCGTGCGGCTTGTATTGAGACTTGCCTATATTTATATGATCCATTTGTATCAGGAAAGAGTTGCTTAACTCGCATATTGCTAATGTTTGAGCTGAACCTGCTGAAACTAACATATCTATGAGATCAGCTTACTTGAATGCACAATTTATTGAGGAACTTTACATTATGCTGATTGATATGCCCTACATTGCTTGTGATTGATTGTCAGTGTCAGCGTACCTATTGTGGCGTCCTAATAAATGTTTGGAAAACGTCACCAGCTGTTATTTTTTCGCTTACTCGTCGTGAGTCAGTGTGACGTCCATGTAACGAGTATACAGTTGCTCTGGGTGGAACTTTATCCATATCATCCCTCCATACATAATGTCAGCGCACCACCCACGCAAACCAGTCCAGAGACACCCTACCTCTTCATCTCCATCACCTCCGACATCTGAGAGCGTCTACCTTGGTTCGGGTGTCCAAAGGATAGTGTGAAGAAAAATAATAACAACACAGAATAACACATTATCATTGTGGTGGCCAAATGCTGGTTTGGGCTGGCACCAGCACATTCGGGGTCTATTTCCCATTCGACATTTAGCAGGCAACATTCTTCATTCAAGTACTCTATCGGTTCAAGACATCTCCATCTACAACGAGATATAGCAAGTTGGCTGTATTTTCAAAGTACCCGGCCTTGCCGATACATTGCAGTCTTTTGAGAAGGTCAAGTACCATTACTTTTTGCCATGTTTTGAAGCCCAAGTTACGATACATGATTGCAGTAACTAGGTCAGCGCTTATTGACATCTACGTTGTGCAGACATTCCTACACAGAACAGCGCGGAAAGTACAGACATTGTTTATATTAAACAGACATTGCTACACAACAGAATACTTTGGAGACCACTAACTATTGTCGTTGTTGCAGTTCCCTTCAACGGTGGATCTTCTCTACATTATTATCTTGTGTTGAACTTTAATAGTTTAGGCCAGTATTAATTTATTAAAGTGGCAGTTAATTTTGATTGAACTGTACCATTATATGATATAACTGAGCCTTTGTTGCAACACACACTATTATATGCTATATATGTATTTATATTATTTGTTTGTGTATTAAATTAGTTTATTGTTTGCTGGTCGGTTGGGTAGGCGACTGATATAGGGTATACCACGTCGAGAGGTCCTATATTAGTGTTCTGTAGGTGCAATTTTCTTGATTGAAAATTTGCTGCAACATCTGTTGCTATTTTGTTAGCTGTGACGATCTGTCCCATCGTTGTTTTTGTAATATTTTTTTTCTGTTCTTCAGTTTTGTTTTGATTTGTTTGTATTTGTAGGTCTACTCTTTTCTATTATTTAGTTCTACACACCTTTATATTTATACACTGTGGCATTATTTGTTTTGTTTCTTACGGCGCAGTTATCATCACAGGTTCTGTGATTATTTTCTTCTGTTTTTTTATTTAACTTATTTGATTTCTGCGAATGTTTTCATGTTGTCTTTTATAATTGTTTTGTTTGTGATCTGGGTTGACATATGCTATATAAAATATATTGGATCATACACTACTAGTTGTGTAGTGAACTTATGAGAAAGAATCAACTGATGATTAATTGCTATTATTAGAGGTACACAGTTGATTATACAAGACCTTATTTAAAGGCTTGTTTCCCATAGAGATTGGGATATAGGCAGCTGATTATACAAGTTTTTGTTAAAAACTTGCTCCTGTTTGGTTGAAATAAATTTGTTATTTCAGTGATAATAGCCACATATTAAATATTATGGCAACTTTAGACTACTTCATTGAGCAAGGGAGAGCCCTTGGGATGACTCATGAGGAGTTAAAAGAGTTTGCACTCTCTCATTATGCCAAAGCACATAAGGATGAAGAGAAAAAACAAAAAGCTGAGGCTGAAGAGAAAAAAACTAAAAGCTGAGGAGAAAAAAAAATGGAATTGGAAGCTGAGCAAAAGAAATTGCAGATGCAGGTGGAGGAAAAGAGAATCCAGATGGAAATGGAAAAAGAAGAAAAAAGATTAGAAAGAGAAGCTGAGGCTGAACAAAAGAGATTAGACAGAGAAGCTGAACAGAAAAGACTAGAAATAGAGGCTGAAAATAAAAGATTAGAAGCTGAGGAGAGAAAAGCAAAGATGGAACATGAACATAAGAAAGAACTTTTAGCATTTGAGATAGAAAAATTGAAATTGACAAATATGTGTAATGTTAATCAGTCCTCTAGTGGTAATGGTAAACCCTTTACTTACAAGGTCAAGGTACCAGCGTTCAATCCTTCCAGTGATGACATAACATTCTGGCTGGATAGATTTGAACGCTCTTGTAGAGCTCATAATGTGGATAAATCACAATATGCTAACCAGTTATCAGAAAATTTGAAAGGTGATTCTCTGACTAGTTTAAGTTTGGTTGAAGAGACTGACAAGGATAATTATGATGTTATTAGGGCAGATTTATTGAAAAAATATCAATTAACAGAGGAAGGTTACCGTCTTTTGTTTAAGAAAATGGTACCTGAATCAGGGGTAGAATTCTCAGAATTCATTGCAAGGACACGTCTTACATTTAATCGTTGGATTGAGCTGTCCAAAACAGAAAAGACATATGAAGCCCTTATGGACTTGTTGCTCAGAGACAAGATTATGCCAAGTGTAAATAAACCATTCCTTGAATTCCTACATGAGCGTAAACCAAAGACACTAAAAGAAATGGAAGAATATTGTACCCAATACGTCACGGCACATCCGGACGTAGCTTTTAGCAATGCTAAGGTTAAGGAAAGTATGCCAGTTGCTTCAGAAACACCATACAACCCTAATTATTCACACAAATTTCAGGGACCACAAAACAGGTTTGATAAAAAGGGTAACCATAATAGTTATCAAAACCAAAGTAACCAATCATTTCAGGGTTCTTCTGCGAAGTACTGGAGACGAGCCGACAGCCCTCGATTCAGGGGTGGTCATCCCCATCAAGGCCAGCTCCTTGACGTGGAGATGGGGCTCAAGTACAGCCATCAGCGGCTGAAAAACCAAGACTGGCCAGGCCCTCCTAGACTCGAGCAAGACCACAGTCTGCCCTAGCAAGTCAAGGTGCTGAAGACGGAGGCAACCAGCCAAGAGGCGCACCACAGCAATCAGGATGCCACGCATTAGCGCTATGGGAAGTATGCCTATATCTGCAAAACGTTATGGCACTCGCCCTGTGACGGACACCCAGGCAGGCGCAGTGCCGGGCCCTCTGCCTCGGAAGGGCCCAACCCCTACTACTGGGGGTCCTTCTCAATTGCCCCGGGGAGCCAGGAGGCATGAGAATAGAGCTACTGGCCAAGCAAAGAAAAGACCATTTAAAATAATGCACTGGAATGCTGAAGGCGTCAATAGTAAAAAAGACGGCTACAGCAAAAAATTAGAGCTCGAAAATATCTTGAATGAAGAGCAAGTAAATGTATGTTGCTTGCAAGAAACCCACCTCAACAAAGACATAGCCTTCAAAATCAGAGGCTACCAGTGCTACCGATCTGACCGAATAGACAGGCGAAAAGGTGGAATACTGACACTCGTGAGGAATAACATCAGTGCATGTCAGCTTGAAACATATATGGAGGGGGCGGAATACCAGATGCTTCATCTCAGGACAGAAAGTTCAGAATTCCACCTGCTCAACTACTACTGTCCGAGCGACCGCCCACTGGCACTAGATACAATCCCAGCAAAAGAAAGACTGATTGTATGCGGAGACTTCAACAGCCACTCACAGAGCTGGGGCTATGATCACATGGACAGGAGAGGTGAGGAGCTTGAAAACTGGCAGGATGACAATGGGCTTATCCTGATTAACCAGCCAATCGACCCACCAACCTTCTACTCGAGATCATGGCACACCACCTCTACACCAGACCTGGCATTCCACTCACCCAGCTTGGAGTGGAACACCACACGCGTTGTAGGGAAACAACTTGGAGGCAGCGACCACCGGCCAGTCTTCCTAATTGTGGAAAATGAACTTGTCAAGGAGAGCAGCACTCTCTCTAGGTGGAACTACTATAAGGCAGACTGGACAATGTACCAGCACCGTACCAGTATACTGGCTAGAGATCTGACTGTAGACAAAGACATCAATAAGCTAGTTGATGAATTCAGCAGATGCATATTACAGGCTGCTCGTGAAACAATACCTAGAGGGGCTCGTAAGCACTACAAACCATATTGGAATAGTGAACTAGAGCAGCTGCACAACGACGTGGAAACATCTCGAAAGCAGGCAGAGACCAGTCCATGCCAAGAACACCACAATAACTACCAGCAAGCTAAGGCCAAATTTCAAAGGGCCAAGTTGCAGGCCAGGCGAAGAAGCTGGAAGGAGAAAACAGAGTCCTTGAACTTTGAAAGAGATACGAGGAAACTGTGGAAGCTGGTAAAGCAACTTAACGATGAAGATACAGAGAGAAACTCAAGGATTGCTCTGTACAAAGATGGAAACATCCTCATGGGAAAACAGGCAGCTGATCACTTTGCAGACTCCTTTGCTAAAGACAACAACATCGAAGTTAGCCCAGAGAAGCAACAGGAGACTCGTGAGAAACAACACGCAGGACGAGATGGAACCATACCTGAAGTTATGGAGGCACCAATCACATTCAGAGAACTGGAGCTTGCAATATCCAAATTGAAAATGAGAAAGTCGCCAGGAGTTGATGGAGTGTCCAATGAAATGATTAAGAACTTGGGAACCGCAGCAAAAACAAAGCTGCTGCAGATCTTCAATATCTGTTGGAACTCAGGCAGAGTTCCACAGACCTGGAGGGAAGCAATCATGATACCACTCCTAAAACCAGGAAAAGACAGTTCCACTGCCTCCAGCTACAGACCAATCAGCCTTACAAGCTGCCTCTGCAAAACAATGGAACGTATCATCAACCTCAGGCTACAGTGGTACCTTGAAAGTGAAAACCTTCTTGTACCACAGCAGGCGGGCTTTAGGCAGTGTTATTCCACCGAAGATCAGGCAACTTACCTTTCCCAAGAGATTGAGGATGCGTTCCAAGATAAGAAACTGGTACTAGCAGCATGGATAGATCTAAGAAAAGCATTTGACAAGGTTTGGAAAGAAGGGCTTCTGAAGAAACTGAGAAATTGTAGAGTGAATGGTAAGATGTACAAATGGGTGAAAGCATACTTGCATAACAGAAGAGCCCGAGTACAACTAGATGGCCTCAAGAGTAAGAAAATTCTACTGCGTCATGGCGTCCCTCAGGGAGGGGTTCTGTCCCCCACACTTTTCCTAGTCTACATCAATGACCTGGTTGCTGAACTACCACATGGAATGAAAGTGGCAATGTACGCTGATGACCTGGTAATATGGTGCACAGATGAGCATGCAACAGTGGCCACCAAACTGCTACAAAGAGCTATAGATGCCTTAACCTCATGGGCAAATAGATGGTGTGTCAGCATCAACACAGACAAGTGCAGCACTACGCTCTTCACCCTCTCTCCCAAACAAAAAGCTGGTGTCATCAAGATAAACAAAGAGCTCCTGAGAGAAGATAAACAACCCACCTATCTCGGAGTTACATTCGATGATAGGCTGACATGGAAGCAGCACATCAACAAGGCAGCAACAAAGGCCAGGAGGAAGCTAGCCATCCTGAGAAAACTAAGTGGAACCACATGGGGAGCCAGCGGGAAAATACTTAGTAAAGTTTACCAGCAGGGCATACGACCACACCTGGAATATGGGTCAGCTGCGTGGTGTCCAGCATCAAACACCACATTACAAGAGCTAGATAAGGTGCAAAACCAGGCGCTTAGGGTCATCACGTGGGCAATGAAATCAACGCCTATAGTGGAGATGGAGAAAATGGGGAGGATACAAGCACTGAGAGAACGCAGAGACACGAAAGTGCTAACACAGGCAGAAAAGTTCCTCTGTATGCCGAGCCATCCAATGAAGGACAGATTCCAAAACCTAGCAATGGGGCGACTGAAAAGAAGCAGCTTTATCCACCAGGCCAAACGATTTCGTAGACAAACCTCAGACCTGCCTGAAGTTAACAGCCCTCTAAAGTCTGTGCCAGAACAAACCCCTTGGAGAGAGGAGCATGGACTACCAGTACACATCCACACAAAAGTGAAAGGAATATTCGACAGGGATGAACAGAACAGCGTGCAACGTAGGACAGTCACTCTCAGTTTCCTGGATGATAAATACCCACAGGACCTCTGGGTCCGAGTATACACGGATGGGTCAGCACAGAATGCAGTAAAGAATGGAGGAGCAGGAGTGTACATAGAATACCCAAACAACACTAGGGATACGGTCAGAGTACCAACGGGGAAATTCTGTAACAACTATGATGCAGAAGTCCAGGCAATCAAGGTGGCAACTGAGAAACTACTGAACACCAATCTCGGTCCACAGCCTGTAGTATTCCTGACAGATGCAAGATCAGCACTCCAAGCACTTCAGTCCAGAAAATTGCCAGTTATACAGGCCCTACTTTCTGAACTGTGCAACCAGCGCAGGGTCGCCATGCAGTGGATACCGTCTCATTGTGGAATACCAGGAAACGAGAGAGCAGACGGACTGGCTAAAGAAGGTGCTGCAGACAAACAACCGGATGTACCAGTTACGTACCATCAGAAGAAAAAGATGATCAAATCTATCAGAAAGCCACCAACATCAACGCAGGATGACTACCAAGCTATGAACAGATCAGAACAAATAGTCATTCTGCGCCTCAGAACAGGACACAACCGCCTCCGCAGCCACATGTATACAAAATTCAAGATTGGCAATTCAGCCATGTGTACATGTGGACAGGCACCCCAGACAGCGGAGCACGTACTGCAAGATTGCCCCGAATATGATATATTGAGGCAAACCCACTGGCCCAGAGAAACAACACTGGAAGCAAAACTATATGGACCCCTGTATGAACTACAAAAGACAGTGAAGTTTATACAAGAAACAACATTGCAGATATAGACAATATATTTCAAGCGAACGAAAGAAGAAGAAGAAGAAGGGGTGGTCATAATTATAGGAATTTCCGCAGAGGAAGTCATTATAGGAACTATCCAAGTCATCCATCATGGAGACAACAAGACCATAGTTATAGAGATACTCATTATAATGAATATGATAATGGTAACCATGAGAACTATGACTCAAACCCAAATAGGGGTTACAATAGAGGAAACAATAATGATTACAGAGGCAATAATAATCGAGGTAGATCACAATACAAAAAACATAAATTACATTATCAGGCAAACTCTGCACAGCAAGAGTCACATGAAGCCTATAAGCAGACTAAAGATAATAATGACGCTAATAATATGGCATGTTCCGCTTTTGATTTTGGGACAGCATCTCAGTGCCCCCAATGCAAAACATTATTTGAACCAACTACGGTGTCCACTTTAAGTTGTGGCCATCCTCTTCCCGCTCTTCCTGCGTCAGTCGCGCATGATGGAAGAGGTTCTCTTGTCTTACATAAAGGTTTAGTAAATGACAATCCAGTCTCAGTTCTTTTTGATTCTGGATGCACCACAACTGGTGTTAGGCAGTCACTTGTAGATCCTTCTCGTGCCACAGGAAAAGTAGTCAAATGTGTAACATTTGGCGGCACCTTAGAGAAATACTCTACTGCTATCATTAAGATTGCTACTCCTTTCTTTACAGGAGATGTACACGCATGTCTTCTGCCGAATCCGATCGCTGATCTTATCATCGGTCGTATTCACGGAGTCAAAGAATGCACTCCACAACAAATTTCCGTTTGGGAAAAACAAAATATGCAAACTGCCAATGCTGTAGTCACTAGAGCTCAAGCTCTTAATATGCCTCAAACTTCATCTACTGAAGATAATGAAGTGCATAACCAAGATGATCCCTTGGTAATTTCTCGTGACTCGTTTATAAAACAGCAAGAAGATGATCCGACTCTAAAGAAATTCTTCACTCTTGCAACAAAAGGTGATCCGAATAAAGATACAAAGCGTAAATCTTGGATTACAATGAAGAATGGCGTACTTGTACGTATGGTGCAAGACTCCACTAAGTCAAGTCATTCTCAGATTATTGTGCCCAAGAATTTGAGAGTTAAAATTTTGCAGCACGCTCACGACTCTCAGTGTGCTGGACATATGGGTTTTTCCCGTACAAAGTCAAGAGTTCTTGCGGCTTTCTTTTGGCCTTTTGTGAACAAGGACATACGGATTTATTGTCGATCTTGTAAAGTATGTCAAGAGGTCAAATCCAAAGGTCCACGCCATGCTGCACCTATTCAGGCTGCAGACATCCCTATTCGACCATTTCAGAAAATGGCAATAGACATCATTGGTCCATTTAAGATCAAATCTGCTAGAGGACATTAGTTTGTCTTGACGTGTGTTGATATGTGCACACGTTGGCCAGAGGCTATTCCTCTGAAGAGCATTACTACTGCTGACATTGCAGATTCTCTTTGGTCTATATTTTCTCGTCTGGGATTCCCCGGAGAGATATTATCAGACCATGGCACCCAACTAATATCGGATACCATGTCTCAAGTAATGTCTACTCTGCAGATAGAGAGATCTTTGAGTAGTATCTATCATCCTATGTCCAATGGGATGGTCGAACGGCTAAATAGAACACTCAAAAACTTACTAGGAAAGATAACTGAGAATCATCCCCAAGATTGGGACAGGGTTTTATCCGCGGCCCTCTTCGCTTACAGAGAGGTCCCCATTGAACATACAGGATTTTCTCCCTTTGAACTTGTCTTTGGCGCGCGACCGCGCGGCCCTATGTCTTTGCTTCATGATCTCATAACCGCTGATAATATTACCGATGACACAAAATCTTCTTACGAATATGTCATCGCGCTGAGACAAAAGATTATCGAAGCATGCAAATTGGCAACTTCTTCTTCTGAATTTGCTAAACAGAAGGCAAGACAATTTGCCAATAAGAAAAGAACCTTACGACAACTTTGTCCTGGTAACAAAGCATTTGTTTTGCTACCTTGTAGGGAAAACAGACTTCTTATTTCTTGGAAAGGTCCGTACGATATAATCTCGAAAATTTCCGATGTTGACTACATTGTCGATATTGATGGAAAGCATAAAACCTTCCACATCAATATGCTTACGGAATTCCATGAACGTCCGGATTATTTACAGCCTATTTTCCAGGCAACGGACGATTCACCAGTCCAACATGGTCATTACTCATCACTGTCCGTAATACAGGATGAGGAAACAAGTTTTTCGGATGTTAATCTTCCGCTTCCGATGATTCCACTTCATTCTAGTGAATCCTGGAAAAATGTTACTGTCTCTCCTGATTTATCTCTAGGAGAACAGCGACAAGTTTCGGCTATGTTACAAACATTTCAGGATGTCCTTACTGACATCCCTGGGCAAACTCATGTCATTGAACATGACATTATTCTAACTGACCATAATCCTACTAGGGTCAGACCTTATCCTATCCCTATACATTTTCAAGCACAGGTTGAGAAGGAGTTGGATGAGATGATAGATTTAAAAATAATTGAACCATCCACTTCTGCATATTCTTCGCCGATGGTTATTGTTCGGAAAAAAAGACAATAACATACGTCTTTGCGTTGACTATCGCAAATTGAATCAAGTTACGAAGTTCGATGCTGAACCTATGCCTTTACTAGAAGAGCTACTTACTAGGCTTTCTAAATCTCATTTTTTCACTAAACTTGATTTGTCTAAAGGATATTGGCAAGTTCCGTTATCTGAACGCGCCAAACCAATTACGGCTTTTTCTACACCTAGAGGCCTTTTTCAATGGAATTTCATGCCTTTCGGCCTTATGAACGCACCGGCTACATTCGTACGCATGATGCGTCGAATCCTATCTTATCGGTCAGATGTCATTGCGTATCTAGACGACATCTGTCTTTTCAGCGATACTTGGGAAGATCACTATTCGGGGTTAGTTGAATTACTATCTACTCTACGCGAGTATAACCTGACAGCGAAACCCTCTAAAGCCTGCATTGGTTTTAGCGAAATTTCTTTCCTAGGCCATCGAGTTGGTCATGGTTTCCTAAAGACAGAGGACCATAATATCACTAAGATACTTAACATCTGTATCCCTAAGACTAAAAAGCAAGTGCGAAGTCTCTTAGGTCTTATTCAATTTTATGGAAGACTCATTCCGAATCTATCCTCTATTATGGCACCTCTTTCTACACTACTAAAGAAAGGGTCGCCTAATATGGTCCACTGGTCACAGGAATGCCAATTCTCTTTGGATAAGATTAAAAATTTGTTTTCAACACCACCTATTTTAGTGTTACCTACTACAGATAAGACATTTGTTCTTCGTAGTGACGCTTCATCAACTGGGATTGGAGCGGCACTAATGCAAGAGTACTCTGGAACTCTGCATCCTGTAATGTATATCTCCAGAAAACGTAATGCTGCAGAAAGGAATTATTTGGTTTTAGACCGTGAACTATTGGCTATGGTCTGGTCAATTCTCAAACTACAAAGATTTCTTCTAGGAGCACATTTCATAGTAGAAACCGACCAGAAAGCTCTTACGGCTATACAGAGTAAGAATTTGAAGAGCTCGAGGTCTACTCGATATGCAATTGCTCTTCAACCTTTTCATTTTTCGGTACGAGCTATCCGTGGATCAGATAATGTGATGGCAGACATTTTGTCTAGATGCCCACATGATTCCACCTAACTGTTGGGTCTTGGATTTCTTAACACATCTAACTCTACAACAGTTCTTTTTCTATATCAAGATAGATACACATTGTAATTTGTAATATAGTGATTGTATCACTACTATCACTACGTTCATTAATGTATATTTACCGCTGATCTTTTGATGATTTTTTTTTCTTCCTTCGTGATCATGAACTCATTGTAACAATAATATGGAATTATTGTATGATTTTGTGAATGGATTTTTATATTGCCAGTATTGTAGTATAAGTTAGTGACACCTCTCTGGAAATATTTATACTTAGAGAAATACTTTCTCTGAGATGTTGAGATATATTCTCACTAGTCGATTCATATGACGACTTAGCCTTACATTAGGTGTTATATTTATTTGTAATACTTTTCATCTACGCATTTTTCATGCGTTGTGAGCCTATTGTATGTTGCTCCTAGATGTATTTCAAAAAAAAAAAAGTTTCATTTTTTTCGGGGGGGGGGGGTGTGGTAGTCTGTTACGCACAGATTCTTGTATTGGCAATGAATAGAGACATATATATATAGAAAGATATTTGTTTGTCTGTATGCTTGTGTATATTTGAAAATATTTGTTAATAATATTTTGCGTCTAAGATTAGAACTCTAGTCAAAGGGCGAATACTTATTTTTTGCTTCGAATGAAAGTAAATATGTAGTTGTCCCACTTGAATATAGTTCAAAGTTAACTTTAGCGCATGCCCAGACTGGGTGTGTTTTTTTTTAAAAGGAACTTCCGTCATGTCGAGATGTGATCTGTGTACGGGGCAAGACATGTTCTGATGTTCCCGAGTTTTTCTCTCTGTGAATTTGATGGCAGGTCTATTAACATTAGTCCCATGTGTTTAATTCTAACGTCTGGAGACGGTTGGAATTGTGGTGTTTTCGAACACAAAGGTAATCGCTCCTCCTACTTTGTCATGTAGCCGGTGAAGTTAGACTTTGTTGTTCGACTCATTCGCATCGTCAGGCAGAGGAGAGACTCTGTTATTAGAAGTACACCAGATATCTCTATACCTGATATATCTATGTTTCAGGCTACTTAGGCCCACAGAACAGTTATTATTATGTTCCTCGAACTTCGCTATGCCAGCGGAGATGCCTCTACGAAGGTTAGACTTAGAAAATATGTCCACAGAAGGTCAACGTGAACTGGATTCATAACCCGCCATTTTCGTGCGGCTTGTATTGAGACTTGCCTATATTTATATAATCCATTTGTATCAGGAAAGAGTTGCTTAACTCGCATATTGCTAATGTTTGAGCTGAACCTGCTGAAACTAACATATCTATGAGATCAGCTTACTTGAATGCACAATTTATTGAGGAACTTTACATTATGCTGATTGATATGCCCTACATTGCTTGTGATTGATTGTCAGTGTCAGCGTACCTATTGTGGCGTCCCAATAAATGTTTGGAAAACGTCACCAGCTGTTATTTTTTCACTTACTCGTCGTGAGTCAGTGTGACGTCCATGTAACGAGTATACAGTTGCTCTGGGTGGAACTTTATCCATATCATCCCTCCATACATAATGTCAGCGCACCACCCACGCAAACCAGTCCAGAGACACCCTACCTCTTCATCTCCATCACCTCCGACATCTGAGAGCGTCTACCTTGGTTCGGGTGTCCAAAGGATAGTGTGAAGAAAAATAATAACAACACAGAATAACACATTATCAAAGGTTAATACTGGAATGGACACCCTTCAATAACAGACTGATAAGAATAAGATTGAGAGGGAGATTCACCAACACTACAATAATACAATGCTATGCACCAACAAATGAAAGCAAAGAGGAGGTCAAAGGTGAATTCTATCAACATCTGCAAAAAGAAATGGAAGACACACCGAGATACGATCTTATAATAGTAATGGGAAACCTCGAATGCGAAAGTTGGTACACACAATACATATAATGAAAGAGTAATGGGAAAATGCGGCTGTGGAACAGCAAACGAAAAGGGGGATAAATTAATAAGTTTCTGTAGCATTAACAACCTGGTCATTGGAGGAACACTTTTACCACACAAAGAAATTCACAAATTTAACATGGGAATCACCAAATGGCCGGGACAGAAACCAAATAGACCACATGATGATTAATGGTAGATGGAGACATGTATTGCAAGATGTGAAAGTAAGAAGAGGTGCAGATGTGGGAAGTGACCACCATTTAGTCGTAGCAAAACTGAAGGTGAAAATCAGAACTGCTGGACCAACTGTAACTACACAGAAAAGGTTTGACAACAGCAAATTGAAGAACCCCCTTACCACTGGGCACACGAAAGAACATATATTCCTGACCTTTGACAGACACAGCACTGGAGTTATTCAGACAGTTGTGCTGTTTAAAAATCGGCACTCATCATAAAGTCAGCCGATAGGATTAACCATCAATTATCAGTTTTTTTTACATATCGTAACATTTTAGTCTGAGCAACCAGAGGCTAGACAATACAGGAACTACTTTTTCTTTTGTTTAGCTGGGAACGTCCCGAGAACGTCTTGCTTCAATAACTATATGCGGTGACACAGGACTCATCCAGGAAAAAATTTAACCCACCAACTTTGGCGACCACGTTGTAATTATTATTAGATACCAAGGCTGGTCTGGGGCCAGATTTGGGAAACCCACCTGACAATATAGGTTCATACTATTGTAATTTTTCAAGGGATACCTACACCAATATTTGGTAAGCAAGAGTGTTTTGGCCACAGATGACAGAGTGAGAGACAGAGAAAGAGAGTAGATATTTTCCTTTGTTACAATCATTGTACTTTTTATTTTATTTCGCTAAACTGATTACTTTACTGAAGTAGGAACTTTGTTCTTTTTCTGTACTGTCTATTCTATACCCTAGTGTTAATCTTTGACCTTTCGGGTTATTAACTTCTTTTGGGATCTTTTCTCAATTGGGGTGGGGGGGGGGGGGGGCCCGCACTTATTGGGTTATTTTCCTATGTCTGTAAACATGAATATATTTATTTGTTTATGTTTGATATTGTAAAGTTGAAGTGATAATAAACTAAACAAAAACTTAATTTTGTGTGTCGGTCAGACCCATGCCCAATTATCCATAGTTTTTCACGTTTGTGCGTATTGTTGTCACATAATTGTGTGTACGTGGGCGTGTGTAGTGTAACTTATATTTCATATAGGGAGAGAAAGGTCGTCTGATATTAAAGTATAGTCGTATAGATAGGCTGGACTAGAGAAACTACTCACTCCAGAGACTGATCTTCCTCTTACACTATTCCCTCGTGAAAATCTATTTCGTACACCTTTATTTTCACATATTTACCAATATCACCTCTACTCAGACGGGACCAAATAAATCCCTATACCTATCTAAAAATGTACGACAGTTCCACAAGACGAAGGTAACTGGAGAAGTTTGCTTGACAATATTATAGCCTGGAACCCAATGGTCATCAAATTTGGAGTTCCGAACATGCTTACGGAACCACACTAGGTCAGCAATAGTGAAGAATAGCAAGCGAGCGCCGTTATCATGTAACCGTTGACGCTTTTGAAATGGTGAACTCTCTGGTGGGTTTCACGTTTATTACGCAGAATAATCTATATGGGATTATCACCCATATATCTCCGTTGAAGAATAAGGAGATTATCTAAGGGTAGGCGTGTTTCTCGGCCATACAAGAGATAAAAGGGCGAGAAACATGTAGAGTCGTTAACATTGACGCGCAAAGCTTCTAAAGCTTTGGGAAGAAATAAATCCCAATACTGCGTGTTGTCAGAAGTAAGTTTGGAGATTATGTCATGGAGAGTCTTATGCATCCTCTCATTACGACCATTCGACTGAGGCCGATAGTAACTGGTCGTTTTATGGTCAATATGCAGATCAACAAGAGTAGAATGGAAAGGCCTACCAATGAATTGGTTTCCATTATCTGTAAGGATAGTTTTTGGATAGCCATGGCGAGGAACGAACTCCGTAAGGAAAATCGGTGTAACGTCCTCGGAGGAAGAACCACGGAGCGGAAAACACTCGGGTCAGACAGAGTACTGATCCACGAAGTGTAAGACATGGGTATTCCCAGACTGTGAGAGGGTGTAAGGACCGGAAAGATCTACACTGACGCACTCCATAGGGAAATGTGTCGGAGTCATCTGCTGAGTAGGGATGTGCAGAGGACGCATGTTGAGCTGATTGCAAGTCCTACACGAGTCAACATATTAAGCAATGTCCTTATAAAGAGAGGACCAGTAGTAACGTCTAGATACAATATCGCGTGTCTTATGTCTCCCCATGTGACCATTAGAATCATGGAACGCATGGAGGACACGAGAGACAAGATGACGAGGAATACAAGTCAAAAGACGATCTGGCTGTTTGGGATTAATCCAGTAGAGAATGTCATCAGAAGCTAGGATAGTGTAATTAGGGATCGATTTGGGATCACGTAGTAACTGAGTGCGAACCTTTAGGAGTTCAGGATCCTGAAGTTGTTCTTTCACCGTCAATGACGAGGAGAGGAGCTCATCTGGAGAGCTAGTATCCATAGTATCGGAATGAAAAAATACATGAGGGGTTTGATTGGAATTGATAATCAATATCTCCTTAGCATTATCATCAAGATCTGATGAAGCCTTGGGATCCGATAAAGAAGAAGTACATATATCAGTACAAGCATTGTACGGGACCCGTGATAGGAGATTAGCAATGGTGTTATATTCCTCTGGGATATACTCTATTGTAGCATCTTAACTCTCAAGACTCAGAGCCCAGGTTTGGAGCTTGCGGGGTTGTTCTGAAGTCTTGGACAACCAGGTATGCAGCGGCTTATGGTCCGTTTGAATAAAAACTTTAGTACCCCTTAGATAGAAGTCCAACTTTTGCGATGCGTAATGTATTGCAAAGGCTTCTTTTTCAGTAACGGTCCATCGTTGTTGAGACCGACTGAGTGCGTGTGAGAGGAACGCAATAGGTAACTCATTTGGCACATTGGGAATAATCGGAGGAGCATCCGATACGTTGGTCTGTAAAAGACAAGCACCAACGGCCCGAATGGAAGCGTCCGTATACAAAATCATAGGACGTCGAATGTCTGGATAGGCCAAACTAGGAATTCTGGTAAGGGCAGACTTAAGATAGTCAAAAGCCTGTTGGCAAGCATCTGTATAACGAAAACGAGCATACTTTTTTGTGAGAGCAATAAGAGGCTCAGCAGCTCTAGAGAAATTGACAATATGCTTTCGATAATACGAACAACTGCCCAAGAAAACACGAACATGGCGTACAGAGGTAGGAGGAGGCATGTCACGAATGGCCTGAACCTTGGTATCGTCCGGTCGGACGCCATCTTGATTAATGATGAAGACAAGATATCTAGCTTCATTCTGGAGAAACGCACATTTGCTCAGTTTGAGTATAACATTATGTGCCCTCAAGCGTGTAAACACTTTTTCTACATGAAGTAAGTGGTCCTCAAGGGTTCCCGTAGTGTGAACCAGGATATCGTCCTTGCGGAATTGGTTCTCACTCTCAACTCTTTTGAATTCAATGGCCAGTTCTTTAATCAAATTAGTGGCGTTGCTATGGGCACCAAAATGGGCCCGAGTTATGCCTGCCTCTTCATGGGTCACTTTGAATATTTGGTGCTTCAAAGTTACGATGGACCATTACCTGAGTTTTACCGTCGCTATATCGACGATGGTATTGGTGTCACAGACATGTCTGAAGCTAACCTCCGTAGATTCATTGACTATGTTGGCAATTTCCATCCTGCAATCAAATTCACTTCTCAGATTTCTACCACTTCAGTTAACTTCCTTGACCTCACTGTCAATATTACTCCTACTGGTCTTACTACCTCTGTCTTTTATAAACCTACTGATGCCCATGGTTTCCTTCTTTATACCTCTTCTCACCCTCCCAGCTGTAAAAATTCCATTCCCTACTCTCAACTTCTACGCTTACGTCGGATATGTCACGATGAAGATGATTTCCGTGAACGAGCTCAAGAAATGCTCGAGTTTTTTCGCCGACGTCACTATCCCGAAAGAGTCTTATCTAATGCCCTTAATCGTATTAGTCCCATTACTCGTCAGGTTGCACTTACTGCTAAACCTACTACTACATCTGACAGACTCAAACTTGTCTTAACTTTCCACCCTCACTGTTTGGCGGTGAAAAAAATTCTGTTCCGTCATCTGCCTATTCTCCACTCCGATCCTGATACCAGAGAGTTGTTTCGTGATACCCCTTTGTTGGCATATCGTAAGGATAAGAATTTTAGGGATATTCTTGTGCATAGTCACTTGAGACAAACTAGTCCTTCTCACTTTGGTACTAAACCGTGCCAACGTAGCTCCTACGTCACTTCTGACGCCTTAGTTTTTTCACGAGTTTCCTTTTCTTGCATTATTATTGTTATCGTTTCGCTCATCGCCGTGGTTTCATCTGCTTGTATCGCTCATTTGACGTTTTCCTCATCATCATAGACATTTGTAGTACCTATATGTAGTTCTTGTCCTTGTCACCTGTTCGTAACTGTGGCTGACGAAGGGTAAAACCCGAAACGTCCTTTGTCTCATGTGTACCGTTAACTTGTAAAACTGATTTCATACCATATTATTTTTTAATTTATATATATCGTCAACGTAGGCCAAAGCAAAAGATTGCATGCCCTTCAATACTTCGTCCATAAGGGACATGTACGTAACAGTGCTGCCCTTAAGGCCAAAAGGCATGACGTTCCACTCATAACTCCCTATGTCTGTACAGAAGAGGACTTAATTTTCGCCTCTGGGGACATTGGTATACACCAAAACCCAGATCGGGCGTCGAGGGTAGTGAACCATTTAGACTTGCCAATGGTAGCCAAGATATCATCAACTCGAGGAAGGGGGTACGAGATGGTCTGGGTAATGCCATTCAAGGTCCGATAATCACAACAGAAGCGATGTGATCCATCCTTCTTCGTAACAATTACAATAGGGGAGGACCAGGAGGACCGAGATCTCTCTATGATGCCTGCGGCTAGAATATCCGCTATTGACTTTTCCACAATCTCCCTATTATGCAATGGAGTTCGGTAGGGCTTGAGAGAGACAGGCACTTCAGTGCTGGTGTGAAGGTCCATGGTTACAGTAGATGTTTGTTTCAGCTCCATATCTGACAGAGCGAAAATGTCTTGATGTTTCTTGATACTGACGAATGCGAATGGCATGTGGGGAGTCAGTTGTCAATTGCTCCATCAACAGGGCAAGTCGTGTAGGTGGAATAAACGAGGAGGAGGCAGGAGAAGGAGAAAGGTGTAGGAAGAGAGGCTGAGGAGGAGGTGGACGGCGATAATCCTTCCTGTCGCCAGAATGAGGGGGTGTAACCGGAGAGAAAAGTGATTGGTGTTGGGGAGGGAAGTTACAATGTTGTAAATGCGCATTTGTAACTGCACTAACGGTGGTAGAATACCGGAGAGGAAGATTTATTCCGCCCATTAAATGTGAACGAGCAGTAGAGGGACGGCAAGTGGGAGGAGGAATAGAGGCGTGCTGAGGCAAGGAATTGGATGCCAACTGTGCAACCACAGTGCCTCTCTGAATAGTGGTAGGCTTTCCAGAGGCATTAAGGAGAATCAAAGGGAAATCACGCTTCGTAGATATCTGAACAATACCGTCCACTACAGTGATGCAAGGGTCATCACTTATTTCGGTATCAGATAATGGTTCTGCATGGACAGTGTGGCCAGAAGAGACACAATCGGATCGTTTGACTCGACCAGTAACGATAGGCAGAGCATGAGGTTTTTAAGTGACAGGAGCAGTAAGACGCACCAGGGAAGCAATGTGAATATCATCCTGGAGAGGGATGTATTCACCATTTATGCGAATCTGCTTTAAATCAAAATAAATTCGGCCGTTATGGCCGAGAAGGAAGTCACGACCGATAATGAAATTCCGAGTCATACCTCTTGTTACTATGAACGGATGTTCAACCAACTGGGAGTCAATCCGAAGGCGTATGACTGCTGTGCCAAGAGAACGAAGAGGTTGGCCAGAAGCGGAGGCCAGAGGAGTAGAAGAGGGAATAACACTAACGTGCCTGTGAAGCTGTCGAAATAACTGCTGTGGCTCCCGTATCAATGAGCGCACGGTAGCTTTTCTTAGCTATGGAGATAAGGCATGAGGAAGGATTAGAAATTACATGTGGAGGAGATACGTAAGAAACAGGAGAGGAAGACGTCGTAAAGGAAAAAGAAAGTGCTGAGAAACAATGGATTCCCTTCTATAAGAGGACCTACCCCTGCAAGGTGGTCGTTTGGGATTGTTGAATGCACCCAGTACGGTCCTTGCTAACGGGTGTTCCAGGGGTTTCCCTGGTCTATAAGAGGTCTGGGGTGAGATTTTCCACGGGGAAAAAAAGAGAGTGAAGGTCCCTGACGGGGTGGCATGGGTGTGAATAGAGGCCAGGAAGGTTGGTGAGGTTGTCCCTGACTGTGCTGGCGATTCCGTGGTTGTGGCATGGTGTTAGCTTGTGGCCATACAAGTAAGTTGATGGGAACTGCGGTAAGACGTGGAGTACAATGGATGGGTATGAAAAAAAAATGAAAAAGGTGATTCGTCTTACGTGGAGGCAAATCACGCGGTCCATCAGCGGACAGCAACAGTGATAGGATTTATGCCTTGCCTTCAGGGAAGTACCTAGGTTTTATTTTTATATTTATTTTAGTTCTTATGTGTCCTATCTAGCCTTCACTTTCTTTCCTTTCCTGACGAAGGCCTTGTGGCCGTAACGTAGACTATTTTCTTTGTCTTTTGTCCTCGTAAGACGAATCACCTTTTTTCAATTTTTTTTCATACCCATCCATTTGGCCATACAAGATGCTGTTGTCGGTGTACAAAGTTTCTAGATATGTGATTAGGCTGACCACAGGTGAAGCAGGTAATCGTAGATACCTGATGAATCAGAGGTGCCTGTCCACTACAATGATGTCGCGATCGATGTTGATAATTGGAATGGGCCCCTGATAGAGGAGCAACAGGTCGTTGTTTTGCAGGCGGGCCTTGCCAACTGTAGCAATAATGACTCACGTCCATCGGTTCATGCTCGTCCTGGGGTTCCACTCGAGGGTCACGTCCCAAACGCTGCTGAAAGCGTTTCTTCACATTTTCTACGGCCACCGCTAACTGTATGGCTTCATTGATGGATTGAGGATCTTAACGAATTAGATGAAGTTTGAGCGAGTCTGCAGAGAGACCGTCAATGAAGATGAAAACAAGATGTTTAGCTAAATCCGCTGAAGGCATAGAATCTTCCAAGAAGGCATCCTCAGAAAGATTGAGCAGCCGGACACCACAGCATTGCACAAGGTTCGTGCTTCTCCTGATGAATGCGCCGGAGAAGAGTTCAAGCGTGCTGACAGTCGGTCACTGGAGAATAACGCTGGATTAACTCTTTCCTCAGGGAGGGGAAGGTCTCCCTAGGGAAGTCCTTGAATCTTCGTCGAAGGAAGTCGGTAACCAGAGACTGAGACGACAAAAAAGCGACCCTTTTACGGTCTTCATCCGTAGCTGTAGGAATAAGTGAGACGTACTTCTCTATGTCCACTAACCACTTCTTAAACCTCGAGGGGTCGCCAGCAAAAGGTGTAACAATTGAAGCAATGTTCTGAAAATGTGCGGACTGAGTAACATTGTACAGAGTGTCCGTTATGTTCTTCAAGGTAGCAGTATGAAAATTATCAGAGTCCGGTAGGGGTTGTTGCGATGCTGCCTGCTGTGTCTGAAGCAGAAGCTTTTGCTGCAGTTGTTGATTCTGCTGTCGCAACAATACCAACTGGTGCTCCAGCTGCGGCTGGTCAATTTCCATTGTAGAATGGGTTCACCAACGGAGACGAGTTGGTCAACGGCACCAATTAAGTCGTTCTGGGACAGGGTGAAGAAAAGCGTGGCAGTACTTTTTGTTATTTATCTTCTGTTGTGTAACTGGCTACCGCCAGAGATGGTGGTTACAGAAGTGACTTGGGAGCCGCGCTAGCGTAGTCGTTACAACACCGCTCTGGCGACCGGGTGATCCAGGATCAAACCCGGGCGACGGCATTTGAGGATGTTTCGTCGACCGGGATTTGGACTGGATTAACTCGAAACCTGGCGATGACATTTGAAGGAGTGTCGTCGACCAGGGATTGGCAGCTCCTGAGCCGACCCAGCTCTAATGGGTACCTCCGAAATCGGCGAGTATCTGCCTGAATGGCGAGGGACACCTGTCTCCGTACAAGAAAAAATGGATACTCACCTAAAATCAATGTAAAATTAATAATAACCTGAGATTTCGCCTCGAGTATTAGCGGGCGTACGGAAAAAAAAAAGAAAAAAAAAAAAAGAAGTGACTTGTAAAACCCAGGTAGTTTTTAGGAGACTCGTATATGTTGGTGTTTTGGCTGTATGATCGTAGAAAATAAAGTACTCTATTTCAGATAACATGACGTCAAACAAAAACTTCCAGTTGGAGTTCAAGTAATAAGTCCAATCTCGTCTTAGTAAAATATCTTTATTTAGTGGTTGTATTCTCTGGCAATTCCATGCTGGTTCATAGATTACTTATCATCAGACGTATACAAAACCAGCAATACAAAAATCAAGAAGAATGGTGTCCTACGAAAAAAAATGGTGTAACTGCCACTGCTAGTCTCGTGGTTAAAAAAAAATAAAAATAAAAGGCTTCCGTTCTAACTTATATGGATTCTACACCAGGTTTTATGACTAGTGTTTATTTTACTAACTAGTCGCGCTCAAATACCGAGTGTTTAAATCTTGCTTAAGTATTCTTACCCTAACTCTAATAAGTGGCAGCACTCCAGTGCTACAACGGCGTAGTAGGCCATACGGTCACAAGTTTTACTCCACCAAAGTTGTAGTTATATTTTAAATAATAAATAGACAACACATATAAAAGTGTAAAAAATGTACATTACATTTTTTTGTGTGGCCTTTCGATTGTGTCCCTTTGACAGGGAAAGGGATAAATTACATCTCCTGAAAAAAACCAAAATAAACTTTTTCCCACCAAAATTGCAGTCTGGAAATTATATAAAAGTTGTGCGATTCTGGCTTTTTACACTAAACCGCATAACGCTTAAAATAGCGCACATCTTTTTTTCCACACTAAAGTTGCAGTTCTTCTTCTTCTTCGATCCATAACCGCCAACCGTCAAAGCAGTCATCGGCCATCATGCCTGGTGGCGTCCTGTAGGGCAGCAACAAATTGATTCCACCTTGCTTGGTCGGCGGCCATCCTTCGTACAGTGCCCCAACTCTGGTTAAAAACCAATTCTGGTTACATTTTAAATAATACATAGAAAATACATAGTACAGTGTCAAAAATCTACAACATTTTTTTTTTTTTTTAGCCGTATGATTGTTTCGCTTTGACAGGGAAAGGGATAAATTACATCCCTTGGGGGAAAAAGCCAACATAAACTTTTTCCCACCAAAGTTGCAATCTGAAAATTCTATAAAAGTTGTGCCCTTCTGGAATTTGCACTAAGCTGTGCGACGGTCAAAATATTGCACGTCTTTTTTGCACCAAAGTTGCAGTTTAAATTTAAAAAATAGAAAACACATATTAAAGTGTCAAAAAATCTGAATATATTTTATTGTTATAATTTTTTTTTAATTGTTTCTCTTTGACGGGGAAGAGGATAAATTGTATCCCTTGAAAACAAAAAATGCCAACAATAATTTTGCAGCTTTTGATAAATAGCAGAGATGTCAAGCAACACATCGAGCCAAAGAATCGCCGGAAGATGCTGCCTTACTTCATACTACAGATGCTGAAGTTTTAAGACATTGCCATGAATCGCAGCTCAGATACAAGTGCCAGATAGCGGTTTATTACGTATTTTCAAAGTACAGTACCACTGTTCCCAACCATGATACATTCAATGAAAATGATATCCTAAGCTCACAACTGTGGTCGATGAACCTTGAACACCAGTTCTGCCAATCACTAAGCTTTGCTTCCGAAAAATCAACCGACAACACTTTCAAATATTTCTGTCACGTTACTAGAGAATGATCACCAGCAAATATGCGGGTCTCCTTCATTGTTAATAGAATTGTTTAGCACGTATTTTTTTTTTTTTTTTTTTTTTAATTTAATGAAGAAAAATATCCCGTTCAACCTCTGATGGGTTATAATTAGGATATACAGTATATTGTTTTCAATTCCAAATATGAAAAACTGCCGATATAAAAAAAAGTGGCATCACATTTGTCAAATCATTGTAAATATGGATAATCACAATTGTGCTTATACGTTAAATAAATCCACTATATATTAACATTTGATCGTGTTAAATATTGTTTGACTGTATTATGCAGTTCCCTAGGTCTGTCTACTCTCAATACCTCTTCTATATGAGATATATACGTATCTGAGCATCCACATTACCAGTACTTTAGGAGAACATTTGTTTGTATAATTATGTACTGAGTTTTTGCATCAGTGGGTGCACAGATTGATAGCATCGGCGGTATGAGACCTTACGTCTTTTAAATGCGTGGCCAAGTTTATCACATTTCATTCCATTAGTTCAATATTATTTCTCATCATGTCATTTTCGAAATGTTGCCCCGTGTCTTCATATCCAATGCATCCAGATAATTTTTACTATAAAGATCTAATGACGGCGACCTGTAATGTAAATGTATCAAATTATAAATCTTACCGTCTTTAGGTTATGTAACAGGAAGTGCAAACTATAATTAAAAACCGGTCAATTTTGACTAGTTACCGCACATCTTTCTTCCCTACCAAAGTTGAATTATATTTTAAATAATAAATTAAAAACACATAGTAAAGTGTCAACAATCTACAATATATTGTAGTATTTTTTTTTTTTATTTTATCTTTATTTTGCTGTATGATTGTTACCGTTTGACAGGGAAGATGACAAATTACATCCCTTGAAAAAAAAAGCCAAATAAAACTTTTTCCCACGAAAGTTGCAGTCTGAAAATTATATAAACATCGTGCCCTTCTGGTCTGTTATTCTCTTGAATTTGTCAGCTTGTTGCTGAGCCCTGCTGTCTCTTCTATCCTCCATTGGCTGGAGGCATGTAATCTTTTCGAGTTCATTTATAGGTGTTGTCTTCATGCCGCCGGGGTGTAATTCTTATTGCTTGATTTTGGAGTCTGCTGATTTTATCGAAGTTTGACGTAGCTGCTGTTGCCCATGCTGCAATGCCATACTTTAGGACTGGTCTCACTCGCCCTGTGTATAGCATCTTTAGCACTCTCTCATCTGCGCCCCAAGATGTTCCAGCAAGTTTTTTTCATGATTGCCATCTTTTGTCTTGCTCTCATTCGATTTCTATCAACTTGATGCAAGCGTAGGAACTTTCGAGGAGGCAAAGAGTTTTATCAGAATCAGATACAGAGACAAATAGGATGTAGAGCACCCAGGTCACACACAAAATGATGCTTACTACTAGCTCAACAGAAGAGAACAAGTGGTAATCTTCAGACTCCGCACGGGCCACAACAGATTGAGATACCATCTATTCAACAAACTAAAGATAGGAACTACCGATCAGTGTAACTGTGGCACTGATAAAATGACTGCTGAACATTTGCTTCAAAGTTGCCCAACATATGCGGAACAGAGAACGCGCATATGGCCGACACCAGTAACATTCGTGGAAAAGCTCTACGGAGATTCAAATAGCCTCAAACTGACTGCTGCGGTCCTTGAGAACACTCAAGTTGACGTCTGAGAGTGTACGACGAAGAAGAAGTGCCCTTCTGAAAGTTGCACTAAACTGTACGAAAATAGCACGAGTCTTTTTTTCCGCATCAACGTTGCAGTCTGAAAATTATGTCAAAGTGGGGCGCTTCTGACCACTGCACTAAATTGCACGACCCTTGAAATGGCGCGTATTTCTTGCTAATATTCTTCGGAATGCACTATCACAGGTCAATAGATTCAAACACCAGGCATGTTAATAACATCGGACGTGAAGAAGTGAAGAGCAGAATAGCCCAGATGAAAACATTTATAACACTTAAGGAAGGGCAGGTGAAAACAGCATACCATAAAATGAAAAATATGTTATGCAACAACTCTTTGTCAATATAAGTCAGAAAAGCAAGATTTCTTCAGTCCTGACATACGGAAGTGAGTCATGGGCAATTAGTAAACAAGTAAGAAAGGTACTGGAGACCACATGAGTTTACAGAATAATGTTAAACATGCCATGGACAGTTGAAATTAATAATGAGGTTGTCATGAAAGAGGTAAATTTGTGCAAAGGAAGCTTAGATAAGAGGCATTCTACGAACTTATATCAAGCTCTATTGTGCGACCTAAGACGCGTCAACCGTGAGATATGCAGTTAGCGACCCATAGCTAGACTGCTTGCGTGAGGGTCAGCGAACCAGAGCTGACCACGACCCTACTCCACCTCCAAGTGGTGGTCCTGGAAACAGGCTGCATCACTGCAGTCTGGCTGAATAAGTAGGGATCGAAGAGGGAAGGCTAACCCGGTCCCAAAAATGCCGTGCTGAAGTCGGATGTGTCGGCCGAAAGGCGCAAATATCGCAGCTTCGCTGTAAACGGACACAACACAACCAACGTCCTTTTCAGGACGAACGAAGAAGAAGAAGAAGAAGAAAGAAAGAAGAAGCTCTTGTGTCCTATGACCATCTGTTCAAGATTACGCCATGTTTTCCCTATCCCCATCAGTTCTCTTTCTTGTTCCTTTCCCCGTGCATTTCTGTGTTTCCTTCTAAGTCTCTCACCAGGGGACTTCCACAACAATGACTGCCTTGTAAGTCTGTCAGCTAAATTTGTCCAGTGTGTGTCCTACCCAACGCCAGCTTCTTCTTCTCATCTCTTCTTCATCTTTCCCCTCCCCAAGAGCATAGGCTTCAACAAACAAATACCAAGTCTTCCTGTCCCGTGCCAACAGCTCAAGGTTTTCTTCATGACTTGTCTCCAGTTCTCTTTTCCATGTGTTCTTTGATCTTCCTTTACCTTCTTTTACCCTGGTATTTACAGAACAGAGATTGTCAGGTAATGCTATCAACAGATTTTCTCGATGTGTGTCCTATCCATCCACCTTTTACCTTGGGATTTACAGAACAGAGATTGTCAGGTAATGCTATCAACAGATTTTCTCGATGTGTGTCCTATCCATCTCCAGCCTTTTACCCTGGGATTTACAGAACAGAGATTGTCAGGTAATGCTATCAACAGATTTTCTCGATGTGTGTCCTATCCATCTCTATGCCTTTTACCTTGGGATTTACAGAACAGAGATTGTCAGGTAATGCTATCAACAGATTTTCTCGATGTGTGTCCTATCCATCTCCAGCGTCTTCTTCCTAGTTCTTGTTCCACTGGCGCTTGTTAAGTTTTTGTCATTAGTTTTACATTAGTCATCTTGTCATATCACTTCAATCCTGCTACTCTATGCAAGCATCCCTTAAGGAAAGTCTAGCTTTTTGTTGTTCCTCTTCTCTGGTTCACTGATATTTGTCTAGCTCTTTCCATCAGTTCCACATTGCTGATTTTGTCATGTTGTTTGTTTGCGTTCGATGTCAGCAAGTTCTCTCTCATACAAAGCTGGCCGTTAGTTTTGAGCGGTAAGTACGTTGTGTCGCAGTTTACAGCTAGGCTGCGATATCAGCGCCTTTCGGCCTGGCACATCCAATTTCAGAAAGCAATTTGTACGGGTTTGCTTCACTGCCACTGCGATCAAGCGCCAGCTATATCATTTCGATCCTTCTAATATGTCAAAGCAGTAGTCATTTAAGAAAGTCTGTTACATTGTGGTTTTGTTCTTTTGTTCCAAGCTCAACTATATGATCTCCTTTACATCTGATTTGACAATTCTAACTGTTGTGTTGGAAATTATTTTGATTTTCATATCTTGTTTCTTTTGATGTTCATATATCTTCCACTGCACTGAACGTTCTTCTTGCTTGTAATATTCCCATCTCAGTATCATTGTCTGTCACTCCAACTTAGTCTACACTGCTGCCAAGATATATATGAGTCCACGTCTTCCAGTGAAGCTTCTCACAATACAGTCTGGAAATCATTTGTCACATAATTTTTTTTTCATTGTGCATTTTCAGACCCTTTTGCTCTGACATCGCATTTAGTATTCTCATGTTGTCTCACATCTGGTTACGATTAGGGACAGAAGAGTCAGGTTATCGGTAAATCTAGATCTTCAAGCTGTTTTCTCAGAGTCGACTGAATTCCGTTACTGTTGGCTGATGTGGCTGTTTTCTCAGAGTCGACTGAATTCCGTTATTGGTGGCTGATGTGGCTGTTTTCTCGGAGTCGACTGAATTCTGTTATTGTTGGCTGATGTGGCTGTTTTCTCAGAGTCGACTGAATTCTGTTATTGTTGGCTGATGTGGCTGTTTTCGTAATACAACCTACAGCCACTAAAAAAGAGAAATGGTAATAAGAATCATCCCAGCCGCACTTCAGTTCTTACCTCAAACGTTTCTATAAACTGTACTTCAAGAAGAACTCTGAACTTCATGCCTTCATAAGTTTTCTGTATCATTTTACCATTCTCGTTTCTCTGACTATGTTCTTCGTGTTGAACAACGCAAAAAAAACGTACATAAATGACTAACATCTTCATCTACAAAGTAATTCGTTGACTACTGGACTTGGATCCAACGAAGACCTTCAGGACACCACTGATGAGCAAGGTCAGTGACTCTGGTTCTCTTTCGTAGGCGTGCATCATGGACATCATGGACAAGGCAAATATTAGCGTGAATCCATGAGGCACCCGTAGTTGCTGCCATAGTTGGGAGCGTTTGGCGATGTTGTATACAACTGTTAAAATATGAGGTATCACGAACATGGTCAGCTCCTTTCTGCGGCTGTATCTGTTGAGGATAATTATCGTAAACATTACATATGCTACGTCATCGTGTGAACAAGTTGTCACAGAAACCACCACTGCAAGAGCACCAGACTGCTTGATCCTGGCTTCCTGTGGGACCAGCTGCAATGGTGGTGTTTATAGATGTTAGAGTTGGTTGTGGCGTGTTGGAAATTGTGGGTAATGTACAGATAGATGTTAGAGTTGGTAGTGGCGTGTTGGAAATTGTGGGTAAGGTACAGATTGATGTTAGAGTTGGTAGTGGCGTGTTGGAAATTGTGGTTAATGTACAGATAGATGTTAGAGTTGGTAGTGGCGTGTTGGAAATTGTGGGTAAGGTACAGATAGATGTTAGAGTTGGTAGTGGCGTGTTGGAAATTGTGGTTAATGTACAGATAGATGTTAGAGTTGGTAGTGGCGTGTTGGAAAGTGTGGTTAATGTACAGATAGATGTTAGAGTTGGTAGTGGCGTGTTGGAAATTGTGGGTAAGGTACAGATAGATGTTAGAGTTGGTAGTGGCGTGTTGGAAATTGTGGTTAATGTACAGATAGATGTTAGAGTTGGTAGTGGCGTGTTGGAAATTGTGGGTAAGGTACAGATAGATGTTAGAGTTGGTAGTGGCGTGTTGGAAATTGTGGGTAAGGTACAGATAGATGTTAGAGTTGGTAGTGGCGTGTTGGAAATTGTGGGTAAGGTACAGATAGATGTTAAAGTTGGTAGTGACGTGTTGGAAATTGTGGGTAAGGTACAGATAGATGTTAGAGTTGGTAGTGGCGTGTTGGAAATTGTGGGTAAGGTACAGATAGATGTTAGAGTTGGTAGTGGCGTGTTGGAAATTGTGGGTAAGGTACAGATAGATGTTAGAGTTGGTAGTGGCGTGTTGGAAATTGTGGGTAAGGTACAGATAGATGTTAGAGTTGGTAGTGGCGTGTTGGAAATTGTGGGTAAGGTACAGATAGATGTTAGAGTTGGTAGTGGCGTGTTGGAAATTGTGGGTAAGGTAGATATAAATGTTAGAGTTGGTAGTGGCGTGTTGGAAATTGTGGGTAAGGTACAGATAGATGTTAGAGTTGGTAGTGGCGTGTTGGAAATTGTGGGTAAGGTACAGATAGATGTTAGAGTTGGTAGTGGCGTGTTGGAAATTGTGGGTAAGGTACAGATAGATGTTAGAGTTGGTAGTGGCGTGTTGGAAATTGTGGGTAAGGTACAGATAGATGTTAAAGTTGGTAGTGACGTGTTGGAAATTGTGAGTAAGGTACAGATAGATGTTAGAGTTGGTAGTGGCGTGTTGGAAATTGTGGGTAAGGTACAGATAGATGTTAGAGTTGGTAGTGGCGTGTTGGAAATTGTGGGTAAGGTACAGATAGATGTTAGAGTTGGTAGTGGCGTGTTGGAAATTGTGGGTAAGGTACAGATAGATGTTAGAGTTGGTAGTGGCGTGTTGGAAATTGTGGGTAAGGTACAGATAGATGTTAGAGTTGGTAGTGGCGTGTTGGAAATTGTGGGTAAGGTACAGATAGATGTTAGAGTTGGTAGTGGCGTGTTGGAAATTGTAGGTAAGGTACAGATAGATGTTAGATTTTGTAGTGGCGTTTTGGAAATTGTGGGTACGGTAGAGATAAATGTTAGAGTTGGTAGTGGCGTGTTGGAAATTGTGGGTAAGGTAGAGATAAATGTTAGAGTTGGTAGTGGCGTGTTGGAAATTGTGGGTAAGGTAGAGATAAATGTTAGATTTTGTAGTGGCGTGTTGGAAATTGTGGGTAAGGTAGAGATAAATGTTAGATTTTGTAGTGGCGTGTCGGAAATTGTGGGTAAGGTAGAGATAAATGTTAGAGTTGGTAGTGGCGTGTTGGAAATTGTGGGTAAGGTAGAGATAAATGTTAGAGTTGGTAGTGGCCTGTTGGAAATTGTGGGTAAGGTAGAGATAAATGTTAGATTTTGTAGTGGCGTGTCGGAAATTGTGGGTAAGGTAGAGATAAATGTTAGAGTTGGTAGTGGCGTGTTGGAAATTGTGGGTAAGGTAGAGATAAATGTTAGAGTTGGTAGTGGCGTGTTGGAAATTGTGGGTAAAGGTTACAGTCCATATATCATCATTGTTTTCCTTTTCGCTCCCTATCGAGTATGCAGCCACCACTGTAGCTGGGCATCTAGCAAGAAGCTTGTACAAAGCATTCACATGCTCTTACACCAGTGGTTTCTGTAGCAATCTGTTTGACATGACGAGGTTGTCAACCCCATGGACATCTTTATATTAGCTGTCATGACGAGGTTATCAACCCCACGGACATCTTCATATTAGCTGTCATGACGAGGTTATCAACCCCACGCACATCTTCATATTAGCTGTCATGACGAGGTTGTCAACCCCAAGGACATCTTTATATTAGCTATAATGACGACGTTGTCAACCCCACGCACATCTTCATATTAGCTGTCATGACGAGGTTATCAACCCCACGCACATCTTCATATTAGTTGTCATGTACAACATGCCTAACGGAACAGCAGTCCTATTATTATTTTTTTGGTCTGATAAGAGACCGCCCGGCAACAACACGGGCTACAGTACACATATTGAAGCGTACAACATATTCTCGCATTTCAAATCGCAACACAACAAAATCTGATTCTCCCCACAACTCTTAACAATACCCAAAAAACATTAAAATAAAAATGTCCTTCCCGATTGTCCTCATGTAGTACCCGTGGGGTTTTTGAGAGGCCAAAGGAAAAATAAGACTGTTGCAATCACATCAAGGTAGTAAATGTCGATTACTGTAAGACTGTGTCTGGTGTTGGTAACATACGAGTGATACCTCGTAATTATGTAGATCAGTTCGATATATCTTCTTCTTCTTTCGCACACTCTCGGAGGTCTACTTTAATTTTTATTTTTTTTTTTTTTTTTTTTGGGGGGGGGGGGGGGTGGGGGGGGTGGGGGGGGGGGGGGGGGGGGAATTATTAAAGCAGGGGTAAGCTTGAAGTTATTTATAAATATAGTTTTTTTCCAGAAATGGTACTAGTGACGGCCATATGGGCTTTCTCTGTTTCTCTGTTGCTCATATGTTGGGCAACTTTGAAGCAGATGTTCAGCTGTCATTTTATCTGTGCCACAGTTACACTCATTGGTATTTCCTATATTTAGTTTACTGAAATAGATGACATCCCAATCTGTTGTAGCCCGTGCGGAGTCTGAAGATGACCACTTGTTCGCTATATAAACCGACGCTACAATGCCATATGAATGCGTTGCTGCAAGCAGTGGCGAACAGTTGTAGTGGTGGATCCATGATGCGTGAGACACGAGACGGGAAGTGAAAGAATGCGACTTCCAATGGGCCACAAGTCCTTCCTACATGATGCAAGAGGGTATTCGTGATGCTGATAAATCTCAACGTGTTAAACAAAATGTTACAAAATTATCTACATTAAACGGCAGGAAAACTGTGGATACTATGTTATCTAGATATGAGAGGGCAGAACAATACTACAGATTTACAGCTAAAGGACAAAGAAACTGAGATAGATCAGTCAAGATTGACATTATCTTGACCGATCTATTTCAGTTTTTTATTCCCTTGCTTCAGTTGTAAACGGGAGCAGCGGTAGCGCAGTGGTTAGTGCACTGGCTTCCTAGCTCGGTGGTCCATGGTTCGATCCCCAGTTGAGGTGGGATTTTTTTAGACCGCAAACGGCTCCGGAGTCGACCCAGCCTCATGAATTGGATACCAGAACAACTCTGGGAAGGTTCAGGCGGCCGGCGTGATGCTGACCACATCACCCCTAGTGTGCCGATGGTCAAGAAAATACGAGCTTAACACCATATTCCCAATATGCCTCAATATGCGTTGTAAACAAGTAGGAAAAGCCCTAGATGCGACAGAGCTGTTGTTTGACAGAAGAATGTTAAAGATATCATGGATAGATAACAAGAGTAGTGAGGATGTCCTGGAAGACAGCAGTGCGCAATTGAACCTTATTCCTCAGGTTAGAAGAAAGCGATCCACCTTTTAGGGGGCTTGTTATGAAAAGGAAGCTGGAGTATACCATGACAACAGGAAAGATAGCAGGAAAAAGGAATGGAGGACAACAAAGACAGAAGATACTGGACACTTTGACTTCGTGGCATGGAAAGAAGTCAACAACAGAACTGATCAATAACAGAACTGATCAACAACAGAACTGATCAATAACAGAACTGATGATTAGTACTGTAGATAGGAAGTTGTGGAAGGGCATGATCGCTTCCGCCACCAGGCATGGTATTTGAAGAAGAAGAAGAAGAAGAAGAAGAAGAAGAAGAAGAAGAAGAAGAAGAAGAAGAAGAAGAAGAAGAAGAAGACGACGAAGAAGAAGATCAACCAAACGCTGAGGAATGCCTCATTTGTCTCAGCAAGCCCCTGGAGTTAAACAGAGTTCTCATATTGAATAATGTAGTGCAGCTTCTAAAACAGCTGTATTGGCAGTTGCTTTAATTAAGCCCTGCATGAGATCGATAGAGGATGTAGAGCCACAGGCAAGACACTCTGGAATTGCCCCGTAAACTAGTGTCTTTATGATAAATTATGTATTGCACACCAGTAATACTGCTATAGCTTTATGATTAATGCCCCAAAAGGAAAATTTATTCTGGGGATTTGAACAGAAACTACAAATACATGTAATTATGGCAGTGGGAAATCATTTTCTTCGGTAATTGACGAGGAAATTAGGATTTTGTCGGAAAAATCGCACAACATCATTAAAATCACACGAAAGTTTTAAGTAAAAAAGTGAACGCCGTTGCGGACCTCCATGAAGGAAAGGGTTAGATCTAGGTTGGGTATATAAGCCCACTCAGATTCAATAACCGACTAGGTTGACCGGGACCGCCTCGCCAAAACAACGTAAAATTTTATTTTTTAATTTAATTCTGGACTCTCAAAGTTTCATAGCTGAAAAGACGTCCAACGGACTGACAGACGCTTGTCGATGCCACATAGCCACAGCCCATAGCTGAGAGAAGCAAACTCACCTGCTTGTGAGAAGACTTGCATACATGATAAGCTCAGAAACGTAATACTGTGTCTGAAGGGTATGTTAAAAAACGTGCAATAATTGTTGGGTCTCAAGAATTTTGGATGTTATCTAAATTGCTATAATATTTAACATTAATGTTAGCATTGACTTTGAATTACCTGCTGATATCTTAATCTTGGTACTCTAAACCCTGTGCTGATAATTGAAATTGGTTTCCAACTGAATTTAACCGGAACAATCCTGAACAGCATGACGCAGCTGGAAGTCCTTTTCAGGACTTCGCAATACTAGCTAGCTATAAGAGCTTACATTCTTATTCATGGCTTAGCTATTAAATGATCGATGCCGAAAAGTTCGTCTTCTGCTTCTTCCTCTTCTTCTTCTTATTCCACTGTTTCTTCGCTTCCTTAGTTTCCTTCGTTCAATTTAAAATTTCGTTGATGTAATATCTTTAAAGGGAAACCACGTTTGGCATGACTTAGGACCAAAGGGAAGTAATCAAGGCAGAATCCATTAAAATTTGTAAATGATGTCTATAGTCTAACAATGTATTTTATTGATTGTAAGACGTTCTTTTTTGATTGACATGACCACGGCCTCATGGATTTTGTTGTCTACATGAGGATTCTGATCAATAGTGGCCAGTAATCTTCGAAGGATCGTCTTGGTGATAGGAAACAATACCACAATCTGTGCATATGTTTCAGGTTCTTATCCGAGAGAGAGTTGTTATGGGTTGCCTCCCCTTTGCTCTGCAGTGGTGGTCCAACAATGGCCAAAACCTAGAGTATGTAATGTGGGTCTTCAAAGGTATCATCTACCTTCGTACAAGATTACTCTTGGCAGAGACGCAGATAGAAGGATGATGATTCTTCTACCTTGAGGGAGTATTCACAAGATATTTCAGAAGTCAAGAACAATGCTGAACGTGTCTTAGTAATGTTAACTTTTATCTGCCCGCCGCCTTTTGTGAAAGGTATTATATAATTTAATTTAGCTCGTACAAGCCCCAAACTGAATTAACAGTAAAATTCTTCTTATTGACTCTCTATAGATAAATATTACTGATTCATTCGTGTGCACCTCTCTCTGTACTAACTAAATCAACTATGAATTTGTAAAAACAACATATAAAAAATTTAATGATCAATTACTTTTGAATAAATTTAAATAAATAAGAGCTGGTGATTAATAAAATGTAAGTGTATTCGTCGAAAAGATGTCGGCTTTAGAAGGGTAACGTTGAAAAGAAAAACAAATTTCTTCAGTATTTGGCCTACTAGAAATGTCACTTAGCTGCCAAAACGATTAAGTGTTGATGCTGCTGTTTCCGTCAATTCGTCTCTGTGGCAAGAGGTAACCTCTCCTGCTCAAGGCATATATCTTCAAAACCCTTGGAACGTAGGTTTCCAATGTCGATCACAAGCTTTGAACCACAGAATAGTAGTACAACTGGTATCGTAGAGTAGTACTTTAAATGGTCTCTTCGATTTGTATCACAAACCCAATAGTTGAGACCTCTAGACTTCTTTCTCGGTAGAACAGTCTTGGCAGCTTGATAAAGATGCCTCGAACACGCGTCATGAGTATTAGTTCTAGTTAGAATCCCTGTGGCTTTGTGAGTAGGTCCTGTAGGAGTTCGGTTTCCGTATTAAAGGGTAGGTTTTCCTTGTTGTAATGTTCAGAAGGAGTTCCGATAAATGTTTTGTCTGGTCCTACAAGGCCAGAATCCTAACTCTATTCTTTCTTAGCTTCAGTCCGAGCTCTTTACTATGACGATTCTGGAATGCAGTGTGTTTTAGCCATCGAATTTATGGCCTTCCCATATATGGTCCGACTTCTTCCGTCACTCTTCGGTAACCTTTTCAATTACGATTTGTAAACTCGTCTGCAGATAGTGTACTCGCTAATGTGTCTACCCAGGCGGGTGTCTCTGTATTAATTACACAGAAAATGTCTGGACCGAAGTGATTAAGCAATTATCACCTGTACTCTCCTGGTCCCCAGAAGGATAAGCCACGACATATCGCTGCACACAGACATTTTTCACAGCCAATATCTGGTCTTCCTTTTGTATTCTCCATAACAGTGTCTGAACGCTTTTGTCGTGAACAATGCCCCCAGACGGGCATGGGTGTCTGGAGAAAAAGGATTACTTAGAAAGTCACCAATACTTTCCCGTTACCGTATGAAGTCAATCTGGTTCAACAACTTCAGCGATTATAATTAATCATTACGTATGGTCACTTAGCCGTGAAATAACACTATTGCAGTATTAACGGAGGTCAACAAATCTAAGGCGCGGCGATGGGGCAGGTTTATGTGCGTAAAATGAAGAAATAAATGGATAATTGTAGAGAAAGAGAAAGAGAAAATGAGAAAAGGCGAACGACTAATTATGTAACAAGAGTCACAATAAACGCTTCTGATAAGAACCATAAAGACTGCAGTGATTTATTCAAGGACAACCACTGCAAATTCACCGGATATTAGCATTGTGGTTACCTGTCCAGGTGAAATAAGTATCTTGGACATCAACACCTGATGTAAGACGAGACCTGTCCAGGTGAAATAAGTATCTTGGACATCAACACCTGATGTAAGACGAGACCTGTCCAGGTGAAATAAGTATCTTGGACATCAACACCTGATGTAAGACGAGACCTGTCCAGGTGAAATAAGTATCTTGGACATCAACACCTGATTTAAGACGAGACCTGTCCAGGTGAAATAAGTATCTTGGACATCAACACCTGATGTAAGACGAGACCTGTCCAGGTGAAATAAGTATCTTGGACATCAACACCTGATGTAAGACGAGACCTGTCCAGGTGAAATAAGTATCTTGGACATCAACACCTGATGTAAGACGAGACCTGTCCAGGTGAAATAAGTATCTTGGACATCAACACCTGATGTAAGACGAGACCTGTCCAGGTGAAATAAGTATCTTGGACATCAACACCTGATGTAAGACGAGACCTGTCCAGGTGAAATAAGTATCTTAGACATCAACACCTGATGTAAGACGAGACCTGTCCAGGTGAAATAAGTATCTTAGACATCAACACCTGATGTAAGACGAGACCTGTCTAGGTGAAATAAGTATCTTAGACATCAACACCTGATGTAAGACGAGACCTGTCTGCAGAGAAAGGACCTGGATTAGTTAAGTATTCATACTTTGAAGAAACAAGATCCAGAAGTCCCCAGTTACCAGAAATGATGAACAAAGACACTGACATTATATAATTATCCAAACTTGTGATTTGTGTAAATAGATATCTGCAATATTTACCAAATTTCTATTTTAATTAATTAATGTACAGATATATTTTATAATCGCAGTTGATTGATTTTGCTGAAATTCCAGTTCTGTTCGAAATTAACAGTTTTTTAATTGGTAGGGATAATTAACGAGCTGCAATTCACACAAACTATTAATAGAGACACCCTTGGTGCATAGGATAGGTCTGGCTAGAAGATGACTTACTACACATCTCTCTTCTCTGGCGAGAAGATGGCTTACTACACATCTCTCTTCTGCAGCTACCATCAGAACTGTTCAGTTATCTTGTCCTGTGCCGTCTCTGTACTAGTTCACCAGCTCTCTACTCCATTTCTGGGAATTATATCTATTATTTTCTATCTATCATGCATCTCGCCACAGAGGACATGCCAGGGATTTCAGTTGGTGGACGCAATATAAACAATCTGAGACACATTGATGATACAGTTTTAATAGCAACAAGTGAAAAAGAGTTACAAGAAATGTGTGATGCACAATAAACATAACGCCCTTGCCTAAGTATTAAAAAAAAACGACAGTCATCTTGAAGACAATGGCCTCTTCAGGTTGAATCATTAAGGAAAGTGGAATAGCTTTGATACGAGCAATAGAATCTTAGACCTAGGTACGTTAATAACATATGATGGAAGGTACCAGGTAAAGGTAGTCCCATGGCCGATACTACCGTGTGGCAGTGAAGTGTTACAGACTTCCCTATTCAAGGTTCAGGTTCGAAAGGTGGGGGTGACCACTTCCCTTCGTTGTTGCCTTTGTCGTACCTAACTCAACAGCATAATCAGGTGCTCAGCCAGGTGCTCTGATTGAAGATACGTCCCACAAATGAAGAATAGAATCGCCCAGGTGAAATCGGTTTAAAAAAAAAAAAATTTTAAAGTATTTTTTAAGCAGCAAATCTGTGTCAACTGAAGTAAGAAAGTTCGTCAGTGTTATATAGAAACCATCCTGCCATAGGAAGTAAGACATGGACAAATAAAACACAAGCAGAAATATCCGTAGAGACCACAGATATGTGGCTTTACCGAAGAATGTAAACAATAACATTGACAGCTAAAACATAAAAACAATGAGAATGTTCTGAACAAATCCAACAACAGAATAGATGCACAGCAATGAGGTGAGCAAGTTATGGGCGGACACGATCACCCATGCCAGTAGCCATTGTACTTGAGGAAGAAGCAGCAGCTGTAATAAACATATTATGCGGTTATTTTCTATCGTTATCCTGAGACTCTAGTTTCTGGTTTTTACCGGTTCTTTGCCCTGTCATAAAATGGGGGTTGGAGTAGCTCAGATGTATGATGTTGGCCTCTAATTCTACCTGGTTCAATCTCAGCATGGGCAATATAAGTGATGGACATTTGTCCACAACTACTGGTTCCTAATGATGTCATAGTCTACCCTGATCTCCTTGCTTGTGAGATCGGATGCATAGCCTTCTGGGATCCGGGCGAACAAATAAGAGGTCCCATGTGCAAGTTGCGCATGTTAAAAATCCCACGGCAGTTGGAAATCGTAAAGAGTAGGACATGCAGCCGCTGCCCTGGAAAAATTTAAAAATTAGGAAACCCACTCACCACAAAAATAGTTGGTTTTTTTTATTAACTTAGAACATTTTAAGCAATGAAAGTAAAATGTACCTCGTAAAGTTTTTGAAATAATGAGTTTAAAAAAAAAAAAAAAAACCAGTCTTCTGATGAATAAATTAGAATGGGCAAGAGGGCTGCGAATCCCGCTCATCGTTAAATTCATTATCTAGCGCTGAAAGAGGTTGAGAAATTTGACTGTACTTCTTAACTGAGCGCTCAGAATGTAATATCCTGCCACCCCGAGATAATTCAAGATGCTGCTTTGACTGTCATAGCGTTACCACCCACTCAAGTCACTGTGGAACGTTTGTTTTCTGCCCTCAGAATAATCTAATCCGATTTCAGAGCAGCAATGAAGCCGGACCTATTAGAAGTGATCCTTTGTTTATGAACCAATTCAATTTAAATAAAATAAAAATTATCATATTTTAAATTACTTTTTGAATTTTTGTTTTGTATTATTGTATGACTGAATGAATATATAAAAATGTCATCTACGAAAGCCACGTATTGATTTGTTCGCACATATACCATACTTACACATTTAACTCCATATATGAGCATAATTTTATGCCATATGACTAAGTAAAAAAAACTATAGTCAGATTCGGACTTCTAAAATTTCAGGTGTCGAAGTTTGACATTTTTTTGGCCGACTCCACAACCCTGGTTTCTGTCATAATTTTTTGTTTTCGTGCGTTAGTATTACACGACTTCATCTAAAGGAGCTTGCAGCCACAACTACATTTGATCCTCTTACGGGAAGCCTGCATCAAAGTATTCGTGTCCTCCTGTAGTTGTAGTTTCAGTATCAATTTGTTTTCCATTACGAGGCTGCCAGACTCATGCGCAATCTCACATGTGTTGCATCTTGAGATATGTCTTAGGAAGCAACTATCCTGTTATTAATTCGTCTCTCCAGCGATCCTAGACTTGACTTACCTTTCTAGAAGCAATGCCAGTCCCGCCACAGCTCCAGCAACCGATGGGATGTAGGCTGGAATGGGTGGCGGGCTGTGTGAGAGATTACGCAGCATGCAAATTGTGAATTTAACCAGGAAGACCAAGGCACCCAGGAATACTGTGGACAAGAGCATGTTCTTGGCCAGAGACTTGAGCACATACAGAGGTCTGTAACAGAGACGGACAGTCATATATTGGCACTTGGTTACATTCATTCATCTATTACCCTTTAGCTTCCAAAAGATCATAAGCTTTCACCAAACTCATGCCAAGCCTGGTGGTCGGAGTGGCTAAGAGATATGTCGTCCGTCTCTAATTCTAAAGGTACCGGGTTCGGTTCCAAATATAGGGAATCTATTTTATGGAATTTTTTACAGAACCAGTGGGTCCTAATAATGACATCCTCTCCCCTGATCTCCTGGGTAATGAGATCTCCTGGGTAGTGAGATCTCCTGGGTAGTGATATAGGATGCCTAGCCTTCTCGGATAAGGGCGAGAAAATAGGAGGTCACGTGTGCATGTTGCGCACGTTAAAAATCCCTCAGCAGTTGTAAATTGTTAAGAGTAGGCCATAGTTGCCATGGCAACAATTTACAAAATTAGGAACACCTACACGTCACAGAAATATTTATAGAATGATTATATAGGCCTATACACACACTGGGATCCTCGCTTGTGCTAAGTTATTCGTGCACTGTGCTGAGATCCTCCTTGTGTGATCTAAGGGAGGAGATCGAAGTCCTGATGGAGTTGATCGTGTGCAATGAAGATGGTCCTTAAAAACCAAATCAAACCAGTGGCCAAGCCTTCCTGTGGCGTGCCATGAGCTCAAGCCTTCCTGTGGCGTGCCATGAGCTCAAGATCTTTTCATGTAATTAATATGGATAATTATGTGTAAGCGCCACCTACTTATAAACATGTACATGAATATACTGCAAAAAATAATGGGATGATATGGCACAAATATGGTACAGGTTCGTGCATCGTTGGTACGAACGAATAGTCGGTCCGCCACATCGGATATTTTAAGAAGCAATGATTGGATAGTTAACAATATATGCAGAATATCTATTGGGTCACGCTTATTAATGGATGGTTTGATAGATAAATCGTTGGTCTGATGGACTTGTGTGACGATACTTTGGTACGTCCTTCTACATTCTTCGTTCTCTCCTGCATTACCGATTTATTTCTTAATTTTTCACACTCATCGTCCTATTATTTGGCATATTTTATGCACCTACATTCTCGCCTAGTCACTCCTAGTAAAATTCTTAGTTGATTCATTTCTTATAAATAAGAAAGCGCATGTATGATCTAAAATCTTTACTACTGTTTGTGTGTGTGTGTATATATATATATATATATATATATATATATATATATATATATATATATATATATATATATATATATATATATATATATATATACATACATATATTTACAGCCATAGAGACAAAACTACTTATAACAGGAATTTTGCTGGATTAAACCAGCTGGGGGTTCGAACAAGCCACACCATTGCTTAATACTGCACAAAAGGTGCCGGATCAGATATAAATTAATAGTGCTCTGCCCTATGCAACATTGCTCTTGACTTCTGAATTATCTTGTGAAACAACCCTTGAGATAGAAGCATCATTATCCTTCTGTCTTCAACTCTGCCAAGAGTAATCGTGTGCGAAGGTAGACACCTTTGAAGATCCACTTTAGATACTCTTGAGTTTTGGCCACTGGTGGACCACTACTGCAGAGCAAAGAGGAGGCAATTCCCGTGACAATTGGTGGATGGGTGAAAGCTGGATGAATGAAATAGTGGGTGATAACATTAATGGATTAATGAGAGTGTTTGGATTGATGGATGATGGATGGAAGGATTAACGGACGAATAGAAAGTTGAATAAACAGTGATATTATATACAGGCAAGGAGAGACAGATAACACAGCCCTACCCAAAAAAAAAAAATTTTTGGTGCCAAACATTTTACTCTTGATTGTACATAAATGAGGCCTGCTCAATCCAAATACAGTAGAACTCCATTTATCCGAACCCCAATTATCCGAACATCCAATTATCCGAACACTTTTTCCAAAAAAAAAAAAAAAAAAATCAGGAGCCACCAGTCATGTTAGACTACATTTCTGAATCTTTTGATGCGGCAAGCTTCAAATATGTGCGAACAATTTGTAGAGGATATGATGGGCTAATGGTCGGTCGCTTACGTACAAGATGTCAGTTAGATCATAAAGTCAGTTAATATCTGGTTTACCAATCCAGTGTACGAGTGCGTTCTAGGCAGAACACTGGCTAAACAGACAGTTCAACTTAAAATAATTGTGTCTGCTACTACAGCAGAATAATTTTGGTGTACAAGTATTTCTCTGTGCGGTATAGCATCTTCCAGTAGGCCTAAAGCATATAAAAGGAACCGCAATGTTTTGTCAATTGAAACGAAAACAGAAATTATCAAGAGACTAGGAAAAGGTGAAACTGTATCTTCACTTGCAAGGATTTTCAATGTTGGGAAAGCTACCGTCTCTGACATCAAAAGTAACAAGGATAAAATTATGAGTTTTGCATCGAAATTGGATAGTAAAAATGGGTCGAAGAAACGTAAAACCATGAGAAATGCGAAAGATTTGAAATTGGAAGAAGCTTTGTATATATGGTTTGTGCAAAGAAGAAGCAAAGGGGAACCTGTCTCTGGCTCTCTATTGTGTGAAAAGGCACTTCAGTTCAACAATCAACGTGACGGTCCTCCTGACTTTAAGGCTAGCCAGGGATGGTTAAGAAACTTTAAATCTCGTCATGGCATACGAGAATTGGAGATTCAAGGGGAATCTTTATCTAGCGATGCAACTGCCGCTGAAAATTTTAAAGAAACATTCTTGGCTTTTTTTGGAAGAAGAAGGTTATTCACTCGATGATGTGTATAATGCCGATGAGACTGGCTTATACTGGAAATCATTGCCTCAAAAATCACTTGCATCTCAGCAAGAAGCATCTGCCCCTGGGTTTAAAAAGTGCAATTTTGGTAGCCGCGAATGGCAGTGGAAGTCATCGTTCACCGGTGCGGTGCTAATGATCGGCGAAGCCAAAAAAAAACCACGTTGTTTAAAGAATGTGACATGTCTCCCATTGTGCCACAAAGCACAGAAGAGTGCTTGGATGAATAGTGAAATATTTCTTGATTGGTATACAAATCAGTTCATCCCAAATGTGAAGAGGTTGAGAGAGAACAAGAAAAGAAAACTGGAAACGAATTTCTTCTACTGGACAATGCACCATCTCATCCAGAGACGGATACATTGAATGCAGTTGATGCAAATTTTAAAGTAATTTTTTCTGCCTCTCAATGTAACAGCACTGATTCAACCAATGGATCAGGGTGTTATAGCAAAGCTTAAAAAGATGTACAAGAAGGAAGTCCTGCGTCGTTTATTGTTGGCTGAAGATGAAGAAAGTGTGGTGGCGTTTTCCAAAAAGCTTAATCTCAAAGACTGCTGCTATATGTTAGCTGATGCTTGGACCAGCCTGTCACAGGATAATCTTAACAAGGCTTGGAATAGATTGCTTGGGAAAAAGAAGGAAATGAAACTACTGCAGTGGACACAAATGATGATTGTATAAATGAAGTTGTGGAACTGTTTCAAGCAATGCCCGGATTTTCGGACTGTGACAAAGATGATGCACACTTGTGGCTAGAAGATGATAATGATTCTGGTTTTCCGTTTTTGAATGACGAAGAAATGTTGTTTTTGTGCAAGAAGAAAAAAAAAATGCATGTAGTGACCGATGATGAAGACTCCTCAGAAGTACATGATGTACTTCTAGATTATGAAGAAAACCCAAAACGTCGACCAAGTCCTGAAGAGGCCTTTATAGCACTAGACACGGCGATGGCTTGGTACGAGCAAGAAGATGACAGCTGTCCTACACAGCTTCTGCTGTTGAAGAGAATGCGGGACTTAGCAGCCAAAAGGAGACTATCCAGTTTTGGTGCAAAAGAGGATTCCTCATTATTTTAAATAGTGGGCTACATCTGTGCAAGTACATATATACGTAAGTTGCGCCTGGTTTTGAATCGTTTGTGATGTTATTTTGAAAACATTTCTCTTTCTTAAAAAAAAATAATTAATACAAGTAGTACATGCACTGCAGTGTAATAAAAGATGTTGGTGATACAGTGATCTAATACAGTGTGGGTATTATTATTACAGTACAAGTAAATATGTTTTATAGTGTATTTTCCTTGTGATGGTTAATTATTTTTAGAAATACAGTATGTGTACATGTACTCGATACATTATGTAATCCAATTATCCGAACATTTGATTATCCGAACGATGCTCGGTCCCATGGGGTTCGGATAAATGGAGTTCTACTGTATCACATTTACTTGTCTGTAGCACCTCTAGTTTTTGAGATACAGACATTTTTGTATTTCATTATATACTTTTTGTGCGCGCGCGGGCCCGTTTTTTTTTTTGGGGGGGGGGGGGGAATAACCCTGTATTATTACAATATTTTCTATATAAGGCTATGTAAAAAAAAAACTATTGCTGTCTAGTCCTTTACAAAAGAAAACTGCTTGTTTACTCTCAGTTTCAGTTTTCCAAGAATCTTCACAGAATTGCCTTTTTTAGATTTTAAGCCACTGCATGCATGTTAGTATGCTACTTATTTTATTACATTTCTAACAGAGAATGGCATCATCTTCAAGAAGAGCATGTTTTCTTTCACCGCATTTATTTTGTTATATTTGTGGAGAGTACACTTTCAAAGAAGAACATAGGAAGCATATTACTGTTTTTGTGAAAAAGGCATACTTTGCTTACTTTAAAGTAAAACTAGGTGACCAGGACAAGTCTTGGGCTCCTCATATTGTTTGCAAAACATGTGTTGAACACCTGCGACAGTGGACTTGAGGGAAAAGAAAATGTTTAAAATTTGGAATTCCAATGGTTTGGAGAGAGCCCAAGAACCACTATGATGACTGTTATATCTGTGTTATGAATATTAAGGGAACTAATGGAAAAAAATCACAAAAAGTGAAAATATCCAGATTTAGATTCTGCTAGGCGACCTGTTCCACACGGAGATGACATACCAATTCCAACTTTCAGTCCGATTTCGGATTCCCTGCTAGAAGATGAGACAGCAGTGGCATGTGGAACGACAAGTGACAGTGATAGTGATTTCGAAGATGATTTTTCAGATGCTCAACGCTTCGACCAGCTTGAACTAAATGATCTAATCCGAGATCTACGTCGTATATCTCTCCAAGGAATCTTCAGAACTTTTGGCTTCAAGATTGAAAGAAAAAAAATTACTGACTGCTGAAACAAAAATTACATTTTATCGCAGCAGAGAGCAAGGTTTTATTCCATTCTTTTGTAAAGAAAACAACCTTGTGTTTTGTACTAATGTAGGAGGTCTTGTTAACAAAATGGGTGTAAGTTATACACCAGATGAGTGGCGACTTTTCATTGACAGCTCTAAAAGAAGTTTGAAGGGTGTTCTCTTACACAATGGTAACAAATATGGCTCAATTCCAATTGCTCATTCTACTACAATGAAGGAGGAGTATGCTACAATAAGCACAGTTCTGGAAAAATTGAAGTATTTAGAACATAACTGGATGGTTTGTGTAGATCTTAAAATGATGAACTTCTTGCTTGACCAGCAAATGGAATTCACCAAATATCGATGCTTTATATGTTTGTGGGATAGCAGGGCAAAAGATATGAACTGGACAAAGAAACAGTGGCCGTTGAGGGATGAATTTAAAATTGAAGAAAAAAATATTGTCAATAAGCCTCTCATTGATCGAAAAAGAGTTCTACTGCCACCATTACATATAAAGCTTGTCTTGATGAAGCAATTTGTTAAGGCACTGAACAAAGATGGTACCTGTTTTAATTACTTATGCAGAAAGTTTCCAGAATTGAGCATAGACAAACTTCAAGCTGGAATTTTTGATGGACCTCAAATTAGAAAGTTAATAAACGATCCAAATTTTATTGATTCCATGAACAAAACAGAGTCCACAGCCTGGTCATCATTTGTTTTAGTTGTGCAAAACTTTCTGGGTAACTTTAAAGCAGACAATTATTCTGAATTAGTTGGAAACATGCTGTCGAGTTTTTGTGAACTTTGATGCAACATGAGCATAAAATTGCACTACCTCCATAACCATTTACATTTATTTCCGGAGAATCTTGGCGACTTTAGTGAGGAGCAAGGTGAAAGATTTCACCAAGATATAAAAACAATGGAAGAGAGATACCAGGGACTTTGGGATGCCCACATGATGGCAGATTACTGTTGGACCCTTAAGCATGACTGTCCGGGCATATCACATTCCAGGAAGTCCTCGAAAAGATCCTTTTTGCGTGTTGACTAAACAAGTGCTAGTGATAAAGTTTTATTACATTTTTGGTAATATATGCACAGTAATTACATATAATATGAATGCAGACTAAAGTCAAAATGCCACTGATAGCACCTAACTCTAGGATTGTACATAATAATTGCCCTACTAATATGGTCATTCTTAGTTATCTCAAAAACTAGAGCTGATAGAAAAAATCTGATTACATTTTTGGAATCAGCAACCCAAAATTACTCAAGAACAGCTATAAAATTTAAGGCACCAAAATGTGTGTATACCAGTGTAATCTGACAGGCAGGTAGAAACTGACTCACCTGTCTTTCAATATCTTCATTCTAAACAAAATCACGGGTGTAACATGAATAGGAAGGTAGAGTTTAGCAAAGCCAGGAAGGCTGCGCAAAAAATCTACCAGCCTTTGTTGTAGACAAGAACCTTCATGCAACCCTCCCTCCTGGCAGGTCACGAAGTGCGTTCCTTGATCTCTGAAAAATGTCGGAAGTAGTTAAAGATTCAGAGGATATGTTGATTGGTTGGTAAAGATGCGCGCGAATAAAGGAAAGAAAACGGGCATAAGTTATTCAACAACTTTTAATGAAATAAGTTGTCATTCTCTCTTAAATAAGCAAAAGAAAAATAAATTCATGACTATTTAGTCTCCTGTCGATGGCGATGGATAGGACACACACTGAGGAAACCTGTTGATAGCATTACAAGGCAGTCTGGAACCCCCAGGGCAAGAGAGGCAGAGGTAGACCAAGAAGCACATGGAGAAGAGAGCTGGAAACAGAGGTGAAAATTATGAGGAGAACGTGGAAAGAACTTGAGATGATTGCACGTGACAGGAGGACTTGGCATGTGTTTGTTGAAGGCCTATGCTCCTTTGGGAGTGGAGGGTTGTGAATGAATAGTCTCCTGCAAAAAAAACTCTCAGATATCAACTTCAATATGTTTGATGGTGCATGATTTCAGCAACGATTTCCTTGGAATCATTTCAATTCTCTGCATGGGTCACCCTGAAAAGTCGTTGGCCAACAAGGTTATGGAACTGCTGTGACTGGCAGAGTAAGTACAGAAGGTTGTTTATTTTTTTTAAACTGGGGTTTTGCCTCGTTCTGATGAGGCGCGCTCAGTTCAACCTGGATACAAGGTCCGTCGGTTATTTTAGGGCGTATGTTCAAATATAAACGACCATGTGGTCTAAATCGATGCATAACAGGACAGATACAAACGGAATTAGGAATGGAAAAGTTAAAGGATTTAAACAAATGAATTCGACTAACATGGCGATATTGAGTGTTATCGGACCACGTGACAAAGAACCAGAACTAATCAACTTTATGAAGAAGAACAAGACGGAAATTCTAGTTTTTTGCAGACACGAGGAAAAAAGGAGACCACCAAGAAGATACACGATAACTTTGTGCTAGTGTGGAATATAGTAGACAATAAGGAAAGAGACTCTGCCTAAAGAAATCGGAACTGTAGACAATGATTGGAACATCATCAAAGCAGCAGTGATGCATACATTCAACACGAAACATGGGACAAAGAAAATAAGACACGGCAAAACAAAAACAACAGCTTGCTGGAATGATGAAGTCAAAGAAGTAATGCAGACTAAACAGATATTTTACAAGACCTGGCTAGTACCATTGTGCTATATACAGAACAGCAAGAAGAAATACCAAACGAGTAATCAAGAGAGCAAAGTAAGACTCATGGCGTGAATATACATTGTAGGAGATGCGATGCTGAGGAAGTGCAGTTAATGTTACCTGGAGAGACAAGGTGAGAAATGATGACAGAAAATGTTATGAACTACATCCTGCATCACATATAAACGGCAAAGTAAAAGTAGTCCCGTGGCTGATACTGTAGTAGTGGAGTAAAGTTGTGACCGGTAGCTTGGGACTTTAAGAATGAAAGAGATTACAGAAAAATGGTTTGAGAAAGATAAATAGAGTTGTTAATAGACTAAGATGGTTTGGCCATGTCTGCAGAATGGGAGAAGACCGGCTACCACGACAAGCATGGGAAACGAAGAGCCAGGGATCCAGACCCCCAGGACGACCCAGAGTCCGCTGGGAGGACAACATTACTCAATCTTTGAAGGACCGAGGACTAGAATGGAACCAGGCCAGGAGGAAGACAGCCGATAAGATAGTCTGGCGCTCTCTCTTCCAAACCTCTACACCTCACGGTAGAAGGGGAATGACTAAGTAAATAAGTTAATAGACTATATGTCTTAGTTAAGGGGAAGTGAAATGAGCATAAATGAACATCAAAATTAACACGCACGAGAAAGTGTTGCGAGGGTGAACACATTTTAGCAGAGAACGGGAGAATGTTAAATCGGGAATAAGATTAAGTCAGTCTGATTTTGGAACGCGGAGTAGCGAAGTAAGATAGTTATCGCTGTATTAAAATTTTGTGTAGTGGTGAACGCTAGCTTGGATGGTGTACTAGGGCAAATAGACCACTAGAGGTGATTGACTTCTGTGTTGTGCAGAAAACTATGTTGTCCAGCCATCAAGCCGTTCCATGTAACCACTTTGATAGATGTAGGTGCAGGTTTCTGCAATGATGTTTGGTTATTTATGGAGCAAGAAAGGCAGTGTTGCCTGTCAAGTATTTTTGATGGTCAGCCCAAGGCAAGAATTTACAGGTATGTCAAAACTAGCAAGTAAATATACAATCGTGTAGAATACGGTGAACTTTTATTCAGCACAGAAGATAAGAGACTGTAGAGAATATTAGGAGTAAGAGACTTGGTATAAACTGTCAGCCCTGGTATTAGACCAGTCTAAATATAGATACCCCAAGCTACTCGAACAGGGTCTAACCACTGACATAACAGCGGTAAAGCAATAAGTAGTGACAGACGATATAAGGGAGAGAAAGGAGAAATGCCAGTATCATTTTGTACAGCAGTCATTACAGTAGAAAGGTGCCACCAAAGAAAGGTCGGCCACCCAGTGTTGGGTTGATTTTTACTCTTTATGTAAATAAAGCGTGTGTTGGTTCAGGTGACGTTAGCGTGAAGTCGATACATCTGAATGTAATTCATCATCATCATCCTATGTATTCGTCAACACAGTGGTGAATCATTAACTGCTAAAAAATAACTCTGCATGATCTAACTGACTGCCTGCTGTCGGGTAGTGAAACGAACTATACGAAAATACAACCCTCTCTCAATTTACTACACATCCGCTGTACGGCCACAAAGTGCTTGAGACTTCTCTATACTAGATCCAGCTTTATGAGATGGAGGGACTCCTTTCTCGCTGCCTTTTTCTGCCCTAACTCAGCAGCAGAGCCAAATGCCCATTTATAGCTGGGTAGAATGGAGTGTGATGCTACCAGGTTTCAGTACCGGAACCCAGTAACTTTGCTGCGAGAGGCTAGCGCTACAGACATGAAATTAAGTGGTCAGAACATCTCGTGAGAATGGTGGGGCATGACGATAAGTGACTCCCACGCACCTACAGCAGTAGATCTGGCTTTAGGCCACGTAGAAAGATCAAGACACAGATGAATAGATATTACAGTTATCCTACAACACCCACTCACACCAGCCAATGCAACACACTTGACTCAAGAACGAACATCTCAGCTACCCACTACGCTTCACTTATAGTGTGATTATTCTTCACAATGTTTCGAAAACATCATTTCAAGTCACCTAAAACATTGTTGTACGTTCTTTTCCGTATAATCACGTGACCATTTCAGAATAGACTTGTAATAGCCTGCATTCAAATACTGTGGGTTCAAGGCCGTGCAATATACAATCAGACTGGTGCATGCGCAGAACACGCCCACTTCGAAAAATGGCACAGCTGACACATGACCTGTGGGAAATTATGGAAGAAAACAGAAGCATTTAAAATAGTTTGGCCGTCTTTAAAATAAATGGTAAACAAAAGAGATCAACATAACTTAATGCACGGATGGAAAGTAACCAGTGAGGAGACAAAAAGAGAATACGATCAATCATATTGTAAGATAGGGTGACCAGATTGTAAGATAGGGTGGCCATATTGTAAGATAATAATAATAGCCCCTTCAGTCATAACTGACTATGGGAATGCGCCCCTGAGATGACAGCCCTCAACTGCTTATTTTCCTGGTGCTCCTTTCGACGTTTTCTCCTCACCTCTGCTTCTTGTGTGAGCCTCTCTTCGCCCAATCTGAGGTGGTGCCGTAAATAGCATCGCCACTTAGTGCGATCGGCAGCTTCATCCTCCCATGTTGCTGGATCCATGTCCAGTGCCCTCATATCTCTCTTGCACACATCTTTGAACCTCAGCTGAGGTCGCCCAACTGTTCTCTTGCCATCTGCTAATTGTCCGTAGAAGATATCTTTTGGGATGCGACCATCTTCCATGCGGCGAACATGGCCAAGCCAGCGAAGTCTGCGTTGTCTAAGCAGCGTATACATACTTTGAAGGGCAGCACGTGACAACACCTCGACATTTGTCACTTTATCTTTTCACGAGATGCCGAGGATGCGGCGTAGACACCGCAAATGGAAGGTATTGAGCCTTCTTTCTTGCTTAGCATAGGTCGTCCAGGTCTCGCTGCCATATAGGAGTGTACTGGTGACGCAGGCATTATATACCGCAGCTTTGGTCTTCATTGTGAGTTTAGAGTTTCCCCAAACACGCGATGTGAGGCGGGCAAAGGTAGCTGCAGCTTTGCCAATGCGGCTGTCGATTTCTGTATCCAGTGAGAGTTATTCATTGATGGTAGACCCTAGGTATGTGAAGTGGTGCACCACTGCCAATTCATAGTTATCGATAGTGATAACTGGTGCAGCACCCACATCCTGACTCAGCACATTCGTTTTCTTTAGACTTATTGTGAGGCCAAAGTCCTTGCATGCTTTAGTGAAGCGATTCATCAAGCTCTGAAGCTCCTGTTGGCTTTGAGTGACGACTGCAGCATCATCAGCGAACAACAAGTCTCTTATAGTGACCCTTCTGATTTTTGTTTTTGCCTTCAGCCTTGAAAGATTAAACAGACGGCCATCTGACCTAGTGTGAAGGCATATTCCTTCAGTTGCATCTCTGAATGCATGTTTCAAGAGTAAGGCAAAGAAGATTCCGAAGAGGGTCGGAGCCAGAACACAGCCTTGTTTAACGCCACTTCGTATATCAAAGGGCTGGACGTGCTTCCAGCATATTGGACTGTTCATGTCGTTTTCCGTGAGATTTTACCATCTTTTTTATTACTCCTTTAAATTTTCGTTTCTTTCATATTCTTCTTTCTTTCATTTTTCACCTTCTCAACCCCACCCGAGGTTGTTTACGCTGGCCAGCTGCGGTCAGCTAACGCTAGACGATAATGTTACGTCAACGCACCTGTTCGACCAGAGAAACATTTCTCGGGTCCGCTTTAAGTGTTAGAACGAGCCAAGACGGTTTCTGTGAAAGAAACGGTTCGTTAGCGGCGGGTACCCTCTGTGGTCCCAACAGGGGAATTTCTCTGGTCGCTTTAAAACGTTTGATGACGAGCGGCTGGTACCCTTTGAGGCCTGGGGAACTTTCGCTCGATTTCTTTTGTCTTACTCTATTACGCATTACGCCAATACATCTGTAGAATCAGGTTAGGCAGGTGTCCGGGGGGAGCGTCCTTTGTAAGCTATAAGATTTGAAATTTTACTACGTCAAACACACTCGTAGAAGATTCCTGGCCCGAGATAGACCATTATGGAAATAAGGCAAACATTAACACAGAACTAAATGTTTTTCGCCTATTTCTTGGCATTTTTCGGGGTGAGTTGACATATCTTATAAATATGATATATTCATGTTAGCTTTTATATATATCTGTTAGGGAAGTGAATTTATTTCTGAGGACTTCTCCTAGTAATTTATTCAGTGATAAGGTAGCGCTGTCTACGGCCTATTAAGTGGTGCTTAAACTGTTACGGTTTATCATGGGTTAAATGTTAAACTTACAATAACAGATATTAGGCGTAGAATCAGTCCACGAATGCTTACCATTGGGTTAAGAGTCAGCAAAATTAACTGTCATTTCTGTAAGATAATGTCAGGTGTGGATTGTTCACTTTAAAACTGAATAGTGAGATGCAGGTAATAACTCTGGATTATAGGAGATAGTCACTTATTCCTTTTGATAGATATTTTTTAGTGGCAAGGGAGGATCATTTTATGCTTACTTGTGTGGCTAGGCACTAGTCTATAACTTTCACTGAAAGCAGTCACCAGGCATAGATATAATTATATCTTATGATTCAGCCACAACTGTATTATTATAGCAAGAACATTGCATTTTCTTTGTACTCATTTTGTGGAAATGCTAATATATTTCTCAAAGGGGACATACGATTTATTTGTGTAATGTCAAATGCTGTAATCTGTTTATGTAAATTCATTTAATGTTGTAAGATGAATAAGCATATTCATTTAACTGTAACTACAGGTTAGGTTTCCTGTATGTTGAGATTGGGAGAAGAGGAGTAGATTGTTGCTGTCAGAACAGTTACTGACAGGTACCTGGGTGTGCAAAAGATATTAAGACTATGCGGGCGCGTGTTGATAATTGATATTTTTAAGGAACAGGAGACATGGTTAAAGACAGCCCTAAACTATCATAGCAATAACTACAATAAATTTAATCCCATAGTGGAGCGAAACTTTCTGTATAAAGTTAGTGTGATTTATTATTTGCTTGATGTAAAAGGGTGTCTCTTTTTGGGTCTCAGTTTCAGGGGGACCGACTCGCGAGAGCAGATTCCAGTCAGGCGAAGAACGAAATATTCTCTTCGATCTAGAGGGTTCTGAATACCGCTAGCGTCACGAATCGTCACACCCCGTTCCTGAATCAAAACCCCTTTTTGTCAACGCCAAGTTAAGCTCACGCAGTGCAACGGAGCCAACGCTAAAGCTGGAATCACCAAATGCAGTAGTAGTGCTCTACTCGCCTATTGGATTACCAGCCAGAGCATTGCGGCTTCCAGAATATCAAACCCGCTCAGCATGCCTATAGCAGAATTCCATATCACCCGCCTTTTTTGTGCCTAAACGGGGCACTCAGCCAAGCCACAGTCAACCAGTTTAAACAGGATTTACAGCCAAGCGGAGCCTTGCGCCGGATAAGCGCGCCTGGGTCTCTTTGTCCTCAAGTGATTTCTTCTGGTGTATTTCCTGGATACTTAAAACCTCGCACGACAGCAGGAGATAAACAGCGTCCCCCGGCCCAACTCGCGCTAGTAGGGGGGGTCACCAACGATAGCGCCTATACAGTGATGTTATTCAGGTTAATTCCATCACCGATGGAGGATATATACGAAAACACCACTTACTGGAGTTACTTCAGCTGGTCCCCGAAAACCGAAGGACTGTCACTCGATTATTTATCTCTTTGTGTTCTACAGGTTTTATGAATGGTGATCTGTGTGTGTGGTTGTTGGTGTATATGATTATTTGATGAATATTTGATTATTGAGGTAATTTTATGTTGTTGTGATGATATGCATTATTTTCATGCTTTTCTTCTTTAATAAATTTTACACATTTATTAATACGCTGTTCACGACCTTTCCATCCATATTTGTGTTTTTAGCTCTTTACTATAATCTCTATGTATGATAAGAGAAAAGAGAGAGAGCAGGAGATGCTTAGACAGACATAAGTGAGTTGAGGCTTGGAGAGAGAGATCATTTTGGTAAATCTTCTTCCAGGTTGTCTCAAGTCCATCTCCTATTTACACCTTTCTGTGTGTGTAAGCTATAACTCTGTCAGTCCACTATCCCTTGTCGATTTCACTACTGTTGTCCAACTCGACAAATACTCTACACTCTAACTCAACCACGACAGTCGTCACGGAATGACTTTATCATTTCCAGCATTTTAGAAGGGCAGCCTATTTTCAGGAGGGTGGCCTGTAAGATAGGGTGGCCATATTGTAAGATAGGTTGACCATATTGTAAGATATTGGGACCATATCGTTTTTCGAAACAAGAGAACATTTTCTTATTTTTTGAGGTAAATAAGAGGACAATACACGACATAAAAACGGGGGGAAAAGAAGACATTAATGCATGATTGTGACCACCAGCGCTAGTTCTAGTTATATAAAGGTCAGAAACAATAATTTAAATAAAAGGTCCTTTAAAAAGTATGTTTTAAAATTATTTTAACATCAAAAATTAACTTTTCACATATTAATCAGTATTGATAACATTATTAATATGATTACTTTATTTATTTATGTTTTAACAGACATTGCTTTCTTTAAAAATAAAATTATTATTTTCTTATTAAAAAAATAACGGAATTGACCGTTTAAATTATATTGCAGAAGGAAATTTCCCTTGATGAAATCCACATTTAACATGCTTCTTTCTTTTGTCCAGTTACTTGGCTTCAATGAAAAAAAATTTACACTTTTGCATTGTGACCAGGCATCGCAAACAAATATTGTGCAATCATTAATAGTTCAGAATGAAATTCAAAATTTACTGATTGTTATTAAAATTTGGTTCGCTTCTCATGTGCCAGCAGCAACTGCATTAATCTTTCATAACTTATTTTTTTTTTCAACAAATATTGTTAGGCTCTTATGTTAACTAAAGTACTTGCACCGTCAGGTACAACCTTTTTATCAATTAAATAGTCATGCGCCGTATAACGTCCGTTCGGACAACGTCCGACCGCGGATACGTCCGTGGTCCCATAAGGTTATAATAGAGTTCACAAATCCCGATTGGAGAACAGGACGAAGCGGACGTAACCGGACGTAGCGAAAGCAACAGCTTCCCGCACGTAACACATGTATCTCATGACTCTTGTATACAGTACAAAACGATTGCGATGCCAGGCGTATAATGGTACAGTACATATATAACCTATAATACAGTACATATGTCTTGATAGTCATAATAAACTCCTATGTTACTGACCTATGTATGTACTGTACTGTACTTACTATCGTTATTTTAATGTGAAATTTCGAAAATACATTACCGTGAAATGCATCATGGCTCCCAAACGCAGCAAAACCAGTTCTAGTGATAGCAGCAGCAAGAGACAAAGGAAAAGTATCGATTTGGAAGTGAAACAAAAGGTAATTAAACATCATGAATGTGGAAAACCAGTGAATGCTATAGCTCGTGATTTGGGCATGTCGCATTCGACAGTCACGACGATCCTTAAGAACTAAGAAAAAATTCTCCAAGCTGTTAAAGGATCGGCTCCACTGAAAGCTACAAAGCAAACGAAAATGCGAGAGGGACCTATATCAGATATGGAAAAATTGCTAATGACCTGGATTGAGGACCAAACACAGAAGCGAATCCCTCTCAGCACGTTGACGATCACTGCTAAGGCACGAAGTTTGTTCGAAATGATTAAAGAAAAAGCAGGACCAGACTACAATATCGAGTTTAGTGCTAGTTCTGGGTGGTTCAAGAACTTCAAACAACGTTTTTCGCTGCATAATGTGAAAGTGAGTGGTGAATCTGCGAGTGCTGATGCTAAGGCAGCAGAAGATTTTGTCGAAACCCTAGATAAACTAATTGTAGAGGGAGGTTATTTGCCCCAGCAAATTTTTAATATGGACAGTATTACTTTGCCAGATACAGTACGTTAGCTGAAATACAGTACTATATGTGTACAGTATCTTGGCTATTTAGTCATACAGGTACACTACATTATCCCATATAACTTTGCTAAGTATAAAGTATGGTGTTCGCACAACGTCCAAATCGCATAACGTCCTATTTCACAGAACGTATCGTGGACGTTAAGCGGCGCATGACTGTATTAAACCCTCTGTGGATGGGAAGGAGCGAAGCTCCTGTTCGGGTTGGAAGGAAAGTCCACAGGCTTCCCAGCCTCGCAATGACATGTCATTGGGCCGAAGGGCTGAAAGCCCAAGTGCCGCTGGTTAAGAAACAAACAAAAAAAATCAATTAAATATCGTCCAACAGCTTTCCATGTTGGATTTCCGTGTAAGGTCATCCATGAAAAATATGTGAAATCTTCTAATGGTTTCATCGATGTATCTAAGTCTTCTAAATAACTGATGAAAACTTCATGAAACTTGTCAGACATACTACAAAGTCCGCCTCTTCGTCTGTTTACAAGCGTATTCGGAATCTGCTATGGCACAGACTCTTGACACAATCGCTGCTTAAAAAGTTTTGCACTTCAACAACTCAACTATCTTCCTATTCAATTCGTTCAATATTTACTTGAAAAATACTCCTTAAAAAATATACATCAATAAGATAGACCTCTTTCAAGTCTTGTTCGATCCCCGAGAGCAAAACGCCGGACAAACTGCACTTTTGAAAAAAGCTGCGACGCCCACTCTTAAGGTGGAAAAGAGGACCAATCCGGAGGTAAGAGGACCTATCCAGAGGAAAGAAGACCTATCCAGAGGCAAGAGAACCTATCCAGAGGAAAGAGGACCAATCCGAAGAAGACCAACCCGGGGAAAGTGGACAAATCCGTATAAAAGAGGACAGATGGTCACCCTATTGTAAGAGGTATGGCATAATTAAATGGCTTCAGCCCACCTCCCCCAATTTGTACTCATATGTGCTGTTTTTTGTTTTTGCGATGATAAAGATTAGATAACATACTTGTTTTGTGTTGAACTTATCAATTTTAGATTACATAATTGTTGTGTGTTGAACTTATTAAGATTAGATTACATACTTGATTTGTGTTGAACTTATAAAGCTTAGTTTACATAAATGTTTCGTGTTTGTGACAAAATAACCTCGAACGTCACATTTACCTGTGCCATCCTATAATTCATTCTGTGCTCTTCACTTCAGTTTTTCCCACCTCAGTATTTAGTATTTTCGATTCATTGTTTACACTCCCTTCCCTCAATTATTGTTATATCGGGACTTCAGAGACCATCTTTTGCTGATTAGGGTAATTGTTGCCTCCTTTATTAGTCCTTAACATTCTTAAGTAGTCATCAGGTTCTATTTTTGTTAAGTGAGTACGCACCAAATTAGGTGGGTGTTATTTTATGTATAGTTCATTTATCGCGCACATAAATGCACAATTTTGTGTATGGGTATCTGCGGGCGCGCTTGTTACCAAACAAGCCAGATGACGTCAGAGGTTGAAAAAGGAAGCCAGCATCTCATGCCAGACATTGAGTCTGTTGCCTATTTATATATATATATACCCAGTGTGTTGGGGTAAGAATTCTTCTGGAACAATGACTCCTTGGTAGAAGCCATTGTCGGCTTACTCTACACGTAAGTCCGAACCAGTTTTGATAAGAAGTGAATTGATTTTTTTTAACTTTCGTGTCACCATCCTCTGTTGGTATCTAGCTAGCACCTTTCTGCAAACAGGGGTGCTATAATGGATCAACGGGGACTTTCACCGAAAGCATTTTAATATTGTATAGAATTCATGGCTTCATCGTTACGGCTTATCGATTTGTAATATTATGTGGATTGCCGTCGCACGAGTCACGGCGACGAAGAGAGGTTAACCAAGTATTAGGACATAACCTTCGTTGTTTATTTTATATGCAAGTATGCATGGATCTGCCATGTCAGAGGTACCAAGCCACTTAAGTACCCGACCAGAATTATAGGACAGAGTTAATATATTCATTCCAAGATTAATAGTTTGGATAGGCCTAACGGTCATGACATTGACGCAAGGTCAAACCCTTATCTTATGTGAGGAATTTAATATGATGCCTATACCATGCCTATACATGCTACATGTATGTTTGCTCTGTGGAATCCATGTTGAAGTACTGTAACCTGTTGTCGTCAACGTATTTCGTCCTAAATAAATTATGATGCCAGTTATGTAGGAATTTTTCGTGATAGTAGAGTAAATACATGCCTCTTGCATGCTATTGGCTGGGTATTTGAAATGTAAAAATACAACATTTCTGATTGGAGCCTTTTCATATAGTAACAATCTGGATGCGGGCCGAATGTTGCCTATTAATTTAGAGCCTTGTAATTTTATCGCACTGTGAAATTCAACTTGTCAAGAAGACAGCCAGAGCAAGGAATATATCAGGATTTCACTTTAAAGGACCGGACAACGTGTTTGAGCATCTTGTGGACTTGTATCCAAGGAAAACTCAATTTTCATTAATAAGGAAAGCCTGGAAACCTAGGAACCTGAACACTAAGTCAAAGTGGGATTATATTTGTAAAGTAATACCCCAGACCACGTGTAAGAGGCATCATAAACAAGTTGCTGTAACTATTTCTCTGAGTCAGAAGTCGGTATTCCCAAAAGAGATTTTGGGTCGGTGGTACCAGTTCGTGGTGTTATCTGTGGAACAAGAGAGGTATACGTGGCCTGCAGTCAGACCTAGACACCTACAGCAGACGGGTCTTAACAGACGCTGGGCCATCTTCGCATTTACCCCACGATACTACGAGGGACGTGTTGCAGCCACCAGACTGGACCAGTGACGAGAGTGAACCAGTCCATAACCTGCAAAGAACAAACATCGGCTGGAGCGGAAACCAACCGACATTTTACTGGCAGCTAAGTACACATTCAAAGCTGACAAGTGAACACTGTATTTATAAACCATAAAAGATTTTTTCATATCAGACCATCACTTGAGAAGAAATTTTAAAGACTCTCTAAATTCACACCACCCTTATTTATTTTACAATTGTTAACGATAATTGACCATTACATTTTGTTAGCTGTATATATACCAATTTATAGTTTATTTAGTAATTTTGAATGAACTGCACCCGTATGTCTCAGTCATTTTTAATACCTATAACAGAGCTATTTAAGTAATATTTTAGTGAGTTAAATCAATTGGGGTCTTGAACGAGCTAAAATACAAAATAATTCTTCATAAAAGGCGGCGGGCAGATACAGAGTTAACAATTGCTCAGTCCAGTTCAGCATTGTTCTTGATTTTATAATTATCTTATGAACACTTCCTCGAGATATAAGCATCATCATCCTTCTACCTACAACTCTGCCAGGAGTAATCTTGAGCGAAGGTAGATACCTTTGAAGACCCTCAGTAGATACTCTGAATTTTGGCCACTGTTGGGCCATCATTGCAGAGCAAGGGGAGTAAATCCCGTGACATTGTTGAATCTTAGATTACATACTTGATTTGTGTTGAACTTATAAAGATTAGATTACATACTTGATTTGTGTTGAACTTATAAAAAATAGATTACATACTTGATTTGTGTTGAACTTATAAAGTTTAGATTACATACTTGATTTGTGTTGAACTTGTAAAAAATAGATTACATACTTGATTTGTGTTGAACTTATAAAAAATAGATTACATACTTGATTTGTGTTGAACTTATAAAGATTAGATTACATACTTGATTTGTGTTGAACTTATAAAAAATAGATTACATACATGATTTGTGTTGAACTTATAAAGTTTAGATTACATACTTGATTTGTATATATATAAGATAAGATTAGATAGATTTGATAGATAGATAGATTAGATCAGATAGATTAGATACATTAGATAGATAGACAGGCAGGCAGGCAGAACGAACGAACGAACGAACGAACGAACTTTATTTTCGAAGGGTTGAGAATTGGGCGCGCAGGCCCGTCTAACATTCTGCCCTTTCACTCTCATTTATCTTGCATACTATATCCTTTTATTCCCACATATTACTTTAAGCATTAATTTAAAGGCATGCAACATTATAAAGTTAACATAATAGCATTCATTTACAGTATACAATCATAATAAAAAATGAGTAGCCTGGGTTTTTTTTTTTTTTTTTAAATAAAGATAGTGACTGAAAAAAAAAATAATAATAATAAATAAATAAAATAATATAAACAAAACAATAAATAAATAAGTTATGTATACCGACACTCACTTATGCGGTCAAAACGTCTAATCTGTAGTATTTTTGAATGTGTCATCAATCCTCAATACAAGAATTACAAAAACACATTCTCGCTTACATCCATACATTCTTGGCGGAAATTGAAATAATAATAATAACACTTTCTTGCGCACTTCTGTAACAGAAAAAAGTCTTTCAGCAGTTTAAAAAAAAAAAAAAAAAAAAAATTATATCTGCATGTACATCACCCATTTAAGCAAACGGAAACATTCACATCTCTAAAGTACAGTGGTATGCGGGTACATTCTCACATACATTACATTATATAATAGTATTACATGGATATAAAACAAATTATTCCCATTAAAAACGAGCGGAAGAGGAAAGGAAATGTTGACCTATGGATGAGATGTTGACAGGCAAATGATGTTTCTATGGGGGTAGATAATCAGTGTTTAGGAAGTGTTTGAAAAGTGCTTTGTTAAATGAATATTGTGTAGGTAGGCTTTTTAGGTGGTGTGGAAGGCTGTTCCATAAGTAGGCTCCAGAGTAGGCTAGACTCTGTTTGAACAGGTCGATCCTAGGTTTGGGCAGACGTAACTGATGTAATTGTAGTCCCTCTCTTCTACTGGTTTGAAACAATGATCGTAGGTACGGCGGAGCATTGTTTGATAGAATTGCGTGGGTCAGCTTGGCTTTGTTGTAGAGAAGACGTTTTTTCAGGGACAGTATTGTGGGTTCTTTTCCTGTCCTTTGTGTGTGATATCGTGCGATTATCGGTGATCAGACGTATTGCTCTCTTATGCAGGGAGTGCAGTCTCTTTGAGGTGGAAGCAGGGCAACCATCCCATAGTGTAGAGCAGTAATCTAGATGTGTCTGTATATGTGAGGTGTAGAACAATAGTCTAGTGTCTGCGTCTAAGAAGTGTTTTATTTTGGCTAGCTGGTACGTCTTTTGAGCTAAGTGTTTGGTTAAATTCCGTACATGGGAGTTCCACGTTAAGTGCTGGTCAATCGTGATTCCTAGAACTTTGTGTTCTGTTACATGTTCAATTTGTATTGATTCCGCGTGTACCTGTAGCGATCTTTTGGTGCAGTTTAGGAGTTTCTGTCTGGTGGTAATCAACATAGATTTCGTTTTTGCTGTGTTTAATGGCATACGATTCATATTACTCCATTTTGTTAGATTGTCTACATCGCATTGAAGAGTCATTTCAAGTGCCACGCAGTCATTGTCACTAGTGTAGATAGTACAATCATCTGCAAAGAGGTCACATGTTGAATATTTTAGATGTAGTGGTAGGTCGTTGATGAACATTGCGAAGAGTAGGGGCCCAAGAATAGAGCCCTGCGGTACTCCTGTATCTATCTTCGAGAAATCTGATGTCGAGTTGTTGTGAAGCACTAACTGTTGTCGATCTCCCAGGAATGATTTGATGATGTTTAGTGGATTAGGGCCTATTCTGAGGGTTTCCAACTTTTGAACCAAGATAGTGTGGTCAATCATGTCAAATGCTTTTTTGAAGTCAACAAAAACAGCACCACCTAATTTCCCATCATTTACGTTCGACAGCCAGTTATCTGCCATTTTGGTGAGAGCTGTGTGACAGGAATGTTTGGGTCTGAAACCTGACTGGCTCTCAATGAGCAGTTTGTTTGTTGTTAAGTGTTGAAATGTGGTGTTGTAAATGTGTTTCTCTAGTGGTTTTGAAAGAGATGATAGAAGGGATATTGGTCTGTAACTGTTGGGATCGCTATGTGAGCCAGATTTTATAGAGAGGATACACTTTGGCAGATTTAAATGCTGTGGGAAAGTAGTTGTGTGCAATACATTGATTGTACACATATGTTAAGGAGTCGCAAATGATGGGTGCAGCGTAACGTAGAATCTTATTGCTGATACCATCAAGACCAGATGAATTGTTGTTTTTTAATGCCAAGATATATGTGAGAACTTCGTGTACTGTTAGAAAAGGAATATCTCTAAGATCTGTTATGGTATGTTCAGTGTTGCAGAAGGCGGTCAGTTTACTAATATCGCAGTCCATTGGCTTTAGTGTCGATTTGAGATGGTTAATTTCTGTTTTGAAGTGGTTACTAAAATGAGTAGCCGTGAGGGAGCAGCTTTTTGGTAAAGAGTTTAGTGACTTTGTTTTGTGTGTTAGTGTTCTAATGGCTGCCCAGACTTCTTTACTGTTTGCTTTGTCTTGAATCATCTTTCTGAAATGTAGTTTCTTTTCCTGACGAATGAGGTATTGTACTTTGTTTCTAAGCATCCGATACCTGCTGAAATCTTTGAGCTTATGTGCTTCGTCCCGCTCTCTCATTGTTGATAATATTTCGTTTGTTATCCATGGGGTCTTTCTGATATTTTTAACACGAACTTGCTTTATAGGAACATGTTTGTCAAATACATTGTTAAAAGTTTGTGTCCAGTATGTTATGGCTTCTTCTGGATAGGGAAGTTGGTACACGTATGAGAGAGGGGATATTTGTAGGTCTTGTAGGAATAATTGAAGGTTAAAGTTTTTGAAATTCCTGTAATGGACTGTGATATGTTCCGTTTTAGGTGCTTTGAACCCTTTTCTCGTCCAGGTACAGCAAATAGGATAGTGGTCACTTAATGCTGTCCGTGTAACTGTGCATTCTACAATGTTTTCTGGGCAGGTCGTATAGATATGATCAATTAGTGTAGATGATGAATCTGTTACTCTCGTGGGTTGATTGACTAACTGTGTGAGGTTGTATGAGATGGTGATATCATTCCACGTGTTGTTCGATTTGTGAAGGTCAATATTGAAATCTCCCAGTAGAATAATTTCCTTCGAAGAAGCCCAAACGTTGTCCATCATTCGTGAGAATGTGTCAAACCATACAGCAGAAGAGCTAGGGTTTCGGTACAGGTAACCAATTAAAACGGGGGTCAGGTTGGGGAGTTTTATTTCCAGCCATATACATTCAATGCCAGTATGTTCTAGATCATCACGGCGTCTGTACTGAAGAGATGTTGAGATGTATATAACTAGCCCTGTTTCATGTTGTCTGTTAGAATCCCTGCGAATGGTGGTGAATCCATTAATCCTAATTTCTTCATCTGTAATTTTGTCATTGAGACGGGTTTCAGAAAAACCAAATATGTGGAAGTTTTGTTGGAGAGAGGTGGAGACTTCAGGAAGCTTACCTAGCAGGTGGTAAATGTTTAAATGACCAATTTTAAGCCCTGATAGTTTAAGCCAGGAATTAGTGATATTGCCTATATTTTGATTTGAGTTTTTGCAATCGGACATGATAATAGTCAATAGGAAAGAAAGAATGAGGGGAGTAGGAATGAGTAAGAAGCAATAAAGTTAGTACACAATGGTTAATACAAAATTGTAAACAAGTTATAAAATATATACACTGCAATAGATTTCTCTAAAGTCCGTGGACACTGTGTTTACCGTATCTTAATCTTTGCAAAAAGTGCGGCACACAGGACTATTTTGACTTCAACCACAGTCAATGTAGAGAATTCATCTTTTCAGTTAAAGGTCCACGCTTGTTAATTTTATGAGGATTTCCTAATTTTCCTCAACACGAATAAACAAAGGTGCAGTCGGAGAGAAGGCGTCAATCTGGGAACTAAGCTCCAAGCTGGTTTGAAATACAGCTTTTAAGTGAGTTTATCTGCAACAGCTTGGTGTTTGTGCGCTGAATTTTGTTCTGAAAAGTCGTATAAAGACATCTGAAATGCCTGCATCAATACTTCTGGGCTATACTGCCTAAGCTGATGTAGCACATACGAACTATGAGAGTGGCATTCTTGGCGGCTAGAAAAACAGGATGAAGAAAGTCCAATTTCCTAGCTGTAGTTCCTGTGTTGTGGTTACTTGATGTAGAGGAAGAACGGGTCATACTTGTAGCCCAGTCTTTCCATCTGTCCAGTTGTGCCTGTCGAGCAGGTAGTGGCGGGGGTGTCTGTAGTGTGGGTAATGGGGGAAACATTTGGTTATAAAGATTAGGGTGGAGGATGGGAGTAGGTGTAGCTTTGCTAGATAAATGAGTATTACCTGAGGATGACGATGAGTGGTTATGAGGGGTTATGCGTGGATTCACTGTGTTTAGTGTGTAATTTGTGTCACTGACTGACGAATATGTGTGTTTGTGGTGAGTCCTCTCGGGGAACTTTAAATTTTTGGCTAGGTAGCTCGTCCCTAGCTTAGAAGTGTGGACTTGATCTATATATAGCATCTTTTTTGGTGCACCTGACTTTGATGTGAAAAAAGGTGTGTTGTTTATGAAAGAAATGTGATGTTTAGTGCAGAAATTATATAGCACCTTGTTGTTGATATCTACAGTTTGGCGTGCTTGACCATAGCTGGGTGGAATTATTGACGAGATAAATATGGAGGTGTTTGGGAATTTTTGTTTTATGTTGTCAATCATTCTGGAGATGTCTAATGGGTTAATGGTGTATCCATTTGTGCTATCGTTTATCCCTACGTGTACTGTTGTTTTCCTTATGTTAGTATTTCTGTTGAGATGGCTGATTTCATTGGTTGTTTTCACTATTCCAGCTCCTGGTAGTGGTATTACTGTGACAATGTCCTCTGGCGTTGTTGACATTCTGTCACTGTGAATACCTTTTAGCAGTGAGTCCCCAATAATGATGTGATGTGTGTTGTGTGGTATGTGTCGATGGTGCTGTGGCTGAGGTCGTGCACGACGGTGTTGTTGGTGCCATTGATGTTCTTCTTGCTGGAGGTCTTCAGCGGATTTTTGTGTCGGTTGTTGTGTTCTTTCATGTTCCGTTGCCGTTGTTGCTTCGGGATCTACTTGTGTGTGTTGTCTTGGTAGGTTTTCAGTACGATGACTAATTTTTACCTCAATCGGGTAAGTCTTATTTGGTGATGTTTCTTTTCGTTCTTTGTTTTTTAATACTCTGTTGGCTGTTTTCAAGCTTGTGATGTCGTGGGCATATTTTGTCTTCAGGAACGGGTGTTTGAGGTTGAGAGAGTAACGGAGCAGGTGATGTTTGTGGTGTAATTGGATGACCCGATATTTGAGGGTTTTGGACACCACCGTTCTTGTTTTTACTGTCTGAAGCTTCTTGTATTTGGTCTATTCTATTTATCAGCCTTGTGTTTTCTTGTCTGAGAGACTTGACCTCATGCCTGAGTGCGTCAAGTTCTCTTTTGAATGAGCTGTCCAGGTCTTGTTTGAGTTCAGCAATGATGTTTCTCACTGAACTTTCAAGGACGGTAATCATCGCCTGACAGCAGCGCTTCTCTGTTCCCTCTACTAGACTTCGCACTTCGGGGCTGTCTTGCTCCTTAGTGTACTCAATAGCTAGGAGCTGTTTGTGGATAGGCATTATTCTTTTAGTAACAGTGTCTTTGGTGCATGATGGGTGTGTCTCATGTGCACTGGGCGAGTGATTTAGATCTGGATTATCTGTAGGTATATTTGTATTAAGGGTAGATGATGCTAGTTCCAGTGTACGTTTCGGAATATCATCATTTGAAAGAGAAACATTTTCGTTGGATTCCTCTCCAGTTTGCACAATTATTGGAGTGATGATAGGTGGACTGGTTTCAATGGTTAGCTGAGATTGTACGTTGGCAGGCGTGTCTCCTGTGATTGTTGGTGGAGAGGCAAGATCAGTTACAATCATGGTCTTATCTAGAGCTGATCTTTGGAGGTGACAAAATTCGACGTCTAGCCATGTCTGTACACACTCTGTCGCTCCTTGAACTAAAATTTTATCTCTTGTGTGATACAGATGTATTGTGAGGAGGTCGGTGCTTATTTTGTCCTCAACAATAGCATCTAGTTGATCGCTCCGAGTTTCAATAGAACAGTTTCGGTAGTACTCTAAGCAAGTGCGTTTGAAAATTTCGTAGTGTTGGCTGTTATAGAATTCAACAGAGCAACATTGACCATTGTTCGTTTGCATGATGGTCAGATGAGGAGGGCTATTCCAAGCAATTAATTTTCTTTGTATTGCTTTTCCCCGGTTAAGAGAGTAACTCTTAGCTACTATCGAAGGGCGTAATCGGCCATCTCGTGGTGGTTTTATTGTCCCTGAAACGACGCGTTTCTCCCCGCTCGCCATATCACATTACATGCTACAAGGCGGACAAGGCCTGTGATTTATCATAGTCTATTGTATCCTAGCCACAGGGTCACAGTTACACTTTGGAATGTGTTACTAAAACTGAAGATAGTACTACGGTTAAAGTAATTCTCGATATATCGAAAAATGGTGGCACCACACGATGAACGCTTCTACCGTCATTCCATAAAGAGAAAAACACAATATTTACAAGTGAATTTAACACAATTACAGAATAAACAATTTCATTGTAAGTCCAAGCAAAACGCTGACACAGGGGTATATAAACCATCCATATTAAATGTGAACAACTTAGAATAAAATGTCCAAATTGTAGAGCAAAATAAAAACACGTCCGCACTGACAACCATGTAGCTGGCAGGCAGGTAGGTAGGTAGGTAGGTAGGTAGATAAATCGGTAGGTAAGTAGATAGGTAGCTAGGTAGGTAGGTAGGTAGATAGATAAGATAGTTAAGATAGATAAGATGGATAGATACGGTGGATAGATAAGATAAAATAGATGAGAAAGATAAGATAGATAGATAAGATTAAATAGATAAGATTAGATTAGATAAGATAGATTAGATAAGATTAGATAAGATAGATTAGATAAGATTAGATAGATAGATTAGATCAGATTAGATCAGATTAGATAGATAGATTAGATAAGATAAGGACGATAGATAAGATTGGATAGATTAGATTACATTAGATAGATTAGATAAGATTAGATAGATAGATTATATCAGATTAGATCAGATTAGATAGATAGATTAGATAAGATAAGGACGATAGATAAGATTGGATAGATTAGATTACATTAGATAGATTACATGACAGACAGACATACAGACTGACAGAGAGACAGACAGATAGATAGATAGATAGATAGATAGATAGATAGATAGATAGATAGATAGATAGATAGATAGATAGATAGATAGATAGATAGATAGATAGATAGATAGATAGATAGATAGATAAAGAGAGATACAGAGAGAGATAGAGAGACAAAGAGAGAGATAGAGCGATAGAGATAGAGAGAGACAGAGATAGATAGATAGATAGATAGATAGATAGATAGATAGATAGATAGATAGATAGATAGATAGATAGATAGATAGATAGATAGATAGATAGATAGATAGATAGATAGATAGATAGATAGATAGATAGATATCTTATCATGAACTCACATGAAATACTATAATAAGATAAGATAGATACATAGATAAGATCGATAAATAAGATAAGTTAGATAGATGAGATAGATCGATGATAGATCGATAATATAGATAGATAAGATAGATAAGATAAGATAAATAAGATAGATAGATAGATAGATAGGATAGGTAGATAAGATAGATTAGATAGATTAGGAAAGATAGATTAGATAAGATAGACAGATTGATTGATTAGATAGATAGATAGATAGATAGATAGATAGATAGATAGATAGATAGATAGATAGATAGATAGATAGATAGATAGATAGATAGATAGATAGATAGATAGATAGATAGATAGATAGATAGATAGAACTGCCAAGAAGGGTGACAGGGCAATTACCTCGTGTGACAAGCGTTGACAGACCAGCTCCAAGAGCTCTGGAGACAGTGAAGAACGCTAATGTCTGGCGTCTTGATTTGTCTAAAACAGCTATAGACAGACCTGCTAATCCTCCGGATATGCTGTAAGTCCAGCCATTCTAAATTAGATACAGAGGATATTAGCGCTAATAAGGTAGAAACTTACTTATGTTACTAACAGATATACCCGGTGTTGCCCGAGTTTTAAAAAAAAAAAGTTACTGAAAATTTAATAATATCACATGGTTGCGGTACTTCCATTATCATTTGCACAACCAGGACCAACCCTCCACGGTAAATTCTCGGATTAACCCAATGATAACTATACATCTCACCTCATGTTATCCATCGTACTTCTCACGACCACATCTAACTTAATCCTCCACCACACCTCTCACTTCCAGCACATCTACACTAATCATGTCCTCTATTGTACCTCTCACCTCCAGCACATCCACTCCAATCATGTCCTCTGCGATACCTCTCACTACTAGCTGTGGCAACATGGATTATAAATTCTGGCCACTTAGACTGAACTACCATCCCTCCTAATTTCTGTCTGATTTTTGTCACGCCCATTTCACTTCTTTTCGTTTCTGTAGATACAAGCTGGGTAATTGACTTGTCATTCTGGAAGCTGATAGGTTCACTCCCCTGTTTCTGTAATGTTGGTAGTAGATATTGACGCGTCCCGGACTCACTGCCGGGGTCAGCGGCATCTTTTTTAGAGTTCGTTTGACCACGAGTCAAAAAGCCGACACTCAGTTTGAGAGTTTAGCGGCAAAACGTCCCGGGTCTTTGACACGGGAAATAGTTCCTAGAGAGAGTTCCGTAATGTTACGTAGCAGGCCGGCGGGGGAGAGAATTTGCCCGAGACACCTGCGTTGTGAGGGGACGGTCACAAAGAGTTCCCTGTACTTTGATGGCCAGGAAAGTCTGTGACCCGCTAGCGTAACCCTCTTTTCCCTGTTGCGTAAAATTCTGTGTAGCAGGTGTCCTAGAGAAGTCTCTGGGTTACTATTACGTGTTATTTTTCTTCTCTCCTATGCAGGTGTTCAAGCCAAGCTGAACATCTGTGGCAAATTCTCGCTATATATAGACAATCTTGTCTATCTCTCATTGCTTCAGTCCTAAAATTCTTGCCGGGAGATAGTAGCAGATTTAACACCAGCTTGCCTGCTTTTGATTATAAAAGTGGGAGATTCTGACAGTTGCGGTAAGGAAATTTAGAAATTAGTACTTAGTATAAAATTTGTGCTTGGGATATGTGATAAGTCAGAGTAAGCCTTCCTAAGGGTTTTTTTTTTAATGTGGTAATTACAAGAATCATTTAACCAGAGATCTAAAGCTATAGCCAGTTTTTATTGTGATTGTATGCTACTACCAGTTATAAGAGCCAAATGGTTGTGGGACTTGATGTCTGATATAGTTCATTAAAAGAATAATCGGCTTACTATATTATATATATATATATATATATATATATATATATATATATATATATATATATATATATATTTATATATATATATATATAATATATATATATATATATATATATATATTTATAGGTATAACTATGTAACGGAATGTTAGCAATGTTAGAGAGAGGGAAATCTTTAACACACACAAAAGGTTAACCTGAGCAAATGTAATCTTTTTTGGCCTCAGTGGCGGTTTCTGTACATAATGTTTCTTCGCAACATGTACTTTGCATCTTAGTGCGTACTTGGGTATTAATGGGTATCTTAAATGCAATTTTTATACGTAACTAGTGCATACTTCTATTTGTCGTCATTTGCTGTATGTAATGTTTAAATGTGTCGAACGCCCCTATTACCAGTTTAGACTGGTCGGCGAATTGTGTAGAGGCAAGTGGGTTAGCCGACCTGACTGATTTTAAGGTCACTTCTCGCCAAGAGGGAGAGGGAGGGGCAGTTTGTAAACATGCCTGAAACCATTCCAGCATTAGACGCCGGTACCCGGGCTGTGTAGTGTAATGCAAATCTTACAATAAGCCGGCCCTGCACTTACTGTTGATCGGACGGTGAGCGGGGGAGAGTAAGATAAAACAGCAGCGCAGTTCAGCCTTGATCAGATTAATAGAAGGGGAGGCGTGTAATGTTTTTCCTGTATCTAGTTCGACTTGTTTATTGTTGTAACGTGTTGTAATGTTCATGTTATATTTAGCACGATGTTATACGTTGTTTGTGTTTTCTTTACAGCTAACCCCGGTTAGTTCAGGCCCTACGCTGAAGCCTTAGGCCTGATTACCTTCCTGGAGGAAGGTGTAGTGGTGTTTGATGGTATTGTATGATGGTGATATTACTAAATGTAATTGTATGAGGCCAGCTGTGAAGGCTCCTGAGATAAGATGTAGTTGTGAATTGTCAGAAGGCCTTTCTTGCTACCACTACGACCTCACACTATTTTTTTTTTTAAATGAATGTAGCTACGTAAAGTGTCTAGGGTTATGATATGTAGTGTGGTGTAATAGGTTATAGATATACCCACAGATATTTAACAAGACTAATAATATTAATAAATGTTAAAATACACTGAACTAACTCACGTGTGTAAAATTTTTGATAGAATTATATTACATTTATTTTGTTCTGGATCAATTTTTTTAGATTGACCAGAACTTAAAAGGATTTAGAGATTATGAAAGAAATGCATGGAATATTATATCATAAATGCAATAGTGTACATATATATGTACTATACTAGTTAGTTTTATTAAAATGTTCTAGTAGTCATCTACTTGGGAGGATAGTTAATGTTTGTGCTGTTGGGGTGGCCTCATCACACCTGTCTATATTGACTACACAGTGTCCAGAAAATGGTGGGAATTTTTATGGGGGTATTAGTAACTACAAAGCGTTGGTGAATGTCCAGCAGACCAGAGGCTCACTCATCTTGTAGTTGTAGCTCTGGTGCTGAAATCTGGTGGTCCCACCTCTCCGTGCTGGCGGGCAATAATGGTGGTCTCTGTCACAAGTACTGCACAGATACACTCGAGTAAAGTCACCAACTGAATAGACACTGCTTTGTTGACAACAGAAACTCACAGCTCTGCAATCAAAGTATGGGCCATGTGTCAAAATCTATTCTCTACCCACGTCTGGACACAACACTGACACAACAACCACATCATACAGACAGGTCAGATCTCTCTGACCAAACAGCACATTTACCATGGTGGTTTTACATCAGATAGATCCTCCCAGACTATAGATTCTGAAAAATATTTATTAGTTTTCTGCCTAAAAGAGGATGGGTAATATGTTTCATTATTCTCAACCCTTGATCTGTCTTGCCTAACCCTTGCTGGAGTTTATGTACATTGTTGGTCCCTAGACCCTGACTAGGGCGGGGGGTCTAGAGCAAATCCCTACTTGTTTGTAAGGCTAGATTTCGATATGGCAGTATCAAATCACTCGAACATTAAACAATATTCAAAACATATAAAGAAATAATTTCAATCTTACCAGATTATGAATAAATAACACAGAATTGCTAGCAAAACTCAGCTGAGCTGCTGGCTATAGTATGGCGTCCTTAAACTTCTTTCACTTTCTTTCATATGGAAATCACCACACTTTAAAATCTGTGTCTATCACTGAACAACTATTGAAGAATGGCCCCACTTTCGCGTCTGAGCGCTAATAATATGATTGTCTGTGGCCAATCACTGCCTAGGTTTATTTTAAATTCAAATTTCCTACCCTAAAGTCATTTCAGTCATGCTTCAGTCAAGTATGGATGGTTATCTGTTAGTCTGTCCGTCTCTACTTGTGTTTCTACAAAATTGTACTTGATTTTTGAACCAACCTTTCTCTCCCCTCCAAAATTTTGTCGTTAAAAGTTATTTTTAGACACAGCCACCACAAAATCCCTTCTCTTCCATACTAAGTAGATTTGAACACCTGCGTCTCGAGGTCGTGTTTTTTTGTGCAAATAGCGACACTTTTAGATTCAATACAGTCTGTCGATGATGTGAACAACACTGTCTTTTGTCATTATCTTCAATATTATCTATCCGTTTGTAAAATTAAGAACATATTAGTTCACTGCTCAGAATGGGCCATCCGGCCAGCTAATTTTTATATTCCTAACATTAATATTATGAAAAGTTACTTTTTAATTTTGGTAATATTTCAAGCAACTGCGTTTTAGCCGCTCAATTCAAATCAAAAGCCTGGTATCGCAAAAGCGTCCAATAAATGACTGTGGCGTATCATATCTATGGTCCCTTCTGTCGAGTTGCTTACTTTTTATGTCAACTTGGGAAACGTGACTTTTCTCCGTTCCCCCCCCCCCGCCCCCCAATTGCGTCTCCTTAGCCTTTCTAGTCTCACGCAATCTTTCCAGTCATATTTTTTTCCTTTTTGATCCGCCGTTCCCCTCCTGTCTAGCAAGTCAATTATTATGGAGGATGATGACCCGCGGTCTAGGCGATCATGTACTATTCGCAGCCTACGCATTATGTTTTTATCCTTAAATGTTATCTTTGGAGGTATTTTACCGTTGTATCTCTGTCAATTTCACTACAGAAGGGCGCACAATCCATCGACCCATTCACAGCTGGGTTGCACGTAACTACAAGCGGGCCTAGTTCATCACCCTATTACGGGCACATTGATGAGTGGCCTTTGCTCGGAGTACAAATACTTCGCCCAACACCTAATAAGAGGAGCGCTCATGCTCCGTTTGCACACGTTCTCTTTACCAAGCTACGTCGTCCCTTATCAGTGAGGACCGCTACACTAGTAGTGGGCCATTACACAAAAGGTGGATTATTTCCTCATCATTTGTTTTATCTTGAGTGTTGCCATCGCAACCTCCGATTCCTGGATTTACAGCCGAGTACAGTCAATTCACGGATTAAATAATCAATTACCCTGGAGAAGATAGGGTCAAAATTTCTTCATCGGCTAACCGTGATCCCAGTGAAGCACTAACGCACGCGTGCCAACGAAGAAGGATTTTGGGGTAATGCACTCAAATTAATTGAAGGGAGGGTAGATTGTTTAAGAACCTGTGTACATAAGCATCGAGTGAAGTGATTAGCAGTGTTGCTGACAGGGACAAGTCAGCGGGATTGTGTTTGTGTAGGTACAGTTCTTTATTTCAGGTTTTTCCAGCACAGGATTATTAATTTTATATCCACCCAAAAATTGTGGGAGTGTGGAACGTATGGGTTTTTTCGGGAGCGTTCCCAACATGTTTTATACTAACCTTTGGTTTGAGTGTCTCGTACATTTGATACCTGCATATAACTGTGACGTGTGATGTAAATATATGCACGGAGATCCGACCACGTTTGCTTCCTTAATTAGTGTTTATAATTTGCTACGCAAAAACCACGCAATTTCTGACTGTCTGACCCATATTTTTAATCCACGCCTCTTTTTGTCCACTTGACCATAACAAACAAGCTCGCGAGCTTGTTTACAAACTTTCGAAACTGTCATTCATTCAGGGGAGCAAATCACGTTTGCTTACCTGAGCGTCTCACGCGAGCTGATTTGTCAATATTATGATAACTGGCAGATAGCACGTGCAGAACACGTGGAAGGTAACAGCTTTTGAAGTTTCTCTACGAGGGGAGCAAATCCTGTGATGTTTATACATTCAGGGAAAAGGTATCTCTTTGATCTCGAGAAACAGGAAATTCGCAGACCGGAGTCCGCTACATAGACGAAGCTTTGTTGTTGTTAGCAGCGGCTGACGGAAGTGACCGGGGAATCTTTGATCGGGGAACTAGTTTCCTGAATGTCCGCTATACACGAATAGTGTGAAAAGTAACAGACTTCTGAGATCAAACTACGATGATCCTATATAAACCGCGTGTGCCTCCAACCATTATCAGTTGTCGCTCAGATTTTTTGGATAATCTAGCTCGTTATTCTAGAGCCATTGTGAAAGTGTGTGATTAGCATTTCGTGGAGATTGTTTCATTTCTGATTGTGGCAATCTGATCAACGGCGACCAGCGTTTTTTTCTGTGACTATATCTTGGGCCTTATCTCGATTTTTACTGAGTGAAAGTAAAGCTGTCTTCTGTTGACTGACACGTCTCCAAGTTTCAGTTGTGAACAGGACGGGCCACAGAGACGAACGAACAGTGTAATAAGTAAAAATAATAACGGGGACTTACCAAATACCCAGATATATTTTATTGCATTTTATCAGCACATAGTGGGGAAAATAACAATAACTGTTCTCCTGACTTCTGATAGTCGTCCACGCTATTTCAGAATCGGCAACCCACCAGAGTTAGCCGGTAGGATTTATAATATCAATCGCATACCAGCAGCAGTAACAATTGTAGCAACTAGCTGTGACCAAATAACAGAAGCATTAGTTGTTTCTATTCCTTGCGGTGAACACTATATCTCAATTTTCTAACATTAACTAGTCAAGGTGACAATATCGATCCAGGATTACCTCACCAAACTTGGCGTCCACCGTTATAAAGTTACTGTTATGGCTGGGCTGGGGCCAAGTTTGCCACTGAAACATGACTACCAATATCGATAGCTATATCCAGGATAATTATGCATGCCTGAAAATGACACCCGATTAGGTAAGGAAAGAGTGAGCGTGACCACGCATGAGAGAGTGAGAGACTGAAGAGTTGCTTGATAATGTAGCTTGTAACAAACTAGCTTATTTGGCTTTAACCATTGCTTACTTTACAGGTAGCACGTATTAGGAATTTTGCTCACTTTACTGTCTATATACCGTAACCTAGTGTTAATCTTTGACCTTTCGGGCTAATAACTTCTTTGGGATCTTCTTCTCAACAAGAGGGGGAGGGCACTTATTGGGTTATTTTCCTATGTCTGTACTTTTGATGTATTTTATTCTTCTAGATATTTGATGTTGTAAAGTTTAAGTGATAATAAACTAAACAAAACCTATTTTTGTGTGTTGGTCAGAATCCCTACCCAGTAACCATAGTTTTCACGTTTGTGTGTCTTGTAGTCACATATTTGTGTGTGCGTGAGTGGTTAAACGTATATGTTACATGTATGGAGAGTAGGATTGTCTTATTATAAAGTACAGTCGTAAAGATAGGCTGGATTAGAGTATCTTCTCAATCCAGAGACTAATTCTACCCTTAAACTATTCACTCGTGAAATCTATTTTCTTATACCTTTGACCTCACTTATTTACCATTATCACCTCTACTCAGAAGGGACCAAATATCTCTCAACCTATCTTTATAAATCTACGACAATTACTAAAGTTGTTTTTGTTGTCGTGATTGATTTCATGCTTATTTTACCAGAGTTTTTTTTTCTGTTGTTAATAAAATATATATAATTTCTTTTTTTTCGGATCAGATTTCTTTTCCTACATGTACCTGTACTCTTTAACTTGTACTCGTACTGTTGTATGTGGATACACTGTAGTGTAATACAACCTTATCTCCTAAGTAGAGCAAGAGGCAGTGTGGCAGTAGTTGAATAAAAGGTCACTGAGTGGCGAGGGGAGAGTCAGTATAGGTTATCACCCTCGATAACTATAAGTCACACTATCCACTATCAAAACCATTTCTCGTCTATCATCTCAGATCTCTCTCAGATTTCGTCTCGTCTCTGACATCACACAGATTTGGTTCTCGTCAGACAGACTCTCACAATAAACCACTCGTGACACTAGCACATCCGCTCCAATTATGTCCTCCGTTGTCCCTCTTAATTCCAGCCCATCTACTCCAATCATATCCTTCACTATACCTCTCACTCCCAGGACATCTACTCCAATCATGTCTTCCACCATACCTCTCACCTCCAGGACATCTACTCCAACCATGTCCTCCATTGTACGTCTTACCTCAAGCACATCCACTCTAATCATGTCCTCCACTCTACCTCCCACCTCCAGTATTCTACTCAAATCATGTCCTTCACTATACCTCTCACTCCCAGAACATCTACCTCAATCATATCCTCCCTTATACCTCTCATTCCGATCACACCTATTCCAATCATTTCCTCTACTATACCTTTCACCTCCAGGACATCTAATTCAACCATGTCCTCCACCATACCTCTCACCTCTAGTTATCTACTCCAGTCGTTTCTCCACTGTACCTCCTTCAGTTCGGTTACTTTGAGGGAAACAGAGTATGCAGTTCCTCCACTTCTATAGAAATAACATAATCTTACTTACTTACTGAGTCGTTCCCCTTCTACCGTGAGGTGTAGAGGTAATAACATAATCTTACTTACTTACTTAGTCGTTCCCCTTCTACCGTGAGGTGTAGAGGTAATAACATAATCTTCTATGGTAATTAAATCTGTACTGTAAATTTCATCACTGTAACCAATTTCAATTTCAGGGTATATTAACTGAGCCTGGTGTTTAAAATCTTCTGTAATATCATTTCTGTATTTCATCCTTACTGCTAGTGGGTCACCAACTCCACAGGTTCTATGTAGAATGTCATCTGGTGTTTCTTGCTGTGTGTAATAATGAAGATTCTAAAAGTAGACGAACCAAAAAAAACTGCGACCCCTGATCTTGTTGAATCATTTTTTTTTAAATGGGAAATCCACTGATAATGTTAAGGGAAACAATACAATTAATGTCTAACTTTCGTTACCAAAACAAAAACATTGCGTCCCCTGTTTCAGGAGGTGAAAAACCGACAGATGATCAAAAATTTAGATTAAGAAGAAAATAGATATGCGTGAGTGCGAACGTAAATGAAAAATGGCTCCTAGATGAGTGATGATTGAGCCGCACGTGAATAACTAACTAATTAGGTCCAAGCTACTGGCTGTGTGTTTCAAACAAAGCAAGATCGAAAATAAATGTAATTTGAAAATTGCACCTGAATTCGTCCACAAAATTAATATTTGTCGATATTGAAATATTAGACAAAGAAAGAATAATTCTACTTCACCCTCTGAGGCGACAAATTTGAGGTTTTTCATCGGGTTAGCAACCTCATCATGTAAAACAATTTGTCACAGAAACCACAGCTGCAAGAATGTGTAAATATTTGGCGAGGCTTCCTGCAAGCAGGACCAGAGGCAGCCATTGATCCATCCTCCAATGATGATCATATGGATGATTTAATTTGACTGGCCTAGCTAATTATATCAGATGAAGTACCGCCCCTGCCAAAAAGTTGGCTGTATTGGGTCTCCAGCATTGGCGATTTTTTACTTGATGGAACTCTCTGATAGATTATTTTATGTTCGTAATTATAGCAGAACGTCCCGTTGGTTAAACGGTTACAGCGCTTGCTTTTCGCGGCTAAAGGGAGGGAACTGGTCACACCACTTTATAAAGTTGGACCTAATATAGTGAAGTCTCTAACACTTCACTCCCCTGCAGAAATTTCTGCTATAGGATACCTTTACATTTTTAATGGATCAGATGAGCAGGACAGCGATGTATGTATCAGTTAGGGAAAGTGCGATCACAGAACGGTTTGATGTGTGAATTTTTGAGTGAGTGAGTCAGTCAGTCAGTCAGCTGGTTGGTGAGTGATTGAGTGAGCTGGTTAGTGAGTGAGTGAGTGAGTTGGTTGATTAGTGAGTAACTGGTGGGAGAGAGTGAGTGAGTCAGTGTGTGAATGACTGGGCTGGTTGGTGAGTGAGTGATTCAACTGGTTTATGAGTGAGTGAGCTAGTTGGTGAGTGGGTAAGTGAGACATTGGGTTGGTTGGTGAGTGAATGATTGTGAGGGATTGGGCTGGTTGGTGAGTGAATAAGTGAGTGAGTGGGTGAGTGAATGAGAGAGTGAGCTGGTTGGTGAGTGAGTGAATGGTGAGAGAGTGAGGTAGTCAGTGGGTGAGTGACTGGGCTGGTTGATGAGTGAGTGATTGAACTGGTTGGTGAGGGGGTGAGCTGGTTGATGAGTGAGAAATTGGGATGGTTGGTGAGAGAATGAGTGAGTGAGTGAGTGAGTGAGTGAGTGAGTGAGTGAGTGAGTGAGTGAGTGAGTGAGTGAGTAAACTAACCAAATAAAGTTCGTTCGTTCGTTCAGTCTTGCGATTATCTTATTCTACAGTCATCATCATCCCCCCCCCCCCCTCTTGTAGTAAGGAGTCGCCACTGTATCTGGTCCCCTTGAAGGAAGCCTGCGCCCAACATTTACATACTCTTGCTTTGGCAGTTTCTCTAGCAATATCTTTACTATGAGGTTGCCAGCCCCAACGGGCTGATCACCCGTTTGCCAGTCACTTTGATTACGGAAACAACGACAAATGGATTGATTTGTCGTTGCCCTAAAGACGCCATTAGGCGTGATGGGAACAACGGCAAAGAAAATCTATTCGCTGTTGCCCTTAAGACGCCACTAGGCGTAATGACCACTGACTGCTTTGCCGGTCGTTGGCTAAGGACGGAAGAAGAAGAAGAAGAGGTTGCCAGCCTCAAACTCAACCTCATTGTCATGATATACATGACTTGTATACATGTGTGTGGGTGAAGAATGGAGTAACCTGTGTATTATTAGTACAAGTACGCAAGCAAGAAGTCTCGCCTGTAAGTTTACTGTTAAGAGCACATATTGTGACTGAAGAGTATTCGGGGGCGTACAGTGTGAACTGAGGTTTATGTCGTCTGTGAAAAGCGTGCGGAGTGAACGTAGTGAGCATACGTGGTATAGAGAATATTGAGATGCGATAGGGGAGTCTGTGGCCACCCTTCGTCGGAGACGGTCGGTGTCTTGTAGAGATATGTGAATAGTGTCTGTGACTTTTGATTATTATACTTTGGACTTGACGCGATGATGTCCCGCGTAATGTGTATCTACAATGCCATATATTATTGTTTACCAGCGCGTTGTGTCCAGTCCCGCGCTTGGAAGTTGATGGATTAAGAGGTGCGCCGTTTTCCCGCGCCAGGAGGAGGTCTATGGTAAGACCTTTATATGTTATTGTTTGGATGCACGTTCTTTGCTTTCCCGCGCCAAGAGGAGGTCTTTGTTTTAAGACCCTGTCTACTCCAGTGTTTTGGAAGCCTGAGTGTATCGACATTATAAGCGCGTTGGGGTTTTCCCGCACTGTGAAGTTCTGGATGAACTTGGATGACTGGTGATCAGACCAGAGAGGTGCATGTGCGAGGGGTGAATTCCGCACTTAATAGAATACAGTGGCTGCCAGTATGTTAGGATGACTGTACCACATATTCTAGTGATGCAAGTATTTTTGTACTATTGTTACTGATGCCCAGGATTATGCTGTTGAGATTATATGCATGGAACTGTGACCTAGACTTCTGTCAAGTTATTCATTGTGTATGTACTGTCTTGAGTGAGACTATCCATCCAAGTTATACACCACATATTAGACAGTAAGATGGATCATGAAATCTATCCCGTGACATCATTTTGGAGGGTCTTCCTAGCCCGTTATACTGGGGAATAAACTTCGTGACGCTCATTTTAGTGGCCTTGAACGGTAGCTTGAGAGAGCAACAGTCCTAGTCATTGATTATCTCGTCAGAGACCCCAGGTAATTACGCAGGGCTTTTCTACAGTGTGACACCAATATACATAATATTAGAAATATAACAAAATATTGCGAAGATGCAGAAAGTAACTTGATGTTGTATATATCTGTTTCGATGTTTAGTTTGTTTCCCACTAGAGTTACTTGCCCTTAGGCTAATTCCCTTCTTCCGACTTCCTGTTTTCTAAGATGGCGAATTAAACATGTCGATCCTTGTATCTTGTGTCCAAGCTTCGTGATTATACTTCGTAACGTGAGTATGTATGACAGCCAGCCACGTCTCATTATATCTTACAATATTTACTACACACGAAGGTAAATATCAACAGTAACATTACGTTAGAAATAGATAATAACAAGAAGAAAAAAGCAAGAAAATATAATTCACCTTTTGTTTCTGTAACGCGCCGACTACTTCAACCAAGAGATGGTAGACGCTAGGGTATAAGGCACAAAATAGAGCAAGTCTGGCACAGTCCTTGGTAAAAATACCTTGCCAAATTTTGGGGACTCTGAGGAAATAACAGCCATGAGAAAAGATTGAATAGGTTCATAATTTTACTGTAAACTCGTCACTTGTTTCATTGTTTAATGCGTTCGCTGTTTTTGTTGTTAACTAAGGCTGCTGAGCTTATCGCTCTTTCGCAGCCAATGCAAAGTTGAAGAATCGTTGGCATCATGTAAATTTGACACCGAGGGATTTTTTGTGGTTTCCTGCCATTCCGAAATGTGTTGAGTCGGAGTCGTGACCGTCGTTTTCTTTCCAGGTATTCTATCTTGGCTTGACAAGCATTTAAACGATCCTGACATTTGGTTTCAAGACAGAATAAAGAAGATGGTGGCAAACAGTGCATTCCCCGCCAACCCAGGGAGCTCTCCAAACATGCTAATATGCTGTACTCTGGTTCTGGGCTCTACCAAGAAATCGTCACGTCCTGCACAGAGCCACTTCCAATCTCGTGTTGTTGTTGTTTTGAAGAAGTGATGGGTGGAGAGCGGGCACTTAACAGCTGACCGTTATTGCCTCTTCTCGTTCCATCTTGGTCTACCCTGTTCAACCTGAAAATTGGTTATAATTGGGGTATTTAGTATCATTTTATTTACTAATTTTGTATTCAATATAAATAACTATTGTCTTTTGCAGTTGCTGATTTTTATTTATATTAGTATTTGTCCATTTTATTTTCTCTTTTGTATTGTTTATAGATAACTTTTGTCCTTTACTCTTGTTTTTAGTTTGTATTAGTATTTGTTCTTTTTGAGTTGTTGTTGTTAAAAGCCAGATCCAAACCTCAGAAATGAGGTATCTGAGGAAGGTGGTTGAAGTAACAAGAAGAGACATGGTACGCAACCAGACGATACGTCAAGGCCTTAAATCCTACCCCCTGCAGACTGTCATGAATTATTCTAATCCCCATATATAAATTAAAACGTAAATGCAAAGCCTAACAAATAAATTTAATAAAAGGAAGAAGAATGATAAAGAACAGTGCTGTCACAATGACTGTACTCGAAATCCCCCTTGTTTTCTACTTCGTCGGCAAATTGTAACGCTTTCACGTTGATAGTAAAAGCCTACTGTATTATTACCCGCTTTCTTCAATGAAACGTGTGCTGTATTTCTTGGAAAAACATTGAGATACGCAAGCTGAACAATGACCTAATTTTAATATTTCATTCATTCCATTTTATACACGGCGTAACTAAAGACAGATGGACTAAAGGATAGAGAGAAGGGAGAGGCATAAAGCCGAACACGTGCAACACTAAACACGCGTCGCGCGATACACAATTGCTGCCATCACGCGTGTAAGGCCACATGCACTAACTTTATTTCAAATCGACAGTGATAAAATTCACTACCCTTCCCCATAGAAGAGACACAAAAACCATGATCCAGATGGAAAAGTACAACAGTATGCCAATGCACCCAATGAAGGCAAGACTAGATGATCTGGCATTGGGACGTCTAAAGCGTAGCAGCTTTGTGCATCGGGGGAAAAGACTTATAAGACAGCATCAAGAAGACCTATCCATGAAGACAACACCACTGAAGCCCACCCTATACCCTGTACCATGGGAGCAGGCCAGCAGTGCCCTCCAAATTAATACAACAGTCAGTGGTCTCACAAGTGGATGTGAGTATAATGATCTGCAAAAACGAACTGCTACATTGAGTATGATCCAAGAAAGCTATCCCGATCAATCATGGATACATGCCTATACAGATGGATCAGCAACTAATGCTGTTAGGAATGGAGGTGCCGGTATCTTTATCTCATATCCTGACAACCACTATGAGACTAGGCACATTCCCACTGGTAAATTCTGTTCCAACTATACAGCTGAGGTTCAAGCTCTAGAGCAAGCTGCAAATATGATTTATAACACCAACTCTGACTGCCACCAGGTAGTCATCCTCACAGATGCACTGTCTGTCCTGCAAGCTCTCAAGGGTGGTAAACTCCCGCATCTGAGAAATGAACTAAACAAGGTAGCTGCCAAAAAGAGAACCATACTTCAGTGGGTACCATCTCATTGTGGTGTACCCGGAAATGAAAAGGCAGATAAACTTGCAAAAAAGGGAGGAGAATGTGAACAAGAAGATAATGAAGTCACATACTTTGAGAAAAAGAGAGCTATCCAGACTATCAGAAGAGAACAGAACCAACCCAAAGACGACTATCACACTCTCGACCGGCAGGGACAGACAACTATTTTTCGACTCAGGACAGGGCATAACAAACTGAATAAACACATGCACAAGCTACGATTGTCTGCTTCACCACTGTGCACATGTGGATTAAACGAACAAACTGCTGAGCATGTTCTACAGGACTGTCCTCTGTATGACCAGTTAAGAAAGATATACTGGCCCAATGACTCAACACTGAACTCAAAGCTATATGGAGTTAAAGAGGAACTTCAAACAACAGTCGAATTCATCATGAGAACTCGTCTGACGGTGTAATCATCAAAGATGCGATCGCAAGAAGAAGAAGACTACCCTTCCCAGAGTTAGGTTTTAAAAAATCCTGGAAAACGCTTATTAGAAAAGATGACATTAGATGGGTTTACGTTTGAAAACATTACAGTACCCAGACAGCACATCTTCGAAACAGGAGGTAGAAGAAATTGCATATTTTGAACGCAGCCACTTGGCTCTTTTAAATTTGTATATTTGGGTTCCTTAGGGCTTGATGATAAAGAATATGTTAAGTGTTATGCAAATAGTCTAGGAATTAACAAGTTATAGCCAAAATAAAATGATGGTGCTGTCAGACAACACCCAAAATCAGAATCGCTCAGTGGTAGATTTTTTAAACCACCATTGTACGGGAAATGGGCCACAAGTTACATTTGAACTGATTGGCTGGAATGATATGTAAGGCTAAACACGATTAGTCGGACTATAAATGCTATCCTTGGTTGTTAGGGGAGACGTAGGAAGGTAAAATTTTTTCAAACACTTGTCGAAACGTGGCTCCATTGGCCAGACTCGCTGATATAATCAACTAGGAGCGTTAGTTCGAGACCACTAGTTCAAATAAGCTTGATAAAGCAACAGTGCGTTGAAGCCAGCTCATATTTTTGCTAAATAAAAGCCTGGAACATAAGCAGATGGGAATTTGTGCCAGTATTTGTGCCAGAATTCATTGCTAGTCAACGTATCTGTGTTTATTTCCATGAATTGTGGTAAGCTTGAAACATTCAGTATCTTTTAATGAAAATTGAATGTGAATTGTTAATTTATGCCTGTATATATGTGTAGTTCAGTAGCAAACATGATGTAAAGCCTATAATGCTCCAGCCTGAACAGAAGGTGTCGGAGGAAAGTAAAACGGCATGGAATGGCCAAACAGTACACTGACACCTAGATGATTGACTAGAAAGAAATAATGCTGGAATTGCAGAGGCGTAGTAACCATTAAGGAGGTTAATACTGGTATAAAGTATTTCAGATGAAGCTGACAGTTGGCCTAACGCTCTGAACTCAACGTTTGTGATGTATTGTGATCAGTGTAGAAAGAGAGTATAAATTAGTTATGACGTAGAAGGTACATCCTTCTTGTTTTCAGGGACTGTGGTCTTAACGTTATTGAGCAGCACCTGGTCAGAGCTTTGCTGAATCCAGAGTCGGACAGCATACTCCTTGGTCCATTTAGCTATCAGTGAGGTGTCTCCAGAGCCCAGGGGAGAAATCGAGCAGAGGAGTCTTTTCCTGCCGCCATCACGCAAGATAAGCTGATGTGGCCAGCTGAGCTCAACATTATGTACCCCCATCTTAAAATAACATTGTAACATAAACTTAAGAGGGGAAGTAAATTGTTTTAATACCAGGAACTGAGAACATCTCCAATACTAGTTCCCATAGAAACAAACTATTGAAGTCATGATGACAAATACCAACAGAGCTTGAACAAAACAAAACCAGTATTACCTCATATTAACACTACACAACTGACACACATAGGATACCATTGATAATATATGTCACTACATGAATCATATTAATAAATTCTGTACATATACCTTGTAATTAAAATTGATTGTGATTCCTGGTTCCCTTTGTATTTGAATCAGGACACATATACATTCATGACAGCAATGAATACATATTGTTATTTGAAAAGTTATCAGTGACTCCTTTAAGATATCCTTTAGAGTGTTATATGTATGTGAGTGTCACAGTGTTGTCAAGTGTGGTGGAATAAATTAAATTGTTTATCTGTCTGTTGTTGTTATGACTTACACTTCATCATACACATACCCTAGACATACAACGTAGTCATCACACTATTCCAGAATAATTCTGACTGAGATATATATATATGTGGCAGCAAGTAAGGTTATCTATAATACACTACTCTTATTAGATATAGATACCTTCACAGCTGATCTCAGTCAGTACACTAAGTCCCCTATAAATATTTATAACATCCCACTTCACCACATATATTGGGGTCTCGCTCTTGGGATTTTGAATCTTTACCTATTAAAAATAGTGGGGGTAATTCACTTCAGGGAATATAAGAATTAAAAGGTATCCTTGGGTGGAATTAAATAAGGTTGAGCTCACGGTGCCTGTGTTGTCCATTAGATATATATTTAGAGATTGAATTGTTGGTTAGACATTGTATAAATTTACCTGATAGACAATGGCGGACCTGGCCAAATTTCGATCTGCTGCTGTTCAGACTGCAAAAGAGTTAGGATTAGATGGGCAAGTTATGGTTGCCTATGTCACTACGGAATGTGACAAATTTATTGAACGCGAAGAAAGAAGGTTTGAAGCCGAAAGAAAGTTAGAGGCTGAAAGGGAAATTAAGAAAATACAATTTGAGGCTGAGGCTGAGACTAAGAGGTTGCAGATTGAGGCTGAGGCTAAGAAATTGGAAGCCGAGGAAAGAAGATTGACTGCAGAAAGGGAAGAGAAGAAATTAGCTGCAGAAAGGGAAGCCGAGGAAAGAAGACAGGCTGCAGAAAGAGAAGAGAAGAAATTAGCTGCAGAAAGAGAAGATAAGAGATTACAAAGGGAACATGAGTTACGACTAAGGGAGTTTGAGTTTCAAGGCCATGCTCCTGAAAATGGTGCCAGTCCCTTTGCCTCTGATGCCACCGCTAGCCAGGGAGCCTCAACCTCAGCTATGAATTTTCATTTAGATCATTTTGTTGAGAAAGACGATGATATAGAGAGCTACCTAAATAGGTATGAACTATTAGCTACCACATATGGGTTAGAGAGAGAAAGGTGGAGCTTAAAGTTATCTCAGGGACTTCGTGGGGCAGCTTATGAAGTTTTTGCAAAAATGAGCAGAGGTGATCAGGAAAATTATGACATGCTAAAGCAGGCTCTTTTGTTAAGGTATGAAAAGAATGCAGAATTTTATAGGAAAAAATTTAGGAATGCTAAACTACTGTCAGGTGAAACCTATCACCAGTTTTTCTGCACGAATAGAGACATACTTGGAGAAATGGACTTCTCTGGGGAAAACCCAAGATCTTAAGGAAATGGTCCTTATAGAGCAATTAAGAGAGTCCATGGCTCCAGACCTGAGAAACTTTCTCATGGAACAAGGTGCAGAGAGGCTGGGTGAGTTGCTAAATGTTGCTGAAAGGTATCAAGCAGCTCAAGCAGAGGTAACAGGTAATAAAAAGAAACAAGTGGATAACTTTAGGGCACCACAGAACTTTAATCAATTTGATCCTAGGGATCAAAACAAAGGTAAGCACCAATTTGATAGGCCACGGTATGAAAATAAAAATAAATTCCCACAATTCGATGAAAGGAAATATGATGAAAGAAAATCTTTCAACCAAGGAAAAAGGTGGTGTAAGAATTGTCAGATGGACAATCATGACACTGACCGTTGCAGAAGGAAACCTGTGTATATGGCAACCCTTCAGGTCAGGTCGACCTCAAGACAGGAGGAGGATATTATGTTGGATACCACTCCAGAAGAGATGAGGAAGGCACAGGCTGGGGATAAAACACTCAAGCCTTGTTTCGGAAATTGTCAACTTGTCATACAACTCCAGGCAAGGGAGATTTTTACATGAAAAACAAGTTGATGTATAGGAAGACTGGAGCTAGATCCAAAGGTCAGGGACAACTGGTACTTCCTAAAAGATATAGGGCAGACTTAATAAGGAGCCTACATGTGAAACCAGATGGGGACCATGAGAAGATAGGTACCATCATTCAAAAGGTGGCTCACAATTATTATTGGCCCAAAGCAAGATGGGACATTGAGAATTTTGTAGAAAGGTGTAGCATAGCACATGAGGGAACACCCACAAGTGGGAACATTGATCAGGACCTGGACACGCCACGGGGCAAAATTAGGCCTGATAATAAAAAAGAAAAATAGATTTGATAAAGTGGACCAAATGGAATGGGAAGCCCCTTTTCACGGACAAGCTTCACTTAACTGTTTTACAATGGCCACTATGCGGAGAGTGCAAAAAGATGTCTTACCCCAGGATAAGCCAAAAATCCCTCAATCGGACTTAAACAAACTGGAGGAAGAGGATGTAGAGAGGAAATCTCTCATCAAGAATTTTAAGTGGGGAGAAAGCCCCAAAAGAAAAATTGGTAGCGGTCGTTTTGTGAATGATAATTCTGGGAGGAAAAATCATCACTATAAGCTTCGAGTGGAAGAGACCATACCGGTGCATGGACAAATAGGTCCACAAAATTAAAGGTCCATATGTAGCTTTGTTAAGAACGTGGACTGATGAAAAGGCAGAGGAAAACATTACATCTTCATACCAATATGTGAATGAGCTGATCACTCGTTTAAAAACTGGCTGGAAACTTGCCAATGAAAATTTGAAACAAGCCAGGAAGAAACATGCTGCCTATTATAACAGGAAGGCGAAAGACAGAAATTTGGCTGTGGGAGAGAAAGTACTGCCTCTTTTGCCCGGGAGTCAGAATAAGTTACAAATTGGATGGCAGGGTCCATATACAGTTTTAGAGAAGGTATCTAGAACAAATTATAAGATAGATAAGAAGGGGAAAGAAAAAATCTATCATGTGAATCTCCTGAAGAAATATTTGGAAAGAGAACATCAGGAGGAGACACACTTGTTGACCTTGTCCATCGCCATGGAGATGAAAAAGGAACCACTTTCATCATTTGAGTATCCATTACACCCCTGTGAGACAGCAGCACAGGTGAAAATCAGTACACATTTAACGAAAACTCAGAAAGAGAGAGTGCAACAGGTTCTAAATAATCATGCAGAGGTGTTAACAGACCGACCAGGGCATACAAACCTATTGGAATATGATATGAAACTGATAGACCACACACCTGTCTGTATGAAACCATATTCGATTCCGTTTGCTAAGGAGAAAGCTTTGAAGGAAGAGATAGACTATCTGTTGAAGGAAGGAATTATTTCGCACAGTGAATCTTCGTATAGTTCCGGTGTTGTACTCTTAAGGAAGCCCTCTGCAGAACATAGACTCTGTATAGATTACAGGAGACTGAATGCTATTACAGAAGGACAGGTGGATCCATTGCCGGATACAAATCAGCTGTTTGCCAGACTAAATAAAGCTAAATATTTCTCAAAAGTGGATCTGAGTAAAGGATACTATCAGATTCCAGTAAAGCCTGAGGTTAGACCATACCTAGCTTTTAGTACCTCAGAAGGACAGTATGAGTTTAATAGATTGCCATTTGGATTGAAGAATGCGCCTAGTGTCTTCTCTAGAATGATGAGAAAATTATTGGACCCTCTGAATAATCCAGGTATAACAAATTTCATGGATGATATCCTGATAGCAACAGAAACATTTGAGGAACACATTGACTCTCTGAAGATGCTGTTTGATCGACTTGGGGAAGCAAATTTAACAGCCCGACCAACCAAATGTTGCGTTGGATGTAAAGAATTGGAATTTTTGGGACACACAGTTTATCAGGGAAACATGACCCCTGACCCAAAGAATTTAGAGAAACTAAAGAAAGCCCCGAGACCACAAACCAAGAAGGACGTGAGATCCTTTGTCTCATTATGTGGTTTCTACCAGAAGTATATCAAAAACTTTAATTCCATATGTGCACCGTTAACTGATTTGACACGTAAAGGACATCCAGATCGCATTACATGGACACCACAATGTGAAATGACTTACCAAGAATTGAAGGAAAAGCTCACAAGTAAACCCATTTTGAAATTACCTGACTTAAGTCAAGAATTCATAGTAAGGACGGATGCAAGTAATATTGGGTTAGGTGCAACTCTACTACAGAAATCAGATGCATTGGATGGGGAATTAAGCCCAGTGGCATATGCTAGCAGAAAGTTGAATAAAGCTGAAATCAACTACTCAACTAGCGAAAAAGAATGTCTTGCAGTAATATGGGCAATAAAGAAATTCAATATTTATCTGTATGGGAAGGCATTTAAGTTGCAAACGGGCCACAAACCTTTATCGTTTCTAGCCCAGGCTAGGCATGAGAACTCTAGGTTACTCCGATGGTCCTTGCTTTTGGCTCCCTATAATTTTAGCATTGAGTATATATCTGGAAAAACAAATTTGGGAGCGGATTTTTTAAGCCGCCATCCGTGTGATGAGAATCACCGTAAACCCCAGAAATAATAATAAATTTCTCTATGTGTATATAGAATAAAGGACTGACATATAATGTCTGTTTTAAGAGGGGGATGTCATGAATTATTCTAATCCCCATATATAAATTAAAACGTAAATGCAAAGCCTAACAAATAAATTTAATAAAAGGAAGAAGAATGGTAAAGAACAGTGCTGTCACAATGACTGTACTCGAAATCCCCCTTGTTTTCTACTTCGTCGGCAAATTGTAACGCTTTCACGTTGATAGTAAAAGCCTACTGTATTATTACCCGCTTTCTTCAATGAAACGTGTGCTGTATTTCTTGGAAAAACATTGAGATACGCAAGCTGAACAATGACCTAATTTTAATATTTCATTCATTCCATTTTATACACGGCGTAACTAAAGACAGATGGACTAAAGGATAGAGAGAAGGGAGAGGCATAAAGCCGAACACGTGCAACACTAAACACGCGTCGCGCGATACACAATTGCTGCCATCACGCGTGTAAGGCCACATGCACTAACTTTATTTCAAATCGACAGTGATAAAATTCACTACCCTTCCCAGAGTTAGGTTTTAAAAAATCCTGGAAAACGCTTATTAGAAAAGATGACATTAGATGGGTTTACGTTTGAAAACATTACAGTACCCAGACAGCACATCTTCGAAACAGGAGGTAGAAGAAATTGCATATTTTGAACGCAGCCACTTGGCTCTTTTAAATTTGTATATTTGGGTTCCTTAGGGCTTGATGACAAAGAATATGTTAAGTGTTATGCAAATAGTCTAGGAATTAACAAGTTATAGCCAAAATAAAATGATGGTGCTGTCAGACAACACCCAAAATCAGAATCGCTCAGTGGTAGATTTTTTTAAACCACCATTGTACGGGAAATGGGCCACAAGTTACATTTGAACTGATTGGCTGGAATGATATGTAAGGCTAAACACGATTAGTCGGACTATAAATGCTATCCTTGGTTGTTAGGGGAGACGTAGGAAGGTAAAATTTTTTCAAACACTTGTCGAAACGTGGCTCCATTGGCCAGACTCGCTGATATAATCACTTAGGAGCGTTAGTTCGAGACCACTAGTTCAAATAAGCTTGATAAAGCAACAGTGCGTTGAAGCCAGCTCATATTTTTGCTAAATAAAAGCCTGGAACATAAGCAGATGGGAATTTGTGCCAGTATTTGTGCCAGAATTCATTGCTAGTCAACGTATCTGTGTTTATTTCCATGAATTGTGGTAAGCTTGAAACATTCAGTATCTTTTAATGAAAATTGAATGTGAATTGTTAATTTATGCCTGTATATATGTGTAGTTCAGTAGCAAACATGATGTAAAGCCTATAATGCTCCAGCCTGAACAGAAGGTGTCGGAGGAAAGTAAAACGGCATGGAATGGCCAAACAGTACACTGACACCTAGATGATTGACTAGAAAGAAATAATGCTGGAATTGCAGAGGCGTAGTAACCATTAAGGAGGTTAATACTGGTATAAAGTATTTCAGATGAAGCTGACAGTTGGCCTAACGCTCTGAACTCAATGTTTGTGATGTATTGTGATCAGTGTAGAAAGAGAGTATAAATTAGTTATGACGTAGAAGGTACATCCTTCTTGTTTTCAGGGACTGTGGTCTTAACGTTATTGAGCAGCACCTGGTCAGAGCTTTGCTGAATCCAGAGTCGGACAGCATACTCCTTGGTCCATTTAGCTATCAGTGAGGTGTCTCCAGAGCCCAGGGGAGAAATCGAGCAGAGGAGTCTTTTCCTGCCGCCATCACGCAAGATAAGCTGATGTGGCCAGCTGAGCTCAACATTATGTACCCCCATCTTAAAATAACATTGTAACATAAACTTAAGAGGGGAAGTAAATTGTTTTAATACCAGGAACTGAGAACATCTCCAATACTAGTTCCCATAGAAACAAACTATTGAAGTCATGATGACAAATACCAACAGAGCTTGAACAAAACAAAACCAGTATTACCTCATGTTAACACTACACAATTGACACACATAGGATACCATTGATAATATATGTCACTACATGAATCATATTAATAAATTCTGTACATATACCTTGTAATTAAAATTGATTGTGATTCCTGGTTCCCTTTGTATTTGAATCAGGACACATATACATTCATGACAGCAATGAATACATATTGTTATTTGAAAAGTTATCAGTGACTCCTTTAAGATATCCTTTAGAGTGTTATATGTATGTGAGTGTCACAGTGTTGTCAAGTGTGGTGGAATAAATTAAATTGTTTATCTGTCTGTTGTTGTTATGACTTACACTTCATCATACACATACCCTAGACATACAACGTAGTCATCACACTATTCCAGAATAATTCTGACTGAGATATATATATATATATGTGGCAGCAAGTAAGGTTATCTATAATACACTACTCTTATTAGATATAGATACCTTCACAGCTGATCTCAGTCAGTACACTAAGTCCCCTATAAATATTTATAACATCCCACTTCACCACACAGACCCAAGTAGAACAGTCCCAATTAAGATGGTTTGGCCATGTCTGCAGAATGGGAGAAGATCGGATACCACGACAAGCATGGGAAACAAAGAGCCAAGGATCCAGACCCCGAGGACGACCCAGAGTCCGCTGGGAGGACAACATTAGACAATCTTTGAAGGATCGAGGACTAGAATGGAACCAGGCCAGGAGGAAGACAGCCGATAGGATAGTCTGGCGCTCTCTCTTCCAAACCTCTACACCTCACGGTAGAAGGGGAACGACTAAGTAAGTAAGAGTTGTTGTTGTTTTTGTTTTTTTAAACCTCGTTGTCTTTCCTTGTCCTATGAGTAGTTAGTAAGTTTTGTTTTCTGTTGTTGTTTTTTTTTAAAAATGATTTGCTAGTTCTTGTTGCTTAATTTCTATGAAGTACTAACCTTATATGTTTTCCTTTGTTTTATGTATATATTGTTTGAGGATTTATTGGGCTTCCCCTGGGGCATCTATACTTAACACCTTATCCCCTGTCATGTCTATATTGTGATTTCTATAGTAAGTTCTTAATGCAAGCCTTTGTTGTTCGTACTTTTTACAGTGGATCAGGTAGTGGTCTATGTCATTTTCTTCCTGACATTCTTGGCAGTGTGGTTCCTCTATCATGAAGTATGCTGCACCGAGACGGAGACGCCACAGCTTTTTGTTCGAGGGTGCCTTTAGTTCTTCTCTGACCTGGCATGTCCTTGTTGGTTCTTTCAGCAGTTTGAACGCGTGTCTGCCTTTTTTACTTTTCTTCCATGTTGTCTTCCATTCCTCGTTTACAGTTATCTTCACTTGGCTCTTGATCTCCGACCTTCCCAGTGCTGCTCTTATATTGTTTTTACTTATCCTTCCATTCTTGGCGTTCTGGTTTGCCAACTCGTTACCAGCTATACCTATGTGTGCTGGAACCCACACTAGCCTCACTCTACATCCTCTGTTCCCTAGTGATGTATTAATTGCTAGAATTTCTTCCTTTATGTTTGGCCGGCTACATTTACCTGGGTGTTCTAGTGCTTGTAGTGATGATAATAATAATAATAATAGCCCCTTCAGTCATAATTGACTATGGGAATGCGCCCCTGAGGTGACAGCCCTCAGCTGCCTATTTTCCTGGTGCTCCTTTCGACGTTTTCTCCTCACCTCTGCTTCTTGTGTGAGCCTCTCTTCGCCCAATCTGAGGTGGCGCCGTAAATAGCATCGCCACTTAGTGCGATCGGCAGCTTCATCCTCCCATGTTGCTAGATCCATGTCCAGTGCCCTCATATCTCTCTTGCACACATCTTTGAACCTCAGCTGTGGTCGCCCAACTGTTCTCTTGCCATCTGCTAATTGTCCGTAGAAGATATCTTTTGGGATGCGACCATCTTCCATGCGGCGAACATGGCCAAGCCAGCGAAGTCTGCGTTGTCTAAGAAGCGTATACATACTTTGAAGGCCAGCACGTGACAACACCTCGACATTTGTCACTTTATCTTTCCACGAGATGCCGAGGATGCGGCGTAGACACCGCAAATGGAAGGTATTGAGCCTTCTTTCTTGCTTAGCATAGGTCGTCCAGGTCTCGCTGCCATATAGGAGTGTGCTGGTGACGCAGGCATTATATACCGCAGCTTTGGTCTTCATTGTGAGTTTAGAGTTTCCCCAAACACGCGATGTGAGGCGGGCAAAGGTAGCTGCAGCTTTGCCAATGCGGCTGTCGATTTCTGTATCCAGTGAGAGTTTGTCATTGATGGTAGACCCTAGTGACGACTGCAGCATCGTCAGCGAACAACAGTGATGATAGTGAGTCTGTAAATATCGTAACAACTTCTGGTGGGTTATCTTCGATTATTTCTAAACTTTTTAGAATTGCTACCATCTCTGCGGTAAAAATCGAAGCCCCTTCAGTTACACTGTAGCTCTTTTTAATTCCCCTCTATGGTATTACCATTCCTGCACCTAGTTGCCCACTATCACCCTTGGATCCATCAGTGTAGACGGCCAGACTTTGTTTTGTTAGTTGATCTATGAACTTTCTACTTATCATTTTGGCTTCCTTATCTTCTATGTTTTGTTTGATCTTTTCAGTAAATGAGTAGTCTATGATTGGTGGCTTTAGTTCCCAGGATGGTATTGTGCTTCTATATTTATTACTATTTTAAACTGTGTTTGACAGTTCTTGGAGCTGCGTTAGATCTTCTACAGTTCTCCACCCTATTGGATATCTATCTTTATTTAAGGGGACGTCCCATACACTTGGTTGGTTTTTGACAAATGTTTTATGTGCTGGGTGGGTCACTTCTTGTTCTACTTTACTCCAATAATTTAATCTTAGTTCTGTCCGTCTTAGACCAAGGGGTGGTATGCCAAGAGCTACTTCTAGCGCTTCTACTGGTGTTGATATAAATGCACCTGTAATGGTTCTCATGGCTGCATTTTGAATTTTGTCTAGTTTTGCTTTGTTAGAAGCTGCAGCTGAGTCATAGACTATGCTAGCTAGATAAGGTGCAAAACCAGGCGCTTAGGGTCATCACGGGGGCAATGAAATCAACGCCTATAGTGGAGATTGAGAAAATGGGGAGGATACAAGCACTGAGAGAACGCAGAGACACGAAAGTGCTAACACAGGCAGAAAAGTTCCTCTGTATGCCGAGCCATCCAATGAAGGACAGATTCCAAAACCTAGCAATGGGGCGACTGAAAAGAAGCAGCTTTATCCACCAGGCCAAACGATTTCGTAGACAAACCTCAGACCTGCCTGAAGTTAACAGCCCCCTAAAGTCTGTGCCAGAACAAACCCCTTGGAGAGAGGAGCATGGACTACCAGTACACATCCACACAAAAGTGAAAGGAATATTCGACAGGGATGAACAGAACAGCGTGCAACGTAGGACAGTCACTCTCAGTTTCCTGGATGATGAATACCCACAGGACCTCTGGGTCCGAGTATACACGGATGGGTCAGCACAGAATGCAGTAAAGAATGGAGGAGCAGGAGTGTACATAGAATACCCAAACAACACTAGGGATACGGTCAGAGTACCAACGGGGAAATTCTGTAACAACTATGATGCAGAAGTCCAGGCAATCAAGGTGGCAACTGAGAAACTACTGAACACCAATCTCGGTCCACAGCCTGTAGTATTCCTGACAGATGCAAGATCAGCACTCCAAGCACTTCAGTCCAGAAAATTGCCAGTTATACAGGCCCTACTTTCTGAACTGTGCAACCAGCGCAGGGTCGTCATGCAGTGGATACCGTCTCATTGTGGAATACCAGGAAACGAGAGAGCAGACGGACTGGCTAAAGAAGGTGCTGCAGACGAGCAACCGGATGTACCAGTTACGTACCATCAGAAGAAAAAGATGATCAAATCTATCAGAAAGCCACCAACATCAACGCAGGATGACTACCAAGCTATGAACAGATCAGAACAAATAGTCATTCTGCGCCTCAGAACAGGACACAACCGCCTCCGCAGCCACATGTATACAAAATTCAAGATTGGCAATTCAGCCATGTGTACATGTGGACAGGCACCCCAGACAGCGGAGCACGTACTGCAAGATTGCCCCGAATATGATATATTGAGGCAAACCCACTGGCCCAGAGAAACAACACTGGAAGCAAAACTATATGGACCTCTGTATGAACTACAAAAGACAGTGAAGTTTATACAAGAAACAACATTGCAGATATAGACAATATAGTTCAAGCGAACGAAAGAAGAAGAAGAAGAATAGACTATGCTGGCATAATCCAGTTTCCCCCTGATGAAAGACTTG
>JAMPIV010006671.1:0-28741 GCA_024509875.1 Oreohelix idahoensis
GGTGATCAGCCCACTGTGCAAAGTTTTTACGGGATGGGGTAAACAGCCCCATGCCCAACCCTCCTTAGTCGCTTTTTACGACATGCGTGGTAGGGTGCAGTGTTACTATTCTTTGCTCCCCTTTCGGGCCCCGGCAACACACCTTCCCATTTATACTACTTGTATTCCAAGTTCCATAAGTCGTAGTCCGTTCCAGTTCGTCGCCTTTAGAATTAGTCTGGTTTTCTCTCTTGCATTTCTTGTAATCGTGTTTTAAGGCAAACAGGTGATTGGCCTGTTGTGCCTTTGCATGATGGAGGGACTGCCTCCTTACGGCCTCCTTTTTCAGCCATGCCTAGGACCGGTCTAGGCGGAGTTATAGAATCTTAACAGAGAAATTAATATATGCCTGGTGTAGTACCTGCAGAGTTTCTGACGAGACAAAGAAAGAACAAGACCTGCTCCCTCAGGCATGTTGGACAATGTGACTAAAATGAGGCTGACAATCTCATCATGTAAAACATTGCTACAGGAACCACAGCTTAAAGAGCATGGGAATTCTTAGTGCAAGCTTCTTGCAAGGGGTCAGTTGCAGTGGTGGGCCCATACAACATAAGGAGCAAAAAGGAAAGTAATGATGATGATATTCATATATAGGAGTCGAAGAGACAGCGACCTAAACTGACGTGATAACGAACTAAGCTGATGTGATAAAGACCTAAGCTGATGTGATAAAGACCTAAACTGACGTGATAACAACCTAAGCTGACATGATAATGACCTAAACTGACATGATAACAAACTAAGCTGATGTGATAATGACCTAAACTGACGTGACGATGACCTAAACTGACGTGACAATGGCCTAAACTGACATGACAATGACCTAAACTGACGTGACAATTACCTAAACTGACGTAACAACAGAACTCTGCAAACTATGTTGGTGATTCAAATCAGCTATGATACAGTGGATCCCATCTCATTACCATACATGTGGGAATGAACAAGAAACACTGGCAAAGAAGGCTGGAAGACTCAAACAGACACAAGCGTAACATTTGAAGAGGCCAAGAAGCTAATCAAGAGTAGGTGCAGGAATAAAATGGAGACACAGCATTTTGGCCACCAATGATGTCTATCACCAGCTCAACAGAAGAGAACTACTAATAAATCTTCAGACTCTGCACTGGCCACAACGGACTGAGATACCATCAGTTAAATTTGTTAAAGATAAGAACCAACAAAATTACTGCCCTACATGTGCTGCAAGAGTGCCCAACATAGAAAAAGTGCACATGGGTGACCACCAGTATCAGCCCAGGGCAAGCTCTATGGAGATATCAGCAACTTGAGGCTAACCACTGCTTTCTCAAATTAAATGCAAGTGGACACCTGAAGGTGTCCGAAAGATGCTCTCCACCATTATCTATTTGAGGCAGCTGTTTTCAGTTCTGTCATGAGGTTGTCTGCTTTGGCTTCCTTTTCTATCATTGTTCTTTGGATTATGTTTGGCCTATGCACTGCGTTGGTGGAAACAACAACACACATCATAATATAGGTAAAGAACATAATTACAATAAGTTTAGTGCACCCGAATACAATGTAAACCATGTTTTTACCTAGAATAATCATATATTCATCCCATGCAGTTCCCAAGGACCTCTGAGGAGACAAAGAAATAACAGGCCCATTGCTCTCTCTGGCACATCATAAAAGGTGACTAAAATGAGGTTCTGCATGGGGCTGGCAACTTCATCATGTAAAACAGAATGCTTCAGAAAGCAACGTTGCAAGAGCCATGAATGTTTTGGGGCAGGCTTATTGCATGGGGAGAAAAATGGGGGAAGTGGTGGCTCCATGTTCCACAGGGAGCCAACAGGAAACTCATGCAATCTGTTATCACACTCCAACTGACTATTCAGGGCAATTGTGCAAACAATGGGCTATTTTCCTCAACAAGAGATTAGAGTTATCTCCCCTGAAGCCGCAGGGAAATTCGTGGAGTCAACTGGAAAATCTTATATATATATATACTTTTTTTTCTTCATATAATTCCAGTTTTATACTATATTAGCCATTCTGTATATTTTTAATGGATCATCTACCATTTCAGGTTCCTTCTGTTTTGAAATCATGTACATGTGTTACAGTTAATAACTGTTTTGAAATCATGTACATGTGTTGCAGTTAATAACTGTTATGCTTGTTGTTTAAACATGTGTTTAGTAGCAGATATACCTGGTGTTGCCCGAGTCAAAAACGAAACTGAGCTTTAAATACCTTGTATCTCACCTGATTAGCGGCACTTCTGAGCCACCATTATTATCTGAGCAACCAGGACCAACCTTCCACAGCTAATTCTTGGATTGACCCAATGGCAACAATACATGTCACCTCCAGCATATCTACTCCAATCATATCCTCCATTGTACCTCTCATGACCACATTAACCCCAATCATGTCCTCCACCACACCTCTCACTCCTGGCGCATGCACTCCAGTAGTGTCCTCTACTGTCCCTCTTACCTGCAGCACATTTACTCCAATCATATCCTCCACTACACCTCTCACTCTTTGAACATCCACTCCAATTATGTCCTCTTTGTCCCAATTACCTCCAGTACATTTACTCCAGTCATGTTCTCCATTGTACATTTCACCTCTGGCATATCTACTCCAATCTAGTTCTCCACTATACCTCTCACCTCCAGCACATCTACTCCAATAATGGCTCCCCTATCCCTTTCACTTCCAGCATACTTACTCCATTCATGTCCTCCCCTATCCATTTCTCTCCTGGCACATCTACTCCAATAATATCTCCACTAAACCTCTCATCCCAGCACATCTACTCCAATCATGTCCTCCCTTATACCTCTTACTCCCAGCACATTTACTCTATTTATTTCCTCCACCAAACCTCTCACTCCTAGCACATTTACTCCAGCCATGTCCTCCACTGTACCTCTCACCTCTGGCATCTACTCCAACCATGTCTCCGCTATACTTCTCACTTCCAACACATCTACTACAATAAAGTCATGCATTATACCTCTCACTCCCAGCACATCTACTACAGTCATTTCCATTACTGCAATTCTCGCTGGCAACAAATTGGTTTCACTCTCATCTACCTACCTGGTGAAAACATCATTGTCATAGGTCTTCCTTAATAGCTCAGTGATTAGGTTATTTACTTCAGTTCTGTCTCCTATGGCAATTAAAGCTGAATGGTAAATTTCATCTCTGTAACCAATTTCCATTTTAGGGTGTAATAACATAGGGTGCTTGTCCAAATATAAAAGTCTTTGGGTCGGTTTCAATGGGTCTATTTTTTTTCTGAATAAAATGTTACCTCGGTTTCTGCGAGTCCCATCAAGTTCAACCCAGACACAAGGTCATTTGATTATATTGAGGCGCATGGCCAAATATAAAAGACCCTTGCGGGACGCTGTGTTGTGTCAAATGTATTTAATGAGCCAATAATTACCGTAAAATCTCGCGTATAATACGCACTCGTGTATAATACGCATGCTTGATTTAGCCCAAAATTTTCTGGTAAAATGGAAATTCGTGTATAATACGCACCATAATTTTTCAAAATTTTATTTTATTAAACATTTGTTTTTTTTTTTTTGTACGCCCGCTAATACTCGAGGCGAAATCTCAGGTTATTATTAATGTCTAACCTGACATTGATTTTACGTGAGTATCCCTTTTTTTCTTGTACAGAGACAGGTGTCCCTCGCCATTCAGGCAGATACTCGCCGATTTCGGAGGTACCCATTAGAGCTGGGTCGGCTCAGGAGCCGCCAATCCCTGGTCGACGACACTCCTTCAAATGCCCTCGCCAGGTCTCGAGTTAATCCAGTCCAAATCCCGGTCGACGAAAAATCCTCAAATGCCGTCGCCCGGGTTTGATCCTGAATCACCCGGTCGCCAGAGCGGTGTTGTAACCACTACGCTAGCGCGGCTCCCAAAACATTTGTTAAAAATCTGAAAGAAGATGGAAGATGCTGCGCGATAGTAGTGATTACACTGAAAGACCATGTCGCTTCATAAAACGAACTGTCCATCCATATGACGCTTTAAATGTTGTTGTGCCTGTACGAGATTTTTTAAGTTCCAGAGCTTTAAGTCGGATTTCAATGCATGAAACACCGATGCCTTGTTGCCTTCTATCCACTACCCACTCCAATAATGTTTTTTTCTAGGTCTGGATGATCTGGTGGTGGCCCACGATTCGCCTTTTTCTTACTAGGCAACACTTGCAGCGCCTCTTTATTTTTTCGCCATAATCGAATGTTGCACTCTTTAATGGAAAAATGTCGACTTGCTGCCCGATTGCCGTTAGATTCTGCATATTTTACCACTAAGATCTTTTCTGCTGCAGTACAACATTTTCTCAAATTCATTTTTAGGGCTCAAAATAATCAAATGACAAACTTCACAACCAAGCTTAATATCAAAACAGACTGAAGACCAAGAGTGCGAAATGCGTTTTGAAACAATGTCTGACACATAAGAAAACACATGGCACATTCAATTTTGCGCCATTTTCACTGTCAAATTGTGACAAAAACTTGACAGACTTTCCAATGTAGGTTACTTTCGATATCAAAAATTACGTATTTTTTAGTACTCGCGTATAATAAGCACCCGAGTTTTAGCGGGCAAAAATGAGTAAAAATTGTGCGTATTATACGCGAGATTTTACGGTACTTGCCATAAGTTTCATGAGAATCCAGGTTGTAAAATTGATATCATTAGATCTGCATAATGATATAAACAATTATGCTACATAAAACGAAAGTTTTAACTTAGTCTAAGTTTACAGTTAATAATTTTAAATTGTGTTGTGGAATAAAGAAAGCTGTGCTATTAATTACAAAACTTATTTAATGTTTTGACCATTTAAATTATTTCCCTTGAATTTCCCTAGCTTTATCAATTTAAATTATTCCCTTGATTACGGCCCTTACATGTATATGAAAACACTGAGAATTATTTTATTAATTTTTTTTCATCGAAACAATAAAACCATCTGGTCGACAATAACTATTCTAAAGTCCTCCTGTCATTAAGACAAATCCATAGATATAAGATAAACTCAGTTTAAAATGAGAATTCTAGGTTTCTGTACGGGACAAACAGACAGACATTAAAAAATATAAATTAGATACAGGGTGTCCGAAATGTCCTTGTGCAGGTTTAATAATAAATAACTTAAAAAACTGCACAAGGACTTTTGGTACATCCTGTATATGTGCTGAATTAGTAAGAATGCACTTTTATCAGCTTCAAACAATAAAGACAGGCCTTGTCAGAAATTATAAAGAGTCAAGAAGTACATCACAAAATTACGCACAGATGCAACTGAGCAGACAGAATAATTTACTTATTAGCTCTTGTGTCTCCAGTATTTATGTTAAACTTATTTCTTTTATTTTTTTGAGGAGTGTGATAATTATACTGTCAAGCTAAATATAACATTTCCTTAAATAAATATTTTTTTCCCTTTTACATGAAGTGTGTGTTTGTTCTTTTCTATTGTGAAATTATACTGTAACTTTTTTCTTTGTGCTTTTTTGTCTGGTCTTATCCATATTTAAAAAAATTTAATCACAAAATATGTTTATTTTCATTTCATAACTGCTTTGTTTATTATTTAATTATTTGTTTATCTATTCTGATTTTACCCGATACAGGCAACCCTCTGCACTGACATTCATTTCTCAATTCTACTAGAGTTAGATCTCCAAATCTCAATGCAATTTGTAATTAAAAACAAGCGGAAAAAAATGTTAATGATTTGATTAAATATCATGTTCAGCTAAGATATATAATGTTTATGGTTTTATATATGAACATGAAATATTTCACATATATATATAAAACACAGCTTGATGATTTAAACAAGTAAAACAGTTATTAACTGCAGCAAATATATATAACAAAAGGAACCAGAAATGGCAGATGATCCATTAAAATATATACCTATCATTATGAGATCGGCTAATATAGTATAAAATTTGAATTAAATGAGACAAAAAATACAAAGAACATATAGGATATAGCCTGAAAAAAAAATTATTTTCATTACGAAAAAAAAGCAAAAACATTTTTTTTTTACAACTGTGCTTTAGTTAAGAATGACACTGATAACAACTATTTGGTAAGAATATACTATTTATCAGCAGCTCTTCAGCATGGAAACTAAATAACAGCTGACAAAAGTGCATTCTTACTAATTTAGAACATATACAGGGTGTGTAAAAAGTCTGTGTGCAGTTTTAAGTTATAAAATATTAAAACTGCACAAGGACTTTTGGGACACCCTGTATAAACACAAATTTAAACAATAAGCAAGATTCTTATTAACAACAGCACATGCATATAATTTCAACACAAAAGGAGCCAGAAATGGTGGATGATCCATTAAAAATATAAAGATTGGAATAAGATCGGCTAATATAGTATAGAATTGGAATTAAATGAGACAAAAAATGCAAATAATATATAGTATTTTCCAGTTGACTCCCTGAGTGTCAGCCAAGCCACCTATAAAAATCTAGGGGAGGTAATTTCAGGAAAACTGCACATTATCTTACTTATGGTATGTGATTTAGGAAAATCATAGACTGTTATATTATTCCTGATGGCAACATATAACATTCACACACTGCTATCTTATTAGAGGTTGTTAGGGGTATTAGGGATGACAACATATAACATTCACACATTGCTACCTTATTAGAGGTTGTTACAAGTACTATTGATGACAACATATAACATTCACAAACACACTGCTATCTTATTAGAGGTTGTTACAAGTACCAGGGATGACAACATATAACATTCCCAAATACACTGCTATCTTTTCAGAGGTTGTTACAAGTACTAAGGATGACAACATATAACATTCACACACTGCTATCTTATTAGAGGTTGTTACATGTACTAGGGATGATAACATATAACATTCACAAACACATTGCTATCTTTTAGAGGTTGTTACAGGTACTAGGGATGACAACATATACATTCACACACTGCTATCTTATTAGAGGTTGTTACAGGTACCTAGTACAACCATCCAGGCCCATCCCCTGTCAAGTGGAGGTGGTGGCTTCTCTTTCACTGCTGCTGCTGCCATGGCAACGGTATGTTGCTAGTCCTGTCTAAAGTCAGTTTCTATGACATCTAAAGCTGAATCAGCTCATGACTGGTGGGAAAGAAAAAAAAGTTATATTAATATTTTATTTTAATCATCATTTTTACCTCTTTTATCCTCTTAGAGGAAAATGGGGTCACCACTGTAGTGGCCTCCTTGCATGAAGACTGCACCACAGCACTTCATGTGTTCTTGTAGTGGTGGTTTCTGTAGGCATTTGTTTGACATGGTGAGGCTGCCTTCCTGATACACAGCTTCATATCAGTTACCTCTTACAACAGCATGCTTTGTGGGGACAGTGGTTCTATTCACTCCTCGTCCTTTCAGGGACTCACCAACTAAAAAACCCACCTGGGCATGTTAATAAAATGACAATGTAATATGAACACTGAAAAGACATTAAAATAAAGGTGCCAACATTAGTCTGTGACAATATACAATGAATGTGCCATTAGTTATATTATACTGTAAAAAGGGAAAATCAAATTTTATGCGTGACCCCTATGTGTCAACAACACTGAAAGACATTTTAAAAAAAAAAAACACACAAGTCATAAATGACAAAGATATTTGAAAAAACATTAACACAAACAAATAACAAAGGCAGCAATACCTGTGACCTTCTCCACTTCATGTGGAGACATTATAACAGACACAAGTACCTTGAACCAGCTGCTAATACTATCTGAGATTCACACCCACATGAAGCCCATGCAAGCAAGGATAAGATAATCACACCACTTCTACTTATGGACAATGATAACCTGGGTATGCCCATAAATAAAGAACACAATACCACAGGTCATAGTAAGGATTTTTTCTGTAATCAGGAGATCAGAAGAACACTTCTATTTGCTGGGACTTTAATGTTATCATCATCAGCCTTTAGCTCCCCAAGCTCATTTAGCTGCAAGAGGTAAACAGTCTACCCACTCCACCAATCGGACACTCGCTATAAAATAAAAGGTAACAGTAGTCCCACAGCAGATACTGCTGTAGGGGAGTGAAGTATTATCGCTGAACATAATCGACATCATTGCACTCTGGGCAAACCCATAGGTGCTCAGTCTCCCTCAGTATATGTCGAAGAGTGTGAATGCTAACTGTTCCTGTAGCTCGCTGGTTATAAACACGATGGATGCATCCTCTCATACGTCCGTCTCTGCTAGCCTGATGTTTGATGCCAAATTCCAACAATCTTAACCTTGATAATTCATCTATTGCAGTGTCATTCTCTAACAGGCGATCATTAATTGTTCTCAGTATCTCTCCCTTATCCATATCCAGTGTCCCCACTGTGGGTGCTCTTGATGCTAGTCTGTCAGCTCTCATTACCGCGCACCCCTGCATGACCAGGACAGTAGATCCACACCAACTCCTGCATATTTGAAGCTTCTATGGAGGTTTTCCATTCATGCCTTAGCCAACCATTTTGAACCTTTCGAAGCATGAACTAGGAATCTGACATAATGACTGCCTTTGTTACTGAAGTTTCAGTCAGCCACCTTAAGGCTGCAGTAACTGTTTTTACCTCCATTCTCATGCTGGAAGTTGTTATCTTGTACGTCCCGCTATGTTTGGCGACGATTCTGCCCTTTACCCTAGCAGTGGAGTGTTAAAGATACTAGGTCAGCTTTATGAGGTGGAGGGTGACCAGTTCCTTTCCTCGATGCCTTTCCCTAATTCAAGAGCAGAGTCAGGTACCCATTTATGGCTGGGTCGACTGAAGCATGCCCCTTGTAGTTCCCTGGGGGGTCTCTGAAGAGATAAAGAAAGAACATGACTACTTCACACTCAGGCACATCATACAAGGTGACTAACATGAAGATGCAGCAAACCTCATCAAGTAAAGTCAGCTGCAACCGAAACCACCACTACAAGAGCACATGAATACATTTATGCAAGCTTCCTGCAAGCATGCAGCAGCTGTAGTAGTAACTCCATGCTCCACACACACAAGATAATGGAATGAATTAATTTTAATTTATAAATTTATTTATAATTCCTTGTTCTTCTTTAGTTGGCTGCTCTTTAATTTTCCTCCCATTTAGTAATTTTGACTTTATTTAAGCCAATACATAATGGATAACCAGAGGGAGAAAATAAAGCAGCCAACTTTTTGCTGTTGATTTATAATTAAGCAGTCATCATTATGTTACATACTCGTTGTCATTCATCACCTAAAAACTCCCCAAGCCTTCAACAAACTTATGCCAAGGGAGTTCCTGTTACATGCCATCAGCTCAAGGTCATTCCATCTCTTCTTCAACTGTTTCATGTCTGTCCCCAATTCTCCCCTCCATGCGTCCTCTGGTCTACCTCTCTTACCCTGATAATTCCAGAAAAAGGACTGCCTTGTACTACTATCAACAAGCTCCTATTTATTGCCAGCATCTTCTTCTCATCTCTTATTCCACTGCCACTTGTCTAATTCGTGACATCAGTTCCACACTAGTGATCTTGTCACACCATTTTAATCCTCTGATTCTACCTGTGTGTTACCGGGGCCAGAAAGGAGAACAAAGAATAGTAACATTGTAACCTATCATGCATGTCATAAAAAAAGACTAAGGAAGGTTGGGCATGGGGCCCAGTTACCCCATCCTGTAGAAATTTGAAACCAAAAATACTTCAAATGTTACAAATTGCTCTACAGTAATCTTTCTTTTTACTACGTGATGCACCACTCTCAAAAACACACAATTATTACAAACACATATTACTGATGCATTTAAATATAACAAAAAGCACATGCTTTTACAAAAGTCTGCTTTATTCAATTAGGCCACCCATCAAAATTGTGATGTCTTTTCTTCTATTTTTATCCATGATATTTTGTAGTCTGGTGTTAAATTCTTCTTTCACAGATTCTTCTCTATCATTGAATGGTGAATAACATTGGATATCTTTATCTTTATTTTCTTTTTGGCTATTTTGAACGTTGCTATTAACATTCTGGGTCCCATTGCTTTCTGTGCTTCCTTAGACAGCATTAGAGCCACCTCTTCAAAGTGGTGGGCACTTTCCTCCTCATGTCCTAAGGACATCACGATTTCCCTGTGATTAGTCTCGTTCTCTCTATTCCTTTCCACCATGTCTCGCAGAGTCACAGGATATCTATCCTATAATTCATATTTCTGCTGCTACCAGTGTAGTTTTCTCTTATATGAACATTCCAGGTGCCAAGCCTGGAGATTTTCCGACACGAAAAAAAAAGGTTAAGTCGGCAACCAGACTCCCTTCAGCTTTCTCTGGATTGCTTCATGTGCCTCCTTTCCACAGGACAGTCTTCTGCCTTTCATGATTGAACTGAATCATTTACTTTAGTTCACCTGTCCATGATGAGTGTTGACTTTTTTTTTTTGTGGTTTACACTTTATACAGGATGGAGTAACCGTCCCCATGCCCAACCGTCTTTAGTCAACTTTTATTACCCGCATGGCAGGGTACAGTGTTACCATTCTTTGCTCCCCTTTCCGACACAGGAAACACACGGGTGTGTTGTCGACAAGAGTTCATCGACTTGAATTCCCAGCGACTCGAGAGTTTTTATTAACGACCTGACTCGAGTTTTAATTATCAGCGACGCGACTTGAGACTTGTTTGGAAAGACTTGACAACAAGTCTGCCCTTGACACGGATTGCATGCATTTGTAATCTAAATCAAACTGGCAAGTCTTTCTGCACTCTGTAGGCTTACTCCTCCTTCTCTTGCTCTCGTGTGCGTGCATTCTCATGCACAGACAGCATTTACTGTTAAGAAATACCTGTCTGTTTACTGTTTGTGTGACATTATTTGAATTATTCTTTTCTACTACGTAACTAAAACACTCAACTGGTCACTACCACATAAATACGCTTAAGTTCATATTTGGTACCCCTTGCGGTTCCACCGGGTCTCTGATGGTACAAACAAAGAACAGGGCGACTGTTCCGTCAGGCATGTTGTAACCTGGTCTCCTCATCATGTAAAAAAACTACCACATAAACCACAAATGTAACAGCACACACAATGATCTGATTCAGATTTCTTGCACGTCAGTGGCGAGAAGCTATTTTCAGACATATGCAGTTTGGCAGAAATCCACAAAATAAAAGAAAATCACACGCTTTATGTAAACAACAACAACAACAACAGAAACTTGATCACGACATTCTAAAGAAAGAATCCATTTTTATAAACGTAAAAACAGTGTTCTTATATGGCTGGCTATGAAATATGGCAAAAGGGTAAACAACACACACACACAAACATACGAAATCTATTCAGCTTCTTCAACAACTGTCTGCTAAAGATACCTCTGCATTCTATGGACCGAAAAAAATTGATAAATAAGGAAAAGAACGCAGAATGGCAGTGGGATAGTCAGGGCTGGACATGGTGAGGCCCTAAGCTATAGGAAGCAATGGAGGCCCTATTTGGCAACTGATAACAGAAAAAGGCGTGTAACAACTGAACGTGGCATACTTACGTTTAAAAATTCATTTAGGCATATCATGTATGATGTACTGGGGTAATGTCATTATAAGTGGAAATTATCATTATAGACTTACTATAACTATTTCTATAATTTTTTGTGCCGCTAAGCCCCCACCCCCAACACCACTGTTAGAGAGGCCCCTTCAGACTGTGAGGCCCTAAGCTGTAGCTTATTTATCTTATGCCTAAATCCAGCCCCGGAAAAAAGGGGGGGGGGGGCGAAGCAGGTCACTATGACAAATACACTGGCGGAGCAATCGAAAGAGAAAACGAAAGAGAAAAAACATTTCTACCTACACATTAAAAAGTGGGGGGAAAAACCCACTCGTTTCGTTTTCAGTTAGCGAGAAATATAAAGACCGAAATTACAACCAACTTACATAAAGCCATACAAAAATGAAATTTCCCAGCAATCAAATCTCTTCCTTAAACTACGCGATGCATAATTTCCTTATGAAATTGATAATACAGGTGCGTTTCAAAAACAAAAGCTAAATACTTGGAAACTACATCACCGGTTGTACTTGGCCCTAATAACGACTGCACAAAAACAGTTGCTAAAAGAAGCTAGCATTTAAATAGTACAGAAGCGAGATACGTTCTACTAGATTACACAGTGCTAGAACAAATATCTCGATAAAGTGTGATTTGTGTGTGGAGAAGTGCCGAGACAGAGCAGACGCTGAGCCTTTACTTTCTATACTCAAAGTTACTGTATGTGCTGTAAACCTCTTTAGAAATTTACAAAATACACATAAAAAATAACCCAAATAAGCCGAGCTAGCTCTACATCTTACTATAAACCACGTGTTTCACATTCGATACCAGACTCTCTCACGATTTCATGTATAGCAGTGGATCTCAAGCTTGTACGGCCACGACCCCAAATTTCACAATCGGTGAAGTTGGGGACCCGTGTACTAAAATTCACAGCCAAAGCTCTATAGAAATTCGGTCAAAGGCCTGCTGCTTAAAACTTAGACTGACTTAGAGTAAGGGAAACGCAAGGGACACGACCCATCGCAAATGTTTACCCAGATCCACTTTTGAGAATCACTGATGTAGAGATTGAGAAAGTTTTATTGTTTGTTTGTGTGTTGTTGCAACATTTAACAACAAGGTTCGCCAATAAATCTCCAGAGTGACGTACGTGGAAGAAAGCAGTAAACACTCGGCTTACATCACAACTGTCACTGCGATTTTTGTTTCCTTCACAAGAACCGCGCACGTACATGTTATATGTACCAATGCATGAGCATTATATATATGAAGGGCGATCGAACAGTTTTGCACTTTAGTATGAAGGAGTCAAGGCACGTACCTGGAAATTGGTGTGAACTTTAGTCCTTCTCTATGTATTCACTCCGCAAGGCAATGCACTTCTCCCATCTCTTCTTCACCTTCCTGATGCCCTGATTGTAGAACACCCCCGTCTGGGCCCGGAACCACGTCTCCAATTCATTAATCAAGTCCTGGTCGTTAGAAAAACGACGTCCACGAAGCGGATTCTTCATGTTTGGAAACAGGAAGAAGTCACTCGGTGCCAAGTCAGGTGAGTATGGTGGATGGGGCATGATTTCATACCCGCACTGCTGGGCAAGGACGATAGAGCCATGAGCTGCATGAGCCGGTGCATTGTCCTGAAGCAGACGAACGCCTCTGGACAGCATCCCGCATCTTTTGCGCTTCATTTCTTCTCGTAACTTCTGGAGAAGGCTTTGGTAGTACGTGGAGTTGATAGTACGGCCAAGAGGAAGGTAGTCGGTGAGTATTACCCCGCGGCAGTCCCAAAAGACGGTGAGCATGACCTTTCCCGCAGAAGGTACCGTCTTTGCCTTCTTTGGTGGTGGCGAACAGGAATGTTTCCATTCTTTGCTCTGGTTTTTAGTCTCGGGGTCATAGAAATGCACCCAACATTCGTCCACAGTAACCAGTCTACCAAAAAAATCATCATCGTCAGCCATTGCAAATGTCCAACATCTGTGCGGATGTTTCGGCTCGATGCTCCTTTTGGAATGGCGTGAGAAGGCGGGGAACCCACCTGGCGGACACCTTTGACATGTGAAGCTGCTCATGCAAAATCTTCAATGTGGTCCCATGACTTAGTCCCAACTCAGCCATGATTTCCTCGACGGTTATGCGCCTGTCTGAGAGGACTAGAGCCTCCACTCTTGCAACGTTGCTTGCATCATCTGCAATGGACGGCCAGCCGCTCCTTGGTTCATCTTGAACGCTGCTGTGTCCCGTTTGAAAGAGACTTTTCCAACGCTTCACAGTGTCATTCGAAGGGCAGACATCCTTATAAACGGCAAACATCTCATCATGAATTTGCTTTGCGGATTTGCCCTGCAGGTGCAGGAATTTGATTACGCAACGAGCCTCCGTTTTGTCCATGACATCGCTTCATACACAACTGAACCAGTTTCCAGCCAATTTCTCTTTCACACGGCACCTCGCGCGCGCCATGTACGAGCGGGAAATGTAAACCAATAGTGTGTCTTTACAATGATACACAGCAATCCTGCCTGTCTTAACGCTTTCTTAGTAAAGTGCAAAACTTTTCGATATATATATATATGTATATATATATATATATATATATATATATATATATATATATATATATATATATATATATATATATATATATATATATATATATACAGTACTTTGCACCCAAAAAAAATGGCAGTCATATTTTCGCAACGCAGCACACTCATAGAAGCAAATAATAATAAAAACTGTATGTCCAGAGGAAGATTGGTATCTCCCCTATCTATTAACAGTGGTTTCAGTACAATATAATGTTGCCTTCTGTCGTGGAATATTCTAATCCACATATATAAATTATTAGGTAAATATGAAGCCTAACAAATAAAATTAATAAAGAAAAGAGCAATGGTAAATAACAGTGCTGTCACAAAGAAGGTACTCGAAATTCCCCTTGTTTTCTACTTCGTCGGCAAATTGTAACGCTTTCACGTTGATATTAAAGGCCTTCTGCAACATACACGCGTTTCCCAAACACACAATAAAATGTGCTGCCTTTCTAAGAAAAACCTTGAGATATGCAAGTTGACCTAAATTTTAAATTCCATTCATGTCTTTTTCTACACTATGTTACCAAAAACAAAAGACAGATGGACTAAAGGATAGAGAGAAGAGAGAGGAGCGAATAAAGCCGAACGCATGCAAAATTAAACACGCGTCTCGCTATTAATGCCACCCCCAACCCGCGTCGCGCGATACACAATTACTACTATCACGCGTGTTAGGCTACAAGCACTAACTTTTTCGGACGGACAGTGATAAATTCACTACCCTTCCCAGAGTTAGGTTTTAAAATCATAAAAAACGCTTATTAGGAAAGATAACATTATATGGGTTTACGTTTGAAAACATTACAGTACCCAGACAGCACATCTTCGAAACAGGAGGTAGAAGGAATTGCATATTTTGAACGCAGCCACGTAGCTCTTTTAAATTTGGATATTTGGGTTCCTTAGGGCTTGCTGACAAAGAATATGTAAAACGTTACGCAAATAGTCCAGGAATTAATAAATTATAACCAAAATAAAATAGTGGGGATGCCTGACAACATAAAATCATTTCTGCTCATAAAATTTTTTTATAACGTGTTTGAAAAAACCTTACGTTACAGAAATAGCCTACCATGTAAACTCCAAATTGATTGGAGCGCAACAAATGAAAGACTAACCACGATTGGTCGGGCTATAAATACTATCTTTCGTTGTTAGGGGAGACGTGAAAAGGTAACATTTTTTCAAACACTTGTCGAAACGTGGCCTCATTGGCTAGACTCGCTGATATACTCACTTAGAAGCGTTAGTTCGAGACCACTAGTGCAAATAATCTTGATAAAGCAACAGTGCGTTGAAGCCAGCTCATATTTGTGTTAAATAAAAGCCTGGAACATAAGCAGATGGGAATTTGTGCCAGTATTTTGTGCCAGAATTCATTGCTAATCAACGTATCTGTGTTTATTCTATGAATTGTGGTAAGCTTGAACCATTCAGTATCTTTTAATGAAAATTGAATGTAAATTGTTAATTTATGCCTGTATATATATGTGTAGTTCAGGGGCAAACAGGAGATAAAGCCTATAATGCTCCAGCCTGAACAGAGGGTGTCGGAGGGAAGTAAAACGGCATGGAATGGCCAAATAGTACACTGACACCTGGATGATTGACTAGAAAGAAATAATGCTGGAAGTGCAGAGGCGTGGTAACCATTAAGGAGGTAAATACTGGTATAAAGTATTTCACATGAAGCTGATAGTTGGCCTAACGCTCTGAACTCAATGTTTGTGATGTGTTGTGATCAGTGTAACAAGAGAGTATAAGTTAGTTATGAAGTAGAAGGTACATCCTTCTTGATTTCAGGGACCGTGGTCTCGATGGTACTGAGCAGCACCTGGTCAGAGCTTTGCTGAATCCAGAGTCGGACAGCATACTCCTTGGTCTTTTTAGCTATCAGTGAGGTGTCTCCAGAGCCCAGGGGAGAATTCGAGCAGAGGAGTCCTTTCCTGCCGCCATCACGCAAGATAAGCTGATTTGGCCAGCTGAGCTCAACATTATGTCCCCTCATCTTGAAATGACTTTGTAAAAATAACATTCAGAGGGGAATTTAATTGTCTTAATATCAGGAACTGAGAACATCTCCAATACTAGTCCCAAAAGACAAACTATTGAAGTCATGATGACAAATACCAACAGAGCTTGAACAAAACAAAACCAGTATTACCTCATATTACTACTACACAACTGACACACATAGGATATTTTTAATAATATATGTCACTACAATATTCATATTGATAAAGTCTGTACATATACTTGTAATTAAAATTGATTGTGATTCCTGGTTCCTTTGTATTTGAATCAGGACACATATACCTTTATGACAAAAATGAATACATATTGTTATTTGAAAAGTTATCAGTGACTCCTTAAGATATTCTCATAGAGTGTTATATGTATGTGAGTGTCACAGTGTTGTCAAAGAGTAGTGGATTAAATTAAATTGTTTATCTGTCTGTTGTTGTGACTTACACTTCATCATACACATACCCTAGACACATAACGTAGTCATCACACTATTCCAGAATAATTCTGACTGAGATATATAGATATGTGGTAGCAAGTAAGGTTATCTATAATACACTACTCTTATTAGATATAGATACCTTCACAGCTGATCTCAGTCAGTACACTAAGTCCCCTATAAATATTTATAACATCCCACTTCACCACACCTTCTCCAGCAAGGCAAGCCTGGATGTGGCGAGGCATACTTCCCACAAGTGTTTGTACGTAACTGTGAGTCAGACTGTCCCAGTATTTTGCAGCTACCTTCTTCAATTGTTCAACGTCTCTGAGTCCACTCTTTTTTAAATGATTCTTGAGTAGTGCCCAAACGTTTTCAATTGGGCTTAGGTCGGGACTGTTGCTGGGCCACTTCAGCACTCTCACATTCTTCTCTTGCAGCCATGCTTTGGTGGTATGAGCTGTATGCTTTGGGTCATTGTCATGTTGAAATGTGCACCCATCGGGGTACATGACCTGCATAAATGGCAGAAGGTGTCCCTCTAGTATGTCGATGTACCTTTCTTTCGTGAGAATTCCTGAGAAAACACATAATGGGGTGGCATCTCTTGCTGACACTCCTCCCCAAAGATGGAATTTATGGGTATGTTTCGGTCGCTGGTACACAGACGTTACAGAGTCTTTCGTCCAAATATTTATTTGAGCAGGATAAGACCAAACAGAACATTCATCTGAAAAAATCACATTGTCCCATGAAAAGTTTTTGTTTTCGTGGCACCAGTTCAAGCGCATCTGTTTGTGAGTCTCTGTGAGCAATCGTGACGAAATTACCCGCTTTTTTGTGTAATTCATCCTGTGTAGCTCCCGGTTGACAGTAGCATTAGATACCTCTGGGCTTCCCAACTCGATCATGCGCTGCCGTATGTTTTCTACACTCTTCATTGGCCCAGCCCGAACGATTTGGGCGAGACGCCGATGGTCCTTTTGCGTCCAAAATTCTTGGCCTCCCACTACCTTCTTTTTGCTCGATTCCATTACCTGCTTTTAATTTACTCACAACTCTGTAGACAGTCCGCTCAGGAATGTTCAAGGTTTTAGAAATGTTGGAACATGTTTGATTTCCTTCATTCCAAAGCTGTGAAATTAACATACACTTTGACTTTGTATCCATTTTCTGCCACTAGCATTAGAAATTGTCGTCTGCTCATTTATCAAGGGACTGTACTCTATGCTAATTCTTTTTTTACTTTTGGTAGTGTTTGCTCACTTAAGTGGAGTGCAAATTTGGGGCAGAACATGCATATTTAATTAGATTTCAGCATATTTAGTTGAGCAATATCACTGCCATTTTTTTTGCAAAGTACTGTATATATATATATATATATATATATATATATATATATATATATATATATATATATATATATATATATATATATATATATATATATATATATATATATATATATATATTCTTTCCCTTGGGCTTCAGCACTTGGGCTTCAGCCCTTCGGCCCAATGACATGTCATTGCGAGGCTGGGAAGACTGTGGACTTTCATTCCAACCCGGTCAGGAGCTTCGCTCCTTCCCATCCACAGAGGGTTTATCTCAGGAGCCGTTCAGTGTTATTCAGTCAAAATCCCGGTCGTTGACACTACTTCAAATGCTGACGCCTGGGCTTGAACCTTGAATACTTGGTCGCCAGCGCAACGTTGTAACCATTACACCAGCGCGGCTCCCAGCATATATATATATATATATATATATATATATATATATATATATATATATGTGTGTGTGTGTGTTTTAGGGTTTGCGAGAGATGATGATGCTGTTGTGACTTGTGATCACTTTCTTGCACACTCGCACCGACCCGAACAACAATAAAACTCTTGATTCTAAGGCAGGGGCTGTATTTATTCACACAACCCTATCAGCGACAACAAGCACATAAAGCAAACGTTATAAAGTAAACCAAACGAAACAAAACACCCAGCCAGTGCTCACTTGCTAATCTGAAACACAAACAAAGCACTGACTAGTTAAAAACATAATAAATAATTAATGAGAAACACCGTGCTCTCACCTGCCAACCAGTCCGTTCTTCCACGCTACCTGAAACATTCCACTATTACACACACATCGACTCTCATACATGTCTCACATAGTGTGATGTTGTGCATGAGGCTGGCAAAGTCACCATGTAACACAGATCGCTACCGAAACCACTACTGCAAGAGCATATGAATGCTTCATGCGGAGGCCAGTCACAATAGTGGCCCCATGTTCCATAAGGAGCGAGAAGAGAAATACACATCTCCAAGTGAACCCACGTGCTCTCATAAACCATTCTACACAAAACAATAATTAAATAACACTAAAATGAGCATAATACAGTGTTAAACGCTATGTACAACGAATATTCTCCTTAACGAGAATAACTACCACCTCGCAATTGATCCATATCAATATATTTTCCTACATTGTGAAGTATGGCGTATGTCACGACTGGCGCACCTAACAACAAGCGTGTCGTATATGACCACTGATAAAACTGGGAACCTCATCATATTAATCGCATTGTTACAGAAACTAACCATTGCCATAGCAAATAAATGCTTCGCGCAGGCTTCTGTTGGACCCAGCCGCTCTGGTGTCTCCATGCCCCGCAAGGAGCGAACAAAGAAACACTTATGTCTCAAAGTGCCTTACGCCCAAAGGAGTAGCATTAAGCCCACAAGAAATCTTAATACCTAAAGCTAGATTCATCTTCTCAAAGGGAACTTTAGCACTATAAAACTGTGTACACAACAGATGTAATTAAACTAATCTCAAAGTAACACCATACAATTATTCGTTAACTTACATCGCTTTCCACTATAATAAACTATCTTGGCATGAATGGAGAAAATTATATTAATCTTGTACTTCTAAAATAGCACCTCTTATAATAACACAATTTTCATCCAACACTAAATAATAAACATGTTAAACCCCCTAAAAATATACAGTAAAATTATAATCAATCACGTGAAATATACTAACTAAATTACCTTCGCAGTAAAGAATAAACCAACGGGCTGATCACCCGTTTGCCAGTCACTTCGATTACGGAAACAACGGCAAATGGATTGATTTGCCGTTGCCCTAAAGACGCCAATAGGCGTGATGGGAAACAATGGCAAAGAAAACCTATCTGCTGTTGCCCTAAGACGCCACTAGGCGTAATGGCCACTGACTGCTTTGACGGTCGGTGGCTAAGGACGGAAGAAGAAGAAGAAGTAAAGAATAAACTAAAATGACAAAGCTAACAAACGTTATAATTGGCCCACTGTGCTCTCAAATAATAAATAGCTTATCATTGGGCGTATAGCACGTGGTAACAATAAATGTTATTGTCACTCACATGCGTCATAATTATGCACATTTAACCCGTGGCCCTGGCTGCCATCTTGGCACTAGCAAATATTATCTAAATTTCAGTCCCTGATATCATCTCTGTCCAGTTCCATGTATGAAATAGGTTCCTACTACAGTAGAACCTCCATAGTTGACCACCTCCCGAAGTTGACCACATTTTCATAGACCGGACACGGACCACATGTACTCAATGGAAGACGACCTCTATAAGTTGATGTTGCGTTCGTTTTGCGCGCGTAATTTTAAATGTTTAGCACAGCTAAGAATATATATATTATTATTTAGCTACGCGCGATTTGACACGAGGTTGAACACAGAAAAAATTAACAATAATACCATACTAGCTAGCTCAGTTGCAAAGAAAATCCCAACAAGCTCAACTATCCCACTGTGGAAAATAAGATGCTTTCCTGAGTTAAAATCTGATATTCCAGGCATTGAAGGTAAGGGAACACAGACAGAAACACAAAGAAAGTGTATAGCAACCAAGTATATTGACCAAAGATTTCCAGCGAAGCTTTGGACACATGCATATACTGATGGTTCGGCAACAAATGCAGTTGAAAATGGGGGTGCCGGCATCCTCATAAAATTAAAGAATAGAATTCACTCTATGGCAATTGCCACTGGAAAATACTGCAACAACTTCTGTGCTGAAGCAGAAGCCCTGAAACAGGCAGCTGAAACTCTTATTGAATGCAAAGCACAGGCAGAAAAACAGATAGTAATCTTTTCAGATGCCCTCTCAATAATATCAGCGCTGAAGAGCCACCAAACTAAAGGATTGAAAGATCTGATAATCTCCCTTGAAAGACTTGCCGAATGCTTCAAGAAGTGCACTATCCAGTGGATACCAGCCCATTGCAACATACCAGGAAATGAAGAGGCAGATAGACTTGCTAAAGAAGGAGGTGCCTTACAGCAAAATGATATAGAGACAACTTACGCAACGGCAAAGACCACTATAAAGGCTACATTCAAGTCCAAATGGGAAAGAGAGCACCCGGGACATTTGAAAAATGACGCATATCATCAACTATCCAGAAAAGAACAGGTCATCATTTTTCGACTGCGCACTGGGCACAACAGATTGAGATACCATCTGTACCACAAATACAAAATTGGTGCAACAGATCTCTGCACCTGCGGTACCAGCCCGATGACAGTCGAACACCTGCTGCAGTACTGCCCAACCTACAGTAATGAACGGGGTAGCATATGGCAACAACCTACTTCTGTCAACGAAAAACTGTTTGGAGATGTCGGGAACCTTGAGTTGACTGCTGCCTTTATTAGAGTCATAAATGTGGAAGTCTGAAGGCGAACGAGGAAGAAGAAGAAGAAGAACACAGAAGCGCAACGGGTGCGCTCAGGGAGAATAAGATGGACGTTATGAAAGGGGGATGCCTAATGCCTATTTCCTGAGACGGTTGTCTCTAGACGGAGCCGATTTGTAAGTCTTGCCGGATTGAGGGAAGCAGTCATGTAGAGATTATAAACCTCCTGATAGGGAGTATCTATGTGAGCCAGTGCAGGGCTCGTTGCATATTCTTAATATGCTAATTTCGTCATTTTTATTATAATCTGGCTGTACTTGAACACATACGCCCTGTTGTGTTGCTAGTGGGATCCATATCCTGACCGTATATTATCGGGATTATTCTTCGTGCATATTTGAGGGTTATTCAATAAAACCCTTGGCGTTGTAGGCAAGCTCCGTATTGAAAGGCATGATAGAATTATTGGCCGTGAAGTTCAGCGCCGTCCTTGAGAGGTCGGCCGTTATAAGATTTCAATCAAGTTCATGATTGAAAATGCAATGAATTGTGATGCCCCGATGCTATAACCTATACTATTGATGTTGATGCCTACTTCTACATGATTGATCAGAATACCTAACGTTTATGCCATGCCATTATTAATGATGCTACGTCGTCTGATTTTGTGATGTCAATGAACCTGTCAGTACGCAATAAATTATGTCGTCAACTTTAATACTTGGCTCCAATCTAATTGACGTGCCAGTCGTCACTGTACCGTGTTGACATTGTCTTGTTGGCCATAGAGTTACACGGCTCACTATATATATTTTGCGTTGAACATTCGTAAGTCGGCAACAGAGACTTTAAGCCCGACATTTTCTGGCATCGCCCTTGCCAGTGGTACCAATCAAGAACACCAACAGATCTATATATTCATTCACCCCTGCAACATAACTATATTCCAACATCCCGCAACAAACGAAGATTTCCTACATTTAAGAATCTCTACATCTGGTGGGCCAGTCAAAGGGGATAAGAATTTTTTCTGTAATCAAGAACTCATGCTTCGAGAACTGATACAGCAAATTTATAACTTCAAGGACACGACTTGTCTCTTAACGGTCAACCTCCTTGACCTTTGATGATCCGGTGTTCAAAGACTATAGCAAAGATCAACGTTGGACTGCATCACGTCCTATATTCAAGCACCTACATGCAACACCCGAGAACCATCATCGCTAGCTTTGCGAGGGCCGGGAATTTTTTTTCTTCTTAAAAAGATAAGTGGTCACTGATTGTTTGTACTTTGTACCACTGTTGCATGTTATTGATGAGCCTTTCTTAATATGTCCATTCTAATATTATTTGTATTGCATGTTCTATGTTTAATGTTTCACGTGGGCGGTAGGGAGGCCGATCTGACAAACGAGGTTCATCTCGAAGCTAATTCGGGCTCTTGTCAGACGTTCTGTAGGATTTAGTTTGTAAGTTTCAATTGAGCGATAATTCCAGTTCAAGGCTAGAAACCTTGCTGAAGTTCTGATCGCTACTTGTTTCTTATAATAGTAATTGTTTTAGCTGTAACGTCAAGTCTTTATTGTTGTTACCGTAGTAATTTCTTATATGTACCTTATTTGCATGATGTATTTTGTTCGTAAACGTCACCCTCAACCTCACTATCGTTTATTTTTATACACTTTATATTTATACACTGTGATGTTTACTTGTCTTGTTATATTTTTTCCCTCGCAGTTTTCATTGCATGCTTGGCAACATTCACTTTTTAGTTCTACTTTATTGTTCAGTTGATTCTGCGAATGTTTTCATTTGTTCCTTAGTATCTCGTCTTTGTAACTATTGTTCTCATTGTCTACATCTTGTATTTTCTACTTATATGATTTTAATGCATGAATAATTAATGGCTAGGTAATAATAATATAACATATTTCTGACATTGATGATAATTGGTATACGAGTTCTCTGGACAGGAACTTGTCACATGCTAATTACAGGATACATTTTTTCCTTCAGTGAGTGATATTTGATTAGGTAAGTGGACCTCATATAAATTAGACAAAAATGTCTACGGATGACATGATACCTGTATTGGATATGCTGCTCCAGAATGGTAGGGATCATGGATTTCAAGGCCCAGAACTTGAGGAATATGTGATGGATCGTTTTTTATGTCAGGCGGCATCAGATTTGGATGACTTTGCGAGTTGGCATTTTCGTTCTATCCCACATATAAATATTGCCACGGACTTGGCACAACTACTGAGTAAGGATCTGCGTTTGTTTTTAGTGAATTACACCCATGAACCACATGGTAATGTAATGAAAAAAATATATCGCGCTATACGCGACGACAATTTTCATGAGGAACAAATAACACACGACAAACAGTGTCGTCAGGAAAAGATACAGTTGTTGGAGGATATTGCTGAGGAGAGTGCATTATATGTGATACAATCCAAACTTGAAAGTGATCTGCGAAAATTGAAAGTGGAGCTTACCAATTCTAAGGCCTCACTAGAATCTACCATGGATAAAAATAAAGCTTTGGAGTCTGAGGTTAAGGAACTCACATTGAGAATTTCACAAGATAATGCTGTAGACTGCCAAAGAAAACTTCATGAACAGTGTGTTAAAATTCAAGAGCTTACCTCAGAAGTAGCTCGATTGCAACCAGATATGTTGGTACAGCAAACAAAGAAATTAAAGAAATTGGCACGACAAAGGATAGCAAGGAAAGAAAAGGATGAGAAAAAGAGAGTAGAGGAATTAACTATGGAGAAAGATAAGTTGGCCAACTGTGAGACATTACTCATCGAGGAGAGGAGTAAAATTGTAAACCTTAATACAGTAATTAAGAGTCAGAGTGAAGAGATTTCAATCCAGAATTTAGAAAATGTTAAATTGAGAACTAGGGTTGATGATTTACTCGATGTGGTGTTACATAAAAATATATTGTCAAATCTTAATAATGGAAATACTACTGTACAACATGCCGGTAGTCCCAAGTGTGATACAAACAGGTCTGTACAACCTGCCAAAGTAAAGATATCATACAGAGGTAGTTGGTTGGTTGGTTGTTCGTCCATCACGGGTGATGAAGACCACTCTGTTCATCCAATTATTTAAGAATATGTTAGGTTAGTCTACGGGTACGAAGGTGACTGAAGAGCCCGATGCGGGCCTGGAAAGATCTTGGACAGTGTGGGCAGGGAATGTTTGCTTCATGTGAAGGTTTTATTTCACGGTCCTTTCTAGCTTGTCTCCGCTGTTCTGCTGCTGCTCTTCTGGATGATTCGCATGCTGCTGCACCTTTACGAAGAGATGTGCGCCAAGCAGTTCGGTCTTGCGCAGCAGCTTCCCATGTGTCTGGGTTTATGTCAAAGGTTTTCAATGACGTCTTTAACGTGTCTTTGAAGCGCTTCTTTTGGCCACCATGGGAGCGTTTACCCTTCTGCATCTCACCATAAAAGAGTATCTTTGGCAGTCGATGGTCTGGCATGCGGACTACATGACCTGCCCAGCGAATATGTGACTGCATCACAATAGTATCAATACTAGGGATACCAGCTCTGTCAAGAACGGCGGTATCCGGGATCTTGTCTTGCCATTTGATGTTCATTATCTTCCTGAGACAGACTGTATGGAAGTGGTTTAGCTTCTTTACGTGGCGCCTGTATACAGTCCATGTTTCACATGCATATAGCAGCACTGGAAGCACCGCAGCTCTGTATACCTTCAGCTTTGTCTGTAGACTAATGCCACTTCGATGCCAAACGTTGGTGTATAGTCTGCCAAATGTGCTGCTGGCTTTGGAGATCCTGGTGTTCACCTCATCATCAATGACAATGTTCTGGGATAGTGTGCTACCAAGGTATGTGAATCTGTTCACAACATTCAGTTTCTCACCATTAACCTTGATGACTGGCTCAGTATAAACTGTGCCAGGAGCTGGTTGGTACATGATTTCTGTTTTCTTCGTGTTGATGGTAAGCCCAAAGTTGGCGCAGGCTTCGGAGAATCTATCCACACTATGCTGCAGATCAGCCTCTGAGAAGGAATTGAGGGCATAATCATCAGCAAACAGAAGATCTCTGATGGTGTGTGATTTGACCTTGGTTTTTGCTTGAAGCCTCCTAAGGTTAAACAATTTTCCATCAATACGATAACTAATGTCGATTCCTGTGTCCCCGTCTCTAAAACCATCAGTCAGCATAGCAGAAAACATGATACTGAACAGAGTCGGTGCAAGTACGCACCCTTGTTTAACTCCATTTGAGACGGGGAAAGGCTCTGATAGCTCACCGTTTTCCTGAACTCTAGCCTGCATTCCATCATGCAGTTGCTGCACTATTGTGATAAATTTCTTTGGGCAGCCGTATTTTGCCATAATCTTCCATAGACCCTCTCTACTGACCGTGTCGAACGCCTTTGTCAAGTCGATGAAAGCTGTGTACAGGTCACAGTGCTGTTCTTGGCATTTTTCTTGTAGCTGTCTTGCAGTGAACACCATATCTGTGGTTCCACGTTCTTTCCGGAATCCACACTGACTTTCAGGTAAAAGACCTTTGTCAAGATGAGCCGTAAGGCGATTCAAAAGGATTCTGGCGAATATCTTCCCAGCGATTGATAAAAGAGAGATGCCTCGATGATTGTTGCAGTCTTGGCGATTACCTTTACGTTTATATAGATGTATAATTGAGGCATCTTTGAGATCGTGTGGGATGGTTTCACTCTGCCACATTTGCTGGAAGATCATATGAAGTTTCTCTATCAGAACTGCACCGCCATCTTTATAAACCTCAACAGGAATTGAATCGGAGCCAGGGGCCTTTCCACTAGACAGTTGACGAATCGCTTTTTTAGTTTCCTCCAGAGTTGGTACATCATCTAATGCTTCATTTATAGGAATTTGGGGCAGGCGGATGATGGCTTCGTCGTTAATAGATGATGGCTGGTTCAAGATATTATTAAAATGTTCAGCCCAGCGTTGGAGAAATTTTTTCCTTGTCTGTAATTAGTGTTTTTCCATCTGCATTAAGGAGGGGAAATGATCCTGATGATGTTGGACCATAGACCGCTTTGAGTGCAAGGTAAAAGTTTTTCAAGTCATGGCTGTCAGCAAAGCCTTGGATCTCATCTGCTTTATTACTCAGCCATGAATCCCGCATCTGGCGTAGTTTATGTTGGACGATTCTACGCATGTTGTTGAAAGCGTCTTTCTTGGATGTAGATTTTTGGATCATTTAAATATGCTTTATGGAGATGGTGTTTCTCAGCCAACATCTGCTTTATATCATCTGAGTTCTCATCAAACCAGTCATTTTGTTTCTTGATGGAAGGACCCAGGACCTCTGTAGCAGTGTTGTAGATCTGCTCACTTAGGGCTGCCCAATTTGTTTCCACACTTTGGCCGTCTAGCGAGATAGATTTGAGACGGTCTTCTAAGGTGTCAGTAAATGACTGTTTGATTGTTGTCTTCTTTAGTTTGGTGACATCCAGCCTCTTTTGAGTTTTCTTCCCCTGAGGGCGCCTGGCTGGTTGGATACGAACTTTAAGTTTAGATACAATGAGGCGATGATCAGTCCAGCATTCGGCACCACACATGGACTTGGTCACCCGGACATCTTGCCTGTCCTTCTTCCTAACAATTACATAGTCAATTAGGTGCCAATGCTTTGAGCGAGGGTGCATCCAGGAGGTCCTGTTGCGGGTAGGAAGTCGAAAAATGGTGTTGGTGACAAGGAGGTCATGTTCTGCGCAAGTCTGGAGGAGACGAAGTCCATTACTGTTACAGCGACCCACGCCGTACCTACCAATAGTGCCATTCCAGGAGATGTTATCTGAGCCTACTCTTGCATTAAAGTCACCAAGAATGATGAGCTTATCTGCTTTAGGAACTGATGCAATGACTGCATGTAGTTCTTCGTAAAACTTATCCTTGACATCATCCTGGTTTGTCATAGTTGGTGCATACGCGCTAATGATGGTGGCATGTTTTCTTCCATAGAACAGAGGGATCTTGACCATCATGAGTCGGTCATTTATTCCCTTTGGGGGCCCCGCTAACTTGCTGACAATTGCTGTTTTGATTGCAAATCCAACCCCTGCTTCTCGTCTTTCTTCAGTTCCTCTTCCGCTCCAAAAGAATGTATAACCTGCACCCTTTTCGCAAAGTTGGCCCTCGCCTGCAAGTCGAGTTTCACTCAGTGCTGCTATGTCAATGTTGTACCTGGCCAGTTCTCTCCCAATCAGGGCAGTTCGTCTCTCAGGTCTGTTTGCATTAAAGTCTTTGTCAAGTAAAGTGCGCACATTCCATGCGCCTAGAATGAGGGGGAAAAATCTGTCCTTTCTTTTTCTTATATGTCGACCGCCGAAGTAGGGTACCCACCAACCGCGGTAAGCTGGTTAGGTAATGGTGGAGCAGGCAATGTTTAGGGCACCTTTTCTAGCCCCTTCCTCATGCCATGGAGGTGAGCAGTGCTTTCCTAAAGAGGGCTGCTCAGACACTCAGGGGGCTGCCGAATCCCACTGCTGCTCCGATCAGTGGAAGACGACCATATGGCCTGAGCCGCCTGTGTGTAGGTCTGCGACTACGACTGCCAGCGTACCCACGCCTGCCGCTTCGCCGCTCGCCCATCGCCACAGGACTTGTTGTGAGTGGATGGATGAATGGATGAATGGATGAAAGAGTGACTTGCGCGGTGATTTGGATTAAAGTGAGGAAGAGTTGCGCAATTCGTCGACCTCACTCTCTCGCCTGGGTCCATCTCAATCCAGTGGCAAGACAAGTCAAGACGACTGGAGATGAAGTCAGGTGCAGTGGATGACTGTTACCGTTGGCTTCTCACTGTTGCCGTTAACACTGTTAATGGGGCTGGTTTATACTGGCTCTTCTATTTACGTTTACATATAATTATCCATTGTCTTTTCTCAGTAAATTATGAGATCGTGCTCTTGATGGTGAAGTACGCGAAGGTGGGATATAATATTGACAACTTCATCATACAGTCAAATTCTGACGTTATAGATTTGATAAGTCCTTTCTCGAGTCCACAAACATTTATTATATCGATTCCATACAAGAACAGTTTACACATGGTCATCATGAAGAATTATAAATAATAAGTTGCAGTTCATACTTCAAATATTATTCCTTTACAAATCAGTCCTTTGTCTCCTAGCTTGAAAACATAGTAGTCAGAACCGCATAACTGTATGCACGCGTGGTTGGAAAATCCAATACACCGACAGTGAGATTATGCGTCTGGCATTAGAATAACTAAGGCGGACTATATATTCACGTTGACAAGGTTTAGTCAATTACTAACCTGTACCTTC